>CM046880.1:491943528-492549185 GCA_025667525.1 Glebionis coronaria | reverse complement strand
ATGTATTGGTTCGACATTTCTTTGGAACAGTAAATACTAGTATTCATGGACAAAAGTTTTTTGACTACTATGTAGCTTGTGAAGTCGATAAAAGCATGTGGTTTAGAAATATATGCTCTTAAGCGTTGTGGGTCTGAATATTAAGGAAGTCTGAGTAAATATTAAATGTTTTTCACATGAAACTAGGTAGTTACTTTCCAAGTAAATGCTACATCATTCTCAATATTTAATTCGTACTTTTTTTATAAACGAGGAGACAAACAGTTTTGAAAGGTCAATGGGCCCACTTGTGTGCAGTCCTTTTCCCACTACGCATTTAATGTTATAGAATAACTGTTTCGAATTTTGAATATAAATATTATCCCAAGGTTTTTCACCTAACACTTTTCTCATTATTCACTATTTGCATCTCTCTCTAAAAACCTCTCTTTAAACCCTCTCACCATCTTCATCTTCCCAAATCCTCGCATCAATGGCGTTTCCAATACCAAAGGATTATAACGTATCATTCGAGATCAACGATAGCATCCTCGCCTCTAACAACTCAATAGGATGGCTCAAAGCTCCTACTGACTCATACCTGGATCTAGTGAACTTTATGAATAATTGTGATGTTAGCGAAGCTTTCACTAGATCCCCACCCATTTTCTACCAATAATACCATAGGGAATTCTGGTACTCTGCAAAAGTCCTTGATGATAACACCATTTCCTTCAATATTTCTTGCAATGAACACCCTTTTGCCTTTTCTGTTGATGACTTCTCTTCTGTGGTTGGGCTAAGACATGGTGATGAATGCCTGAAGACTGTAGATAAAAAGGCTGTTAAGGATGCCCTTGCCACACTTTTCCCTGTCTCTGACACTCACCCAACCCTTACACCTGTTGAATTGGTCCTCAAGTCTCCTTTGAAGATCAAGTTTTTTCCTCCTATGTGGAGAGTACTTTTCACGCACATTGTTAAATCCCTAGATGGTATGCAGGGATCTCAAGATCAAATGGCTTTTAATCATCAAGCCATTGCTTATGGGCTGATGTGGGGTACATACGTCGATGTAGGAAGCATTCTCTTCTCTAACCTTGTTGAAAAGCTGAAGGGAACCAACCAAGTCAGGGAGAAAAATATCTGCTATGTTCGTTTTCTTTCTCTTATCTTTGAAAGTCTTTGGGGAGATCGCTACAACAACTCTACACTTACAGCCATGAATCCGTATCATATTACTGGGGCTATCTACTAGGTGATGGGACCAAATGATGTGCCTTCAACAGCCCACATGAGGAACATTGCTGCTAAACAACAATATGTTGTTAAGTCCTTGCTCCCTTCCTCTAAGAAGGTGATTACAGCTGGTGTATCTGGTAAGTCACCGTCTTTGACCTCTGGGCAACACACCACGCTATCCAAGGCAACAACTGGCCAACAACCTAAGAAGAAGATAATCCCATCTTCTTCTAAAACCCAAACTGTTATTAAGGCCAGGGTTAAGAAGCTTGTGACAATTCCTACTTCCTCTGTTCTAGAGACTTCTGTGACACAGAGACTTCAGTTGATAAATAACAAGAGTCTAGCGTCTCTAACTCAGCAAAGACGACAGGAAACCAGCCTAACTTCGCTGATATATCATAGGTAATCAATTTATAATTTTTAGAGGTACACAAGCAGCCACTCTCAAATGTATGTAGGTGAGAGTGGTGAAGTTAGGGTTATCCTCGACCTATAGGAGTCTGTTTATGCACTTAGAAATCTTTTAAGACTTCTGTACACCCTGTCAATGCACCAGGGAGTGATTCATTTGTGTTTATAAAGCACCCTGATGACCCTGCACCCTCTAGACAGTATACAGGCAAACAACAACCTGTATACATATATGTCTCGACCTAGAGTAGTTGTACTTCACACAGTCTCTAGGTTCCTTCAGAAAAAGAATCCCAAAACTTTAACTTTTAGGGGGAGCTGAATAATCACCCTTAGCTTTCCTAGGGATAGCGTAAAATGACTATCTTGAACTACATCTTTTTCTCAACTAAAAGAATCCCAAAGGACTTATCCTTTCAGGGGGAGCTGAATCATCACCCCCAGCTTTCCTAGGGGCAGCGTAACAGGCGATCTTAACCCATATATGTTTCACAGATAAAAGAGTCCAAAAGTATTTATCCTTTTGGGGGGGCTGAATAATCACACTCAGCTTTCGTAGGAGCAGCGAATGGCGACCATTAACCTTATAATTTTCACATTTAAAAGAATCCCAAGGATTTATCCTTTGGAGTGGCTGAATAATCATCCTCAGCCTCTCTAGGACAGCGTACCGGCGACCATTCCCCTTATTTATTTCCCTGTTACTAACCTAAACCAATTGCAGGCTAATGTTGAACAGCCAACTGTAGATTCTCATGCTACAGCTGAAGGAGCTAATACTATGATTCAGGATCAGCCTAAAGAAGATGAACGCATGCTTGATGCTAAAGATGATTTTTTTGCCCTCATTGAAAGCTTCTTTGAGCCCGAATCTATGCCGGATGATGAAATTCTCCCTGAGGGGATGATTGAGGAGGAGGATGAAGAGGAGGATGAATAGCCTCCTCTGTCACATCCCAAAGCCACAGATGTGCGCACACCAGCTGAAGAACAAACTCCTCCTCCCAAAGAAGTTGTTGTGACTCCTACTTCTACTGCATTTGTCACTATGGAGCTTCCAACAGCTGTGTATGATCCCACTGCAGAGTTTATGTTATTTGATCATCCACAACAGACCAACTTTGATCTTTTACCAAGGGAAGATGATTACGCGCAACAAAGCCTGAACATTCATGACTTGAAGCCCTATCATCACGCCTCTGATATTGAATGTCTGTCGCGTAAGTTGGATTGCATGGGGTCTGAAATACACTCTTCACAACCAATTTTCAAAAAATCATCACACAGGCTGTCCAAGATGCTATCACTGAGCCTATCAAAGATGGCACTCGAAAAGGAGTTTCTCAGGGACTTAGCCACTTATCCACTCGAATCAAAGATGCCATCACTTCATAAGTCCCTGACATGTTCTCAGCTCATGAGTTGGTTATGCACAAGGAGTTTGAGGCTATGTACAATAGACAAAAACGTCACACTCACTTTTTGGCTAGGCATGTTGATTGCTTTGTTAACCACAATTGCAACAGCCTTCTAAAAATTGCCAGAGGATCAAGGAACATGCAAAGAAAAATGGCTACATCCGTTGAACGGGTTGCTAGGTACCTTCAGTCATGTTCAGCCAAGCGTCTAGAGAGACAGGCTAAACGTGAGGGGGAGAAAATTGACTTACTTAAACTTGAAACTGTCAACACTAACACAAGTACAGCTGAAAACACCATCACTACACCCATCCCTCTCCAAGTTATCACACCCATCACTGTACCTGATGATGATGAAATTAAGGGGGAGCAACAGACCAACGAAGGAGCTGATACATCTAAATCCATGTCTTTGGTTAACACCAATGAGGCTGTGGACGATGGTGAACCATCTGCTAAGAAACTCAAATTTACTGTTGGCTCCCTACCAAAGGCTGTCCAAGACCAAGCTCATAAGGCATTTCTACAACATGTTGAAGAGCTGAAGAAAGCAAGTGAGTTGTCCTCTTTCTCAAAGAAAGGAAAGGAAATAGTTGTGGTAGACTCAGACGCCAAACTAAAGAAAGTAGCTGCGAAGCTAGAGACAGGAGGATCAACCACTAAACTATCCTAATTCTCAACCTTCAAAGCTGCAAATGAAAAACCTCTAACAACTGAAGAAATTGAAAAATAGGGACTTGAATTCAATAGGTTAAATGAAATCAAGAAGGCCAAAGAGCTGGATGAAGCCAAGCTAAAAGCTATGTCTCCTCAACTCAAAGAGGAGCAAAGAAAAAGGTTAAGGGAAATGGAGGTTAAACGCACCAAGGCTCTGAAAAGGGTAAAAGCTGACTATGATGCTTGCGTTAACTCTAGATATGCTCCAGGAAAAATTACCAAGTTCAAATACACAATTCAAAAATCTACTCACACACCACAGATGGTAATTTGGAGAGATAATCAACAGGCCAACATGAACATCTTTGATAACTTCAAATTAAAAACACTTGGTCTGTCTGAATGGTTTGAATTGGAGGCTTTAGCTGAGAAAAGGACTGGACAAACGAATTTTCTTCTGTTAAAGACTATCAGACCTAAATTCAACTGGTTTAAAGAGACTGCAGCTAAGCTCAAAGTTGATCCACCCCCATAGCTATTTGAACCAGAACCAACAAAGGCTAAAAAGAAAAGGAAAAGAATGATTCAATTCCTTAAAGAAACCTTTGGTACAGATGAAATTCAAGTGGATGGAATGTACAGGGATGTTGTCTTACCAAATGGGATTGTTGGGCCTGTAGATAGACAGACATACACTGGGCCTGAAAGAGGAATGACATTCATGAACAAGGGATGCCAATATGTTTTCCAAAGAGAAAGTGAGATGGGACTAGCCTCAACTATTCAGCTATTAGTGTTTCAGAGAGTGCTTAAAATTAACTCTGATTATTCCAAAGTGTTTGCCCAAGCTTTGTAAGCAGAATTGGATACAAGGACAGACATCGCTGAAGCTGAAGAAAGAATAAAGAATGATGATTATTGAAGTTTTCACAACTAAATTATCACACTCATATTTTGTTTTACTCATGTATTGTACTTGTAATTTTTCTAAGTATTAATGATTTATGAAGTTGTTTGTTAGATATGTTATGTGTAAGAAGAAGCTGTTATCTCACTTACTATAACTAATTTAGATCTAGCTGTATTTATGTTTAAATAGGGGGAGATTGTTGGGAATCTAAGTTTGTTAGATTTCCCTTAGTCATATATTTAAACGTAAATTAAGTTGTTTGTTATTAACTTGTCTGTGTCAAGGTAACAGGCAAGTAACACAAGACTCACAGAGTTCTAAGTCTCTGTGAGCAACCACAGAGGAGTCCATGTCAGAGACATTGTCAAGGAAGTCAAAGATTACTTGAAGATATACTCATTGGCTGTGATGGATAACAGCCAAGATGTATCAGGGACTCTGAGTGGTTGAGTGTTAACACGGGTGGCAATACCCTGTTAACACTCAGTACACTTTGGAAATACCTAAGTGTTTAGGCGGGAAGTTTTGCAGCCTAAAGTACAAGGTATGAATAAAAGGGAAACTGTGTCAACTCTGTTTCCCTAAAGTGTTGTAGCAGACTAACAAGAATAGAAGAGCATCTTTTGACAGATGTCTGACATTTTCTGTTTTGTGTAGTCACCATCAACCAGTTATCAAAGTCAACCTCGTACCACTATAAATAGGATATATAGGCTAGAGTTAATGTCGTTCACTTTGTTAGATTACACACATTAACTCTTTAGAACTTATTGAACGAACAGCTGTGCCTGTGTTCTTAAGTTAGCTTTATTTTGTCCAAAGTGTACACAACACATTGTTATCAAACTGTGTTGTCCATAACACATGTAATACTTGTTATACAATAATAAAGTCTTACGTTTGAAAAGTATTTACTTGTGTTATTTATCTTTATTAATGGTTTCAAGCTAGTATTAGGGACTTTCACTTGGAAACTGATTTGATAATATCGCGGTGCATCTGTATCGAGTATTTTCAAATTGGGTTACCCGGTGGTTCTTTTGGGTGGTGAATCTGTAACCTACTGGAAAGCTGCTTTTAATTTCTTTATTCGGGCTGAACCAAACCCTGTTGGCCATCATTTGGTATCAGAGCTATGGATACCCAAAGTTCTGCTGATTTTAAGAAAGCTCTTGAAAGTCTAGAGACTGAAAAAAAGACGATGGCCGAGATAATGAAGGCTATGGAAGATCAGATCTTTGAACTCTCTCTTAACCACCGAACAGAAGATGATAAAACCACTGGTGGATTAGGGATCCGTTCAAAAGGACATGGTCAATGGTATTCCAATGATATTAAGGTTGATGGAAAACTCGATCCTGACGAGTTTGTAGAATGGTTGAGAACAGTAGAATGTGCCTTTGATTACAAAGAAACATCCGAGGAACACAAAGTGAAGATTGTAGCAATGAAATTGAGAAAGTACGCATCAACATGGTGGGCTAATACGTGCACAAAGCGAGAGCAATTGGGAAAAACGAAGGTGAAGGCATGGCCAAAGATGAAAAAGCTATCGAAACATAAATTTTTACCCTCCTATTACATTCAGGCAAGTTTTTTTTAGTTACACCATCTTAAACAAAACTAACGACCAGCAGAGGAGTACTATAGGGAATTCGAGTATTTGCTTATGAAGTGTGATCTACCTTAGGATGACCTGCAGACTCTGGTACGATATTTGGGGGGATTAGATACTCGTGTTGCTAATACTGTGGAGTTGTACCCTTACTCATCCCTAGATGACTTAACCTTGTTGGCCCACAAGGTAGATACCCAACAACGAATCAAAGGAAAGTTTGAAGCAAGACGAACTTTTACTAAAAACACAACCCAAACCAAAACATTATATACCCACAAAACTTACACTATACCTGAAAATTCTTCAACCCCAACCCATGCCCCGCGAAGGTGTTTTCGATGCCAAGGATTAGGGCATATTGTTTCCGAGTGTCCAAACAACAAGATGATCACTTTGGCCGAGTATGAAGGGGTAGATAATTCTTTTACAGTTGACATGACATTGGATACGATAGTGGATGATGAATCTGTTATCGAGGAAGTTGTTGGACCTGATGAGGGGTCATGTCTTGTTGTTCGACGAGCACTCAGCAAAACTCCTGATCACGGTGGGAGCCTGCAACGTGAGGCCATTTTTCATACGCGTTGTACCATCGCTCAAAAGGTTTGCACTGTAATTATTGACAGGGGCAGCTGCACTAACGTTGCTTCTCAAACCTTGGTGTCCAAATTTAATCTGACCACCGAACCCCATCCATCTCCTTATGTGATACAGTGGCTCAATCAAGGTAAAGGAATATGTGTTTCTCATTGAATTCTTTTATCTTTGAGTATTGGCAGGTCATATGTCAATGAGATTTGGTGTGATGTCATTCCTATGGATGCTTGTCATGTACTCTTAGGTTGCCCTTGGTTATTTAATCGTCGGGTCATGCATGATGGCTACCTAAATACTTACTCATTCAACCACAATGACCGCCGAATTGTGCTCACCCCAAAGTCACCCGCCACACCTTCTAATTTACCTACCCAAACTTTGAGCACACTTTTAAAGGTTGCACAACAGGAATATTATTGTTGTAAGGACTTCATACTCATGAGCCTTAATGAAGAAGAATTAAACACACCAACCGAACCACACCCTATGTACAACCCCTCTTACAAGCCTATAACCAAGTATTTCCGGCTGAAATCCCTTCCGGATTACCTCCATTACACACCATTCAACATAAAATCGATTTCATTCCCGGTTCCATACTACCCAACAAACCTGCATATCGATCTAACCCCCAACAAACGGAAGAGATGAGGAAACAAGTTGATGGGCTGTTGGAAAACGGACTTATTCGTGAGTCACTTATCTCATGTGCAGTCCCCACTATCCTGATGCCCAAAAAGAATAGAGAGTGGCGAATGTGTATGGATAGTAGGTCAATCAATAAGTTCACTATCAAATACTGATTCACCATTACTCGGTTGAATGATTTGATGAATGAACTACATGGTGCCATGGTGTTTTCAAAAGTTGACTTAAGAAGTGGCTATCATCATATTAGAATTTATGAAGGGGATGAATGGAAGATATCATTTAAGACAAAGGAGGGGTTGTATGAATGGTTGGTTATGCCTTTCGGTTTGTCAAATGCACCGAGTACCTTCAGGCGATTGATGAATCACGTATTAAAACCTTTTCTGAGCAAAATTGTGGTTGTGTACTTCGATGACATATTGGTCTTTAGTAAAACCGAAAAAGATCACCAATCACACCTCCAGAATTTGTTTGAAGTACTTGACCAAGAAAAGCTCTATGGGAACTTAGAAAAGTGTGATTTTTTTACTTCCCAAACAACATTTCTTGGTTACTTAGTTTCTGGTCAAGGAATCCAGGTTGATGAAAGAAAGGTTCAAGCCATCCGGGATTGGTCGGTTCCTCAATCTATTCAAAAAGTTCGAAGCTTTCATGGATTGTCCTCTTTTTATCGACATTTTGTGAAGAATTTTAGTACTCTTTGTAGCATACATGACTGAAATTACCAAGCTCAAACAGTTTGTTTGGAACCCTCAAGCACAGGCCGCGTTTGAAGAACTTAAAAAACAATTATCTTCTACTCTTATGTTGGTACTACCGTGTTTTGATGAGGTGTTCGAGGTTGAATGTGATGCTTAAAGAGTGGGTATTGGGGCTGTTTTGTCACAGTTGGGTCGTCCACTTATGTACTTTAGTGAGAAGTTTAATGATGCGAAACGGCGATACACCACGTATGACAAAGAATTTTATGCAATCGTCAGGGCCTTAGATCATTGGCAACATTATTTGATATCTAAGGAGTTTATATTGCATTCTGATCATGAAGCACTAAAGTATATTCAGGGCCAACACAAACTACAACCTCAACATGATAAATTGGTGGAGTTTTACAGGCTTTTACTTTCACTATTAAGCACAAGTCCGGGAAATTAAACAATGGGGCTGATGCTTTATCACGTAAGTATGTTTTAATTAATTCTTTACAACCAAAGGTTATGGGTCTCGAACTCCTCAAGGACGACTATTCTTATGATCCTGATTTCAGGGAGCTGTTTAGTAGCTGTCAGAATCATGCTACTGGTAAATATCACTTATTTAATGGTTTTCTGTTTAGGGGACAACGAATATGTATCCCTCGACATAGTCTTCGAGTAATGTTGATCAAAGAGCCCCACGAAGGTGGTTTAGCAGTGCACCTAGGTATAGAACAAACTCTCACAATGCTACAGAATCATTTCTTTTGGCCCAAGATGGTGCAAGATGTAGAGCACTTTGTCTGTCGCTGTTTACCATGCCACCGAGCCAAAGGTCACTCTTTTCCCCATGAATTGTACATGCCATTACCTATACCCGTTGCCCCGTGGGAAGACGTTAGTTTTGATTTTATCGTTGGCTTACCCCGCATACAACGCCAAAAGGATTCTATTATGGCGGTGATCGACCGTTTCTAAAAAATGGCTCAATCATTGCGTGCCATACGATGTATAATGCTGTGTAGCTGGCTAACCTCTATTTTAAAGAAATCGTTCGTCTCCATGGGATTCCACGAACTATGGTTAGTGACCGAGATGTCAAATTCCTTTGCCATTTTTGGATAACCTTATGGTGCATAATGGGTACTAATCTTAAGTTTAGTACCTCTAGTCACCCACAAACGGATGGACAGATGAAGGTTACCAACCGCACCCTCGAGTCACTACTTCGAGCTCTCGTCATTACGAACCTCAAACAGTGGGAAGATTTACTACCTCAGACAGAATTTGCTTAGAATAGGGATCCAAACAAGACTATTGGTCTTAGTCGTTTTATGTTCGTTTATGGCTTGAACCCCAAGACTCCACTTGATCTAGTAGTCCTTGATACATCTTTTAAGGTTAACCCGGAAGCAAGTGACCGAGCGATATTAAGGCTTTGCACCAACACATACCATGATAAAATCACAAAGTCCAATGAACTCCTTAAGTACCGTCGTGATAAAGGACACAAACACATATTGTTTCAACCGAGTGATCTCGTCTGGATCCATTTTTGCAAGGATCGGTTTCCAGCCAAATGTCACTCCATGCTTAGCTCTAGGTCTGATGGTCCGTTTAGGGTTTTAGCAACGGTTAACAATAATGCTTACAAGGTTAGTCGGCCCGGAACTCCTAAAGAAGCAGCCACGTTCAACGTAGTTGATATTGAACCTTACTACGATCCTGCTGATCCTATTCCAAGTTTGAGGTCAAAGTTTTCTACATCTAGGGAAGATGATAGGCAGGAGGATGATAAGCAGACTCCTAAAGACCCGTCTAATATGATTGACCCGAATCCACCTAGAGGCCCGAGTCATGTGGGAGACACATGGGTCAGCTTAATTCAATCAAATCCTTCCAGCATTTGATTGCAGACAATATCCCCACGTATTAGTCTACATACTAGTCAAGAATATTTACCTTATTGCCATGTTATTTTATGTTCTCTATTATTTTCATTTATTTGATTTTTTCTAGAGCAGTTATTTACTTTCCTTAAATGTAGCTACGTGGGTAGTTAGTCTCCCTTTTCTCCTGTATGTATTTGAAAATTATGAATGAGAAAAAGGCAGTTTATTTGGTTTTTCCTGAAATGAAATCTCTAATATTTTAGAGTATTCTTCATTGGTATCCTAATTGTAGGCAAGATTAGGAGGTGATCTTGGAAACTGATTTGAGAATCTCGTGGTGCATCTATATCGAGTATTTTCAAATTGGGTTGCCCAGTGGTTCTTTTGGGTGGTGAATATGTAACCCACTAGAAATCTGCTTTTAATTTCTTTATTCGGGTTGATCAAACCCTGCTGGCCATTAATATATATACTGTCATCTAGGTGAATAGCAATTTCATGATGCCAAACTGGATATATATCATCGAATAGTCAACTAGTAGTGGTCAATATTATTACATTTTAACATAAGCCTGCTATTAGTATCATGGAATCACTGGAGGCTTGGAGATATAAAACGAGTGTACCTTAATTTAAGAATACCAAGTTTTGTAACAAAGAGGTGTTGAGCATTCATAGAAAGCTGAGTGAGTACCTGTTATCCTACGACTATATGTAGCAGAAAGTTTCATTTTCAGAGGTTTGTATCTTTGACGTTAAGCCACATGACTCAAGAATCGTTGTGGAGCCACTAATACACAGAACTTTTAACCGATAAATGCTTTGCGGAAGATGACGTATGCTTGTACCATCTATATCTGACCTTTTTAAACATTCTAGACGTCTAATTTCCTCAGGCAACGTCTCAACTAGAATACAGTTGGAGATATAAAAAAATTTCAAACGTTTCATCTCACAGATGCTGTTTGGAATATCTCGTAAACGTGGACATTCGTGTAGGATTAAATCCTCTAGAGATTTTTATTGGCCGAGATCATAAGGTAACTTCTCAAGATACCGATTAAATTTAAGTTCGATAAACTTCAGATTCTTTAACATACAAATGTTATCCGAAAGATATTCAATGTTTGTAGACCACAAACTTAGCTCGTCTAGACATTCTAGTTCGCCAAGGTGCTCAGATGCCATTTGAATACTACAACAACTGAGGTAAAGGAATCTAAGATTTGGAGCAATTATGAGGTCAAGGGTTGTCAAATATAAATTATGGAGCTCGAGATTTATGAGATTTGGACACTGAGCGAGAATATGAAGATCACAAATATCAGTACAGTCTCGAAGACTTAGTGTGGCAAGATTTGGAGAAATCCCGAGGTGAAGGGTTTGGAATTGTAAATCACTTAGTTCAAAGGATTTGAGTTTTAGACATTCAACAGGCATATAAAGTTCACCCAAATAATCAAAACCTCTGAGACATAAATTCTCAAGATGCTTAGTAATCCCGAGGTGAAGGGAAAAATGAGTAATTTTAAGGTGGAGAGATACGAGCTTTGGACTTTCAGCGGGCATGTGAAGGTCTGACAAATAACAGTCGACAATACGTACATTCTTAACATTTAGAAAGGATGAAATCAATAGTGAATATGTTGTACTGTTTTGTTATAAGAAAATATGAATCACGATTTTGACGAATCACATGTGATTATGTCTGAATCACACGTGATTATGTCTGAATCACATGTAATTCTAGTAAATCACATGTAATTTATCTTTTTTTAAAATATGATTTACTATATAAGAAAATAAGAAACTATTTTTTTAGTTTTCTTTTATGTATAAGTCACATGTGATTTACGCAAAATCACATGTGATTTACGCAAAATCACATGTGATTAAGTCTAAATCACATGTGATTTAGTTTAAATCACATGTGATTTAGAATAAATCACATGTGATTATGTCTAGATCAATCAAAAAATATAAGTAAATGACAAGTACAAGTAAAGGACAAGAAAAAAAATACAAATCGACTCTAGACAGAAGATTAAGCAACACTAACCATAAAATATCTACAAACAAATTCAAATCCAATCTACATATTCCCTTTGTCACATTATATCATCACGACCAACACAACTAGCCTAAAAACCGAAAATGATTAGAGATCTCATTTTTATTCAACCATGCGTATGAATCTTTAAAGATTACACGGGCTTGAACTAATACTATCATAGATCTATGTTGGTAAACCCATATCTTTAATTACTGAAAATAAAAAAAGAGTATGAACAAGTTTTTTCACATCATTCTTTGTTGGGTAAAAGTTATATAATACCATCGTACTTATCAAGATATACCGACTTTAAATACTTACAATTTAATCGATAGACATTACCAATGAACTTTCAAATTTATGGTAGACTTTACCAATATTATCCTGAAATGACTATATTACCCTTGTTTTTTAGCATTTTATATTTGATAAAAATCTCATATCCATTTTATCCATGTTTTCAAACGGTAATCAATATCTACTGGAATCATTTCACACATCAAAGTATAGCACTTAAACTCAACGATTGAATGTGAATATAAAGCACTCATATTCAACATCCTAGTGCATAGTAACATACGAGGTCCTCCTAAGGATTAAGGAATGCATGCCTAAAGAGTCAACACCACACCCAACGTTTGCCACAACACAACAAACAACCAAGTTACCACTCTCTCCAAACCCACCATCAAAACAGACCGACCACCACGAATATATCCCATAATTAGGGTTTGCAGCACCACCAAACCATAAGCAGCATAGGTGTGGACATACCACACGAACCTAGTACACCAAATAGAAAAGCTCTATAAGGATTGAGCCTCATCACTTACAAACAGAAGCACCAAGAGTCTGAGCTTGGACGGATACTAATCGAAACCTTAATAGACTGATGATAATCATATTAATGAAACAAAAAAGCTCTGATCTACCACCAGTAACCGGCTACATAATAAAACCTTCACGAGTTTTGAGCATTCAATATCAAGCGAAACAATAACACACTGGATCCCAAGAGATACGAACCATAATAACCATGGATCGAACAGATCTAGCAGCGAAATGCTAAAATAAGATCTACAATAAAGGGTTAGGGTTTCGGCTGCATAGGGAGATTTCCAAGAACATGTGAAAGTGATATAACGCACGCCCCTTTAAAGATTAAATACTCAATATAATCGATTGCATACCAAAAATCAAATACCCAATTTCAAGATCTGTAACGAACGCAACATACAAATAATGAAATGCTAGAGCAAAGGATTAAGATAGATAATTTTATAAGGATGTTGATGGAAAGGGATTAACCAGGTGAGAGAAAGAGTGAAGGTGACAATATATGTAATTATGTCAAACAAGAAAAGGGTAATATAGTCATTTCAAGGTAATATTGGTAAAGTCTATCATCAATTTGAAAGTTCATTGGTAATGTCTAGCGATTAAATTGTAAGTGTTTAAAGTCGGTATATTTTGATAAGTATAGTGGTATTGTATAGCTTTTACCCTTCTTTGTTTCAATTTGAAAAACCTAAAACACAAACAAACCTACCTGAGACCATTAAAGATCTTGAAGTTGAAATACTTCTTACTTCTTCGTGGGTTACAACATAGGATAAGGATTAACGATGCTTTGTTTCTGCTTTGATTTGTTGATTACAACATTTAAGAGTGAATATATCTTAAGGAATTTTTATATCTATTTTTGGAAGAGATGAAAGATGATATAGAAGTTTACCATGACTACGTGAATGTGTACTGAAATGAATGAGTGGGAGTGGGTGGAAGTTTTACAACCGTAGGATTAGGTTTTAAGTGAATGGTTTAGATCTTTTTTTTAATATACGTTCTTTACCGATCTTTTGTTATTACTTTATACATTCCCCGTATAACCACTAGGTTGTATCCATTTGTATTAAAAATAACAGTCATATTGCCCTTAAATAAAATTTCACATACAATCAACAGTTTCTTGTGTTATACGTAACCGGAAACTATTTTTTAGTTCTAACGTGCAAACTGCAAATAGATAAACTTACTGTCTATAACCTTTTGTGGCCAAAGTGTCGAATTACAAAACTTATACGAACTTCATTTTACTCATGGCTCGCCTTTTTTTCCTTCTTTCTTACGTAACCATGTTTTCCGCTCTTTAAGCCAACTAATCCACGACGTCATCTTCTTTATGTTAGCCGTTGTTTATGTTTACCTCGTGGGTTATTAAATCGGTTGTATATTCCAAGCCTACTATATTGCATACTCTAGACTATTCTATGTAACTATGCAATGTAACGTATAATCGTATCATCATGGGTTACGGTGAAGCATTTTTAATTAATGGTATAAATGTTTGATAAATTTCAAATTATAAACAATCGTAAATATAACAACTCACCATTCATATTAGAAAGGTATTCGCGCGTTGCGGCTGCGGGTACCATATAACATAATTTTTGATCGATAATATTTTAATTTTATGTTTTTATTACAACGATATCTAAAAAACTACAATTGAAGGTTTAGCTAATTTTATATAATTTTCTAGCGGAATCAACAGTGGCTCCGGTTTCGGGTTGAACTCGTTGGTCTGATTCTGCATTCAAAAGTATATACAGCATGATTTTAGGCAAACAATATATATATATATATATATATATATATATATATATATATATATATATATATATATATATATATATATATATATATATATATATATATATATATATATATATATATATATATATATATATATATATATATATATATATATATATATATATATATATATATATATAGGGGAGCGTTATTGTGGTATACAATCTTAAAGTAGGATATAATAGGTACACTTGTAGACCATTGGATCAAGTTTGATGGGTGAAGATCAGATTTAATTAAATGAATGGCCTAAATGTAATTAAATGCAAAACTAGTGGCATTCTGTATCAGTGTTACAAAACTGATTTCTCATGACTTTCGTTTGTTTTTAATTTATTTTTTGTGGGTTTTCAAAAACAATTTAAAATAATTAAAATATTGACCGTGTATATATTATTACGTACCTCCATACACCTCATGATACATTTACAATATCATTTTTATACAAAGACTTAAAACCTTAGCTCATTCACATTACAATAGCAATACATCTTCTTACGTTTTGTTTACAGTACAACAGTAGGTAATACAATAGGTAATACATGAATATAACTTTCATAATACACTTATAACGTGAATTTCCGTCCAGTGATACATTAGTTTACAACAATAACATACGAAAATATGTAGTCATAATAATGATACATGCACAATCAAATAATAATTTAACATTTTTTTATTTTGGAAAATTATAAATTTGAAAATACACCGAAACTAAGAAACTAAATAGTTGAAAAACGAATTTTTCGTCCTTAGGCATCAGCTATGACCCACATATCGTTAAAAGTAGCACAAGCCCATCGAGAACAATATGATAGAACCCACTAGTCGTGATACACCCTTTTCACCAGCACCAATTCCATAGACAGAATTCTAGTTCCTGGATGATCTTTATCAGATACAGATTCGTTATCCGGGGTTTAGTACATGAACAAAATTACATCAATAATAAAGTCAGCTTTAAAACATGTTTGTATCAGTTACACAGAGAATATGTGACTGATACAACAAAAGTGCTTAGATCCTTAGATGGATATTCAGTGAAGTTTAAAATACCATACCAAGGAAGCCTGAGCTTTCAAATATGCAAGGTGAAAGTCCGAGCTACTAATCCCTCTCTTATGTTTATACTGTACCAAGTTATAATCATTAATTAGAAACACACTCGAAGCCGCGACTCAACCGTTCTTAGAAGAGACCACCAAAAAATTGATACATTATGCTATACCTGTGATATTTCCTCCTTTTGTCTGATAGTTTCCTTTTCACAAACATGTCTACATCTTCACAATAGAAACATGCATGGACCAAGTTGTATCAGCAAGATTTATCCCAGAAAGAAAAAGGCATTGGAGCAAGTTATATTTGCAATAAAGTAATCAGTATGAAAGGACTGACAAATATTTTAATAGCAGATAGCAGAAGAGTCGAGAACATACTTTTTGATCTCTGCCCTAAGTATTATGTATGTTTCAGAAACGAAATCAACAGTCTCAAGAGATACCAGAAGATTTCCATATATTAGTGACTTAGATGCTCGTTTATAACTCACAACAACATCGTACCCCAGATTCAGTATACCACCAAGTGTCATTCTTCCGACCTGTTGCGATTTTACATGTAAAATTAATGAAAAAGAAAAAGAAACATAAATAAAAATATCAAAATAAACGAAATAGAGGTTACAGAAGAAGGCGGACCTCGCTTAAACATTTGAGTGTGCATAATCAATTTCTAAATGACGCACCAAAAGTGTTGTCTAATATGTAAAAAGCAAACTTATATCAGGAAAATAAAATAAAAGATAGATGTTGAATCTTTACCTGTGCATGGTGAGGATTTTCATTTAATTATATTGATACAAAATATTTCACGCCGACACGTCATGAGCAAAACATTGATACACAACATAAATAACGATACATCAATTGATTCATCCTTGAAAAACTCAAATTAATAACAAATCTCAAACAAAAATTTGTACACATAAATGAGAACCAGATATTGATACATCAATTTAAACAAATAACTATTACCTCATTACAAAGTTTAAGAGACCTATTTCCATTTTCTAATAAACTTTTCATGCAAAGATGAAATGTCTCCATTTCAGTATCTACGTTGTCATTACTTATGTGCATTCACTAGACTCACGAGATGCAGAGGTCAAAAAGACATTTCACGGATGGGAAACAAATCCTTAAAGACTATATATCAGTCTGTTACACACTCAAAACCTGATACAACACTAAGAAAATAAGCGATACAACAAAGCTCGAAATTCTTTTATTTTTTTAAGTATGGCAACGTTGACTGCTGAATGTTATTATGTGAACCAAAATAGAAAATAGAATTACATTAGGGATGAGCACGATACCACTTTGATACCGTACCGGTACGGTTTACGAAGTATTGTAGTCCCGAACCGAAGGGTATACTAGTACCAGTTCTGGTACCGGGTAAACCGACGCTAAACCGAAACCGTAATGTTTAGTAAAAAATATAATCTCAAATTTGACTCCTTTAGTCCAACATGAAAGAGTACGTGGTTTCCAACATACCACGGACAGTTTTCCGTCCAAGTTACCTTTCGGGAGTTGGCGTATGGCCTTTTCGCCTCCTAGCATGCATTGGCATTGAAACATGAAACATGAATTTTGTGAAAGGCCATATATGGATGCAAAAAACTTTGTATCCTAACGTGCTCATTCACAACACATTGCATACACATATACTCATTCACATCAAAACATGAATATTTATGAAAGACCATATATCGATACAAAGAAACTAATTGATACGTCAAGAACTAGTTACCCAAATAAACCACGATGCATAAACAATATTAGGAAAAATATTTCGATACCTTATTGTATGTGATACACATACTAATATACTTGCAACCAACCCACTACTAGAATTGATAGGCACATATTCATCGACGAATTTATGCCTAGTCTAAAATTGATACATATTCAAGTGATACATGAGAATTTATGATACATGAGAATCACGTTTCTAACACTTTGTACTTTTAATCATATAACATGTTTTATTAGAACCCAACATATGATTTTTGTTAACCCGTATACTTCTAAAACAAACATCCAAACCCTCCCATTTATAGATGGGTAAACAAAATATTGTACATAGTAAGTCGATAAAGTCAGTAAGGTTTGCATATCATGATGAAACATTTAACAAACATTAAACCTCTTGTCAAAATCTCGTATGTTTTACTATCACGAAGTAGCCTTACCAGGATATATCATTCAAAATTCGAAAAAAAATTACACAAGTATCTAATTATTTATTGATCCAACTTATACGAATGTGTAAAAAATACATAATTTCAAAACCAATTGGTGCACTAGTATTAGTAATTAACTCATACAGTCCCTTATAACTATATATACAAAGACACTTAAAATATTTGTTTATTTAAAAAACACAAAATTGATAAGCTTCTACTATTAGTTTAGAAATAAATAATGAGACACAAACTTACTGATGATCATCAAAATTTATAATTCACTTTATATGTAGCCTCAGATCAAAATCGGTATTTTAGGTATAATTAACCCCTTAAATATATCCCACACGAAAAATGTTGTCAATAAAATACTGTCATCACTTTGTTAATGTAAACTTTCCACAACCACGTCTCTTGCACCACGAAACCATCAGAAAAGATTTGTTAAAATCGGGCTCCACCCAACCATATTTATATATTTTAACCTAATATATAAAACTTCATAACATATAATATTGTTTTTTTGTTTACATAGCAAACACCACAAACAAAGCGTAGCCACTCAAAAAAAAATTTGTTACCTACTTATGTATCTTTGTTTCTTATCTACATCTACCAAAACAGTAAACAAGAAACTTTTAATGGTTTTTTAATGTTCGAAATATACACCAATAAAATAAAAACACCATTTTGGCTTAAAGATTATGAGATCTTGTTTTTTTGAAATGATCAATGGTGGGTATTTTCTGATCTTATAAGATCTTGTTTTTTTGAAATGATGAAACCCGAGATCTTATACTATTATAGACTTATGTTGTTGACAAATAATGGAAAATTTATTTGTTAAAAACTCGCCACAAATATATGTTTTTAACAAATCAATCCTTAAAAGATGGTACATGACAAAAAATCAAATCTAAAGATCCGAATACAAACCTCATGTTACTGATGCCCAAAATCTAATTCGTCACAAAATCGTATAGTAACAACGAATTAGAGAACATTAAATTGATTTTCAATAAATCATGACAGGTCGCCAATAAAAATCGGTAACTAGTTGACGGAGGTTAAGGATCGCAGCATGTCGACGACGTTCGTCGTTTCTAGAATGAAAGGGATGGACATGGGATTTAAGATCAGATATATGGTGAGAGAAATTAATTATTGATATGAACGAGAGAGATAAAATGATATCTACAGCCATGAGAAGGGTATGTTAAATGCCCAAACTAACCTTTTCATTTTCTTTTCAATATTCTTTTCTTTTTCAGATTTTTAATTTTCATATAAGAGAAAAATCCACTTGTCAATATACCATTGGTGCTTATGATAACTTACTTTAAGAGTGTGATGCACATGAACGCAAATCTATATATATATATATATATATATATATATATATATATATATATATATATATATATATATATATATATATATATATATATATATATATATATATATATATATATATATATATATATATATATATATATATAATGGGATCATTAGAAAACAAGATCTCAAAAGAAAACATAGAAAACAATACAAATCCTTCTTTTATATTTTTGAACCAAAACTACAGGGGGCCGAATGTCATTTATCAATTCTTGTGGGTAAATTTTGCACACTTTTGAAACTTTCACCCATCAGATATTCAATGCGCATTTTTTTTCTTTTTTTCTTTCTCCTTTCTTTGTGAACGTGTTCTTCCCCACCACAACCATCCACCATAACCACCATCATTCACTTCTAAGATCCATCGTTTTCTTCATACGGTGACGATGATGGAGATTAACTCCGGTGACCAAAACGCGAACGAATATCATCTCCGACGTCCTGAACGGAGACGATGAATATCATATCCCCGTGTCCTAAATGGTGATGGAGATCATCTCCATCACATTGACGTCGATTTTGTACCATCAATTCTATTATTCACCATCATTCCCATGGTTAATCTTCATTTTGGTTCTTGTAACTAGTCAGATTCAGCATTTAGGTTTGAAATTGAGTTTTTATTTTTATTTTTAGTGTTTTCATCAATTAATAATGATTGTATTTATAATAATGTTTTGTATTTTGGTTTTTTTTGTTGATCTAAATATGATAAAATCATGTTTAATAGGGTAGCATGCAAGGTGTTTGATCAAATGTGTCAACTACATGGTTCTGTAATCAGGAGGATGAAAATCAACCGTTAATGATTGTTCGACAAGATGTAAAAGTTTAACTATAGGAAGTCGATGTGGGTGAAAAATTAGTACTGGTGTTATCAGGTTAATGTAGGATGTGGTGCTGAATGTAGATGTTTAGGGTGTTGATCATGATATGGATAGACGCATAAGGTGGAGGAATAACGAAAACTGTAGTATGGATCATGTTATGGAAGATGGCAAGAGGAGTATCAGGTGTATATATCATGGGAGGAGGCAAATCGAGCAGAGTGAAGTATGTTAGAAGAATGAGGAGGAATATCAGGTGTTCGTTACCGATGTTGTGGTTGATGAACAATTTTTCAAAGAACCAAATTCAGGAACACGATAAAAGGAAGTAAAATGATTGGGGGTTCAAGGGGGATTTTATGGGTTATAGAATGGAGGGTAGGCATGGTCGTAAAATTACTTGCACAAGTATTGCTTTGACATAAGCTGTATGGTTGTAATAACACATTTGTAACATGTATTTTTTGCAAAACATTTATGTAGTTCATTGTTTTTTTTACCGTTCTGTTTACAACAAACTTGATCAATATTCTATATAGTCAAGATCTACATTGCTATTTTATATTTTCATTGTTTGAGTTGCTTGGTTGTGATTGTCTTTTTGTACTAAAACTTTATACATCAGCTTAAGTGTAGACAAACTTGTTTGTAATGGTGTGTGTCTTGTTGAAAAAGACTTGGTGTACATAGAAGAGGATATACAAACATATGTCCTGAAATAAACAAATTGATTCCCTAAAAAACACAAACGGATGCAATAAAATATATAAATGGATGCGCTAAAAAGGTTCATGAAATTGCAACTTATACTCAACTAATGTCTCTTACAAAAAATAGGTTCAACTGATGTGTGTGTGCAAAAGCATAATATACTTCCATTATCATACAAGTGCTATTGTTTTTTATATGCTACACTCCCTACACTAGCTAGTGCTACAGATTATTGTAAACCCACAATAATCTGCAACTTGCATCAAATCATCTAGTTTAGATTGATGATTTATGTAATGCTGCACAAGAACAATTACATTCCTCATTTATTTTTCTTGGTCTTCTTTTTAGCAGAGCTTTTCTTCTAACCTTCAGGCTTTTTTCACAATAGTTTTTCCTTCTTTTTGATGCTTCCTAAATCCAAATTTTTAAAATTAGCAACTAACTTAAATCAGATGATTATGGTGTACAACCCCTGGTAATAAAGAAGAGGCATACAAATTCGTCGTGTGGGCCAGGGGTAAACAATTGGCCAGTCATCATGTGATGGTTCATATCATAGAACGGAAAGTGATAAGGTGTCGCGCCATGTAATGATAAAACGTTCGAGTGGATGAGCCCTGAGGAGTAGGAATAGGCAACCATAACGATATTGAGGGATTTTAAACAAAATGGTCAGCGGGAAAGATACATTAAGAGATTCCTTAGGCTGCGTTTGACTTCCAAATTGTTGATCATCAGTGGAACCTGAAAATCCCATAGATTATTAGTACATACATATCAAGAAAGTTAATTCAGCCATCAAAATGCAACAGAAAAATGTATTACCTCTGTAGATATCCTAAACTGCACCTCCAAAACTTTTGGTGCTTGAAACCATTGGTCCCACGCCGTTTCTAACATATATCATTCGTATCAATTGATGCCACGACAACTACCGAAGCAGCAGCGCCGATATTATTCTCAAAATCTTCTGCGAGAATATAAGATTCACTAAGGAGCTCGTCTTTTTGAAGAATATATCATTTTCTGTTAAATTATTTTGTGTCATGTTAGAACGAAATAACCCAGGAGCCACAAAGTAACTGCTGCATATAACATTAACCTACAGAATGAAGACATAGTATTGTGTAATAGAAATACAACACGATGATGTGGGAAACTAACTATCTACAAGGTGGCCAGGTATTCCCAATGTCTCAATAGATACCAGGGTAAAAACCTCGATGGGTGAATATCATGGGATGACTAGGGAAATTTTAAAATATGGCCACAACAATATGGTTGGGCTGTACACAATCTACTAAGGCTAGGCCGGCTAGCCTAATTAAGGATCCTTCTCCCCATTTCGTCTCAAAAGTATTCAGAATATAGTCGTTCAACGTCTTCTAAGTTTAAGACTTAATGTTCTGATTCATATGTGTCTATGCCTTCTAAATTCCTGTCCATATTTCCACTATCGTAAAAGCTATTGGGTTTCATATCCCCTTAAAGAACAAATAAGTCTTATTGTTAACTGATGCCCTAGTATAGTTGTTAACTGATTCCCTAAAACCTGTTTGAAGTGATGCCCTAGGATACTTGTTAACATATGCCTTAATACAGTTGTTAACTAGTGCCCTAATATATTATCGACAACAAATTCCTTAAACAAACAAAGTTATTTCATAATACAAGACAATGATACCTTAATATGTAGTTTGAATGATGCTCTAATCATACACATTGATACCATAATCATACACAATAATGATACTTACTGATGCCCGAATCATAAATACTGATGCTCTAATCTAACGTATTCTATAACGGTGATAGTTGATGCATTAATTAAACATACATAAAAGGACACACACACATCAACTACATGAAGAAAGACACTAAGTTTAACGACAACTTGCCTTTCCAGAATGCAGACCAACTGATTAAAGATGTTTCAAATCCAGCATCGTTTGATGTAGCATTTGCAGCATCAACATCAGCTTCATTTTCATCTATAACCTCACAATATTACAAAAAATGATTTAAACAAAGAAACAAATTGAACAAACATATGACTTAAATAATCTCAGTACACTATTATCTAACCAAATAAAATGCTATTTTCATGAACTTTGATGCACTAATCAAACACACAAACAAATACTCTTTTCATGATACCCTAACGACTGAATATAATATTAAATTGAAGCCCTAATACAATCTTAAATTGATGCCGTAAGACATTCGTAAACTGATGCTATTTTGCATAATCAAATAATCGAACAAACATATGACTTAAATAATTTCAGTTCGCTATTATCTAACTAAATAAAATGCTATTTTCATGAACTTTGATGCACTAATCATACACACAAACAAATTATCTTTTCATGATACCCTAACGACCGAATATAATATTAAATTGATGCCCTAATACAATCTTAAATTGATGCCCTAAGACACTTGTAAACTGATGCCCTGATACACTCTTAAACGGATGCCTTAATACAATCTGAAAAGATATGACTTCACAAACAAACCAATTCCCTAATATACAGGTATACACACATACATTAATGACCTAAACATACACACTGGATAATCATACTCACTGGTGTCCTAATCGGCCCTAATCGTATTCAGTGATGCATTTATATGTCTTAACACATATTTTAGATGCCTAATTAATCAAAAATTCCCTAACTTAATCTCCGTCGAGTCAGCATCACATAAGAACATGAAACTGATGCACAACTAATAAGCAATTAACCGATTAAATAGGAGTAAAGTGTAATACAACCAGGCAAGACTAGGTGGATAGGTAATTTCTTCTACCCAATTGAAACAAGTTTTGTTCCAACTTTGTCTAAATTTATTGTCCAATATTAATGAAGTGATCCTCATAGATTATAACCAACATCCATTTTTCAAATCATTATGAACGTATTATAGAAAACTATAAAGGTTGAAGAAGCGTGACCTTGACAGTATCAATGTATGGGCTGAAACAGAATCGATGCCTGAGTATTAATTTGCACACCCTGCTTCCGAGATCTTTAGTTTCTAAAGAACCATCTGTACAATTTAACACATCACCAAGGTCATGAGAACCTCAATTATCAGATATTAGGAGGGCAACGGCGAACATGTCATAACGGCCAAAAGAGCAAAGAGGTTGAAAGTCTCCAAAGCATAATACTAATGGTTTACAGTCTCATTAATCCTTTAGTTATAGCAAAATTAAGTGTAATTTTTCAATCTTTCTTAAAAGGTAGCATGTTAACTACTAAAAGAAATATGAACATAATAAAAACACAAAATGACTACAGGCAACACAACTCGACCTGCTATTTTCAAGCGACACCGAGAACTTGTTTTGAGCCATTACCCCTCCCGCTAGACTAGCCTACTTTTCAACCTCTACTTTTCATGTTCACTATCACTAATGATTGTAGCTTCTTCTCAAAGGCATACACACATATTCTCTAATATGTCACATCACTCAATAATAAACATATATGCTGCAATAGTGCAATTTCATGCATCATAATTATAAAATATTATTAGACATTTCATCAAACATATAGTGTGCAACTTTAATAAACAAGATTTTTCAATATTTTTTCTTAAATTTGCCTAACATCTTGTAGAAAAGATACCATCCTGATTAACAAGTTTTATAAAAACTTAAAAAATGATTAAATATTCGATTTAAGTTTCAAGAAAATAAATAGTTATATAAGATTAAACAATACCTGAGGTTATGAAATTAGTAATTGGGGATAAGGAATGTAATACATGGACTGTTGGTAATGGTGGTGGTGTTTCGATAGCGGTGGTGCTCACGGTGGTGGTGACGGTTGTGTGTAAATGAGTATGGTATGACTGTGTGAAAAGTTTTGAGTTTCGGTGTAAGTGTGTGAAAAAGGGTGTATGAACGGTTGTTAATTTCCCCCTTCTTTTTTTCCTTAAGTTTCATTTTGTACCCCTGGGTTTGATAAGTTTCAAAACGCACCTTATAACTTGTTTTCTATGTTTTCTACCAACATAAGGTTTTCTCTAGATCTCACCCCTATATATATATATATATATATATATATATATATATATATATATATATATATATATATATATATATATATATATATATATATATATATATATATATATATATATATATATATATATATGCTTTTGTAAATATATGTTTTAAATTGTTGTATAATGTGAATATAAAATTGTAGGGTATATTAATTATATATTGATTAATTTTGAAAAAAATAGGTTGAAGTGACATTTGTATAATTTGTAAATTGTGATGAGATGTTGTTTTAATTAAATATTAATTATAATATTAAATGTATTGACTTGTTGTAAAAAAAATTATGTTTGTTATGGTTATACATATGCATTAATATATTTTATTATTCAAAAGATTTTATTAGATGCATTCAAAAGGTCTACAATAGGCTATTGTAGTTGTATAACTTAATTTTTTGCATTTATAGAAAAGAGAATATAAAATATTTAATATGTAGTTAAGATTAAGAGTCCGTCACCATAATACCCAATATCTTATACACACAAAACATTGAATAAAATTTGCTTCTTTGCTTATAGTCGACTTTGTTAATTTGTGGTTGATAGACCAAAGATTTATACCCGTATAAGTTTTGCGTTTAGTCGTGGTCTAGATTAATTATTTTGTAAAGTTTGTAACATTTTTGTATCATCTTTCTTTGTTGCTTTTTAGTTCCAATATAATCTTGATCAGGGACGAATACAGGACAGAATATGATTGGATGCACAAATTTTTTGAATCGTAATATAACAGATATGAAAAATAAATTTAAAACGAAGGGTAGAAGCTCATTACGATTGACTGAGTGTATTTAAGATGTATTTTAAAAAAATCAATGTTTTCTTCACAATTAACACTACACAAAAAAAATCCATACTGGTTACGGGCACCTGCGGGAACCCCTAGCTCCGTCCCCGATCTTAATAGTGAAATACATCCACGAGTCATCCTGAGATGCTTGGAAATATATTTTGAATTTTTGATGTAAAAAAAAGTCCAAGTAATCGGATAGTGCTGGGCTACTGAAGAATTGGGCTGTATTTGTTGGATCAAATGTTAAGGGTTCAATTGGAAAAACTTGTTAATACTGTATCAAATAAAAAAAAAACCGATTTTGTAATCGACTCGGCAAACCATAGACTTAACTGGTGGTTCAACCGATTTTCGATTACACAACCAGTTAACGGTTCAATCCGAGTTTGAAACGTTGCTAATTACACAACAAAAACCAGAACCGAATGGGAGTGAACACTATATACAATGAAACCGAACCTAACAAGGTGGGGTCGGGTCGGGTCGGGTCGGGTCGGTTCGAATCGGCTACACGTAATGCCCTCATTCTCCATAAACTAAACTAGTCAGTCTTGCTACATCGTGTATGCCTTGAATATCATAAACCAATTTCATTTCATTTCATTTGATTTGATTTTGTTAGGTCAATAATGAGTCGATGGAGCAGAAGCATAGCTAATATTTACAAACAAACTCATCATCATAAATCATCCTCTTCATCAAATATTCTCCATAAAGATTTCTTTGTTTTAAGGAGTATTTCTAGGGTTGCTGCTGCTGCTGCCCACGTGTCACCTGTGTCTTCTGATAAACCAGAGGTGACTTAACCCTATTTATTCGATCCATTTATTTTTATGTTTTATACTTTTGTTTACTTGTGTTAAATATCTGGGTTTTCATATTGGCTAATGGAAATTATGATTGGATTGTTATAGTTTCCGAAATCATCCTAATTTATGCTTATACCACTGGTTAATTCTACTAGAATAGATGTTTCGACACATTGCGAGAGCCGACTAATCTCAGGGCATTATGAGATAAGAATGTTAGTAATGCACTAATGCGCTTGTTGTTGAGCTGATTGATCCTATAAGCTAAGGGTGGGTTGGATTGGTGTATTTTGTTGGTTTAATTAGCGTATTTGAATTTGGAAAAACCTCACTTTTTTCGGCTTATTAATTTGAGTTTGTGGTTTATTTAAGCTTATAAGATTAGCAGGATAAGCTCATGACCTGAATGCGCTTTTCCAATACAACATAAGACTCAACAAGGGCCTATGAGCTTGTTCATTGTAAGCCATAAGTTTTTTTTTTTTTAAATTAAGCTTATTTTTTCGGCTTATGAGATAAGATCATAAGAATGTTAGTAATGCGGTTGTTGTTGTTGAGCTGATTAGGTTTCTAGGGTGTTTGTTTTAGCTTATATTGTGGGCGTATCAGCTGATTTAGAAACAAGTAAGCCTATTGAGGTGGTTGGATTATCTTATAAGTTAAAGGGTGGTTGGATTACCTTGTTTTGTCGGTTTAATGAGTGTATTAGAATATGGAACAGCTCGCTTTCTTTCGGCTTATTAATTTGAGTAAATGGTTTATCTAAGTTTATAAGGTCAGCATGTTAAGCCCGTGACCCGAATGAGCTTTTCCAAAACAACATAAGCTTGTAAAGCGGAAAAATAAGCTAATTCTAACACTCAACAAGAGCTTGTTCATCATAAGCTGTTACATGTCCATGCCCAGGCATTGAGTAGTAGTGGGCTGTTGCAGTTAAGGATTCTATTTTAATTGTTGCTTTTGTTCTCTTTTGCAAGTAAGTTACATTGTGCTAGAATAAAGGAGATTGTGGGGATGCCCACGTTTCCATGTTTCATGTTTTTCTTCATTTTAGGAAGTAGTGGTATGTGCCTGGTTTCTCTTAAAAAGGGACAGGTTTTTATGTTTGGGATATATACAGAAAATTGCTCCACATACTTCTCTCAATTCTATCTGTGCTTCTTTTCTCATTTTCTTATCCATTGTCATCACTATCGAGCCACATCAGTGGTATCAGAGCGGTGTTGATCTATGGCGAAAAAAACTCAAACTGAATTCCAACAAGAAACCGACGAATGATTTGCGAAGCATGAAGCTATGTTTGAAAAAATCATGGCTGAGTTGCAAAAGCTTACCACCAACCAGGACCAACGGATTGTAGGTCCATCAGGTTTTGCGACAGGTGGCATAAAACCCTACCTGAAATTGCACTTCCCGCGATTCGGAGGCCAGGATCCTAAAGGTTGGCTCTATCAGGCTGAACAATATTTTGAATTCCAACGGGTTGAGGCAGAAGACCAGGTTCAGTTAGCGTCGTTTCATCTCGATGGGATTGCACTCCAGTGGCATAGATGGATCACCAAATTTCGTGGGCCCATGACATGGACCGAATTCTCACAGGCTCTTTTGGGAAGATTTGGACCTACCGATTATGATGACCCAGCAGAGGCGTTATCGAGGCTTAAGCAAGTTACCACAGTGGCTTTGTATCAAGAGGCGTTCGAGAAAATTTCGCACCAAGTGGACGGGTTACCAGAGGCATTCTTGGTGGGGTGTTTCATTGGGGGATTGAAGGAGGAAATCCGACTGGAAGCCGTAAGCTTGTTTCTAAATTAAGCTTATACTCAAAAAATTTGAAATTTTTAAAGAATTACATAATGCGGGATTCATTCACAATCGTTCTACTTAACTGAATTTGCGGGTTATAATATTTACCGGGTTCTCCGTCAAGTCGTCAACTTTTACACACACACACAAACGAAAATATTGTCATAGCGTGCTGCAGTACGCAAATTGAAATTTTGTTTTTTTCCTTTCGATAGTTTAAGCCCTTATATAATTTTGGATCATGGTTGCCATGTGGGACTTTAGGATAAATTTGTTAATTTGGTATTGGATTAATCTGATATTAAACAGGTAATATGCTTTTGTCGATACTCGATAGTAACAGCACATGTTATGAATACAAGATGATTATAGTAATTGAATTATGTCCTTTATAAATTAGTGGATGTGCTCACTTGTGATGATTAGGGGGCACTTATTTCTGCGGATAAATCTTAGTGAACTGTTCTGTTCTAACTCCTGAGCCTTTTGTTCTTTAAGATTACCACCTGACACTTCACTAATTAAGGATTTTTTACCGCGCGTCTTAGATACTGATATTGAGGACCTATTTTATTCAGCCAAATGTCAATGTGTTCAGGACACCTCAAATCATATACGTATATAACTTTAACTTATTTAGTCAGCTGTGAGAGGTGTGCCCTCCCCATACAACCATCCATTCTCTGCTGTGGCTTATGTTATCTTCGTTGTTGTTTTGATAGATAATACTAGTAGTGAACTATAACTTTCTGTCACTCTGTTGTTTATGCCATTTGTCATTTATTTTTTGCTTATCATAAACTACAAATGGCCTAGTAATCTACTGAATAATTCATAAAATTACGACTGTCACTTTCTCTCATTCAGCAAATGGAAACTGAAACTACAACTGATCACTACTTATAACTTAGCACATACAACACTTCCATATCTATACAACCCATCTATATGCATATATGGAAGATAAAAAATCGAGCAGGCCCTTAGTCGTTTAAATTGTGCTATATGATCCAGTTGTGAATTTTGGATTTTCATATTGACAAGTATAATTAGGTTTACATTCTTTTTGACATTTAAGTGATTAAATGGAAGATATGAGTCGAAAAGTGTTATATATGACTGATTATAGGCAAAGAGTTGATGGATTTACTGCTAGATGAGACGTTTTTCTGGTTCTTAGTAGATGTTGTCTTATAGATACTGTCATAACCTGTAAAACACCCACATAAGAATCTGACTTAAGTTTCAATAGTTATTTCGATTAAAAGCCCAGTTAGTCCGGGATATTGCACTTGGATGTTGGGCTATACAATAAGTTTGTTAAACTGGTAACGGTTTATTCTGATATCAAGTGGGTAATATGCTTCTGTGGATGGTACCATCAGTTGTAATCAACAGTATTTGTTATTTTCTAGTGAGTGAATTATCATATATGGATTAGGGCATGTCCTTACTTGTGATGATTAGGGTGTGCTACTTTCTGCAGGTTAATCTTAATAAGCTGTTCCGTTCGAAGCCTTGTTCTTTAACATTGCCACCTGATTCCCCTTTGAGGATTGAGGAACCTACTTATGACGGTCTCCGCCATTTTCTCCTCAAGATGATGCTGTTCTATAGCAAACAGAGCAAGTCTATTCGTCAGGCAAATGTTATTTACCGCCGTGTTGTGTATCAAGTTGATAAACCTGCCATTTATGATGGTAATTCTTTTTGTTGCCCTGATCTTGTTAAGAATATAATAGCTCTAATCCAATATTCATTACACTGAGTTGGACTATAATATAGTCAAAACTAGAGTTTCAAACGTTACCGTCACCTACTTTTTCCTCACTTATGGAGGATTGATTGTTTATATGTCTGATTGATGCTTAAACTATTTTTTTTTTAAATCAAAAGTTCACAATATATTTCCAAGCATTATCCGATTACTTAGGATTTTTTTTGTGAGAAGCTTAAAATTTTCACAGTTTTATGTCAGCAATGTAAAGCTAGCGGTAGTTGTATGGATTCCTTGCTTCAATTTTGTAGCCGGGTAGCCAATATGAATGAGGTATAGGATATGATAAAGAGTTCAATTATAAAGTGAATGCAAAGGGTAACCAGGAAAACAGTTCAAAGAAGATGGTTTACTAGTCAAATATTTACAATGGTTAATATGTTAATAGCAGAAGATGCATCTTGTAGACCAAAGTTAATGCAATAAATGTTTGGTGATTAACCAATTGTGTAGAATGAGCATTAGGTTGCGACATCATTGACCAGAAATTACATATATTTGTGATGGGGGCAGTACAATGTTACATATTATAAACAAATTGGATTAATGGTCCCAGCTATCCCGTAATTATATGAACTATTGTCTGTTTAGTCTACCTCTAATGGATGTTTTAATTTGATATGTAGCTTTTAGCTTGGAGAGAACCTTTAGAACAAACTTTTCTATGCTTGTTGTGCACATGTGGCTTTGTTTGCGTCGCTTGAAAGCAGAAGGGAAAGAAGGTATTGAATTGGGGCAATACGTGTATGAAATCTACAATCATGATTTAGAGGAGAGAGTTTCTAAAGCTGGGGTAAGTAGTCTGCTTTTCTTGGTTATCATATCCTCTTGATTATTTACCTCGTAGATGGTTGAGAGTACTGGTAGTCTTGATAGTTAAAATATTTTCTCGTGGTCAAGCTTGTTAAAAGTATATACTTCAATGAAAGTGGATGTGACTAGCTGTTTCGACTTGTGCATTATTAGTCGTGCTCTATTTCTCTGTATCCATCATAAAAGGTGCAACAAGCGACTCTTGACTCATACTTAGGAAAGCATAAGACCGTATCTATTCTCCCAAAATTCTGTTACATTTGATTACTGTGCTAATGAATCTAGACAACCAACATTGGTGTGAAATTGAAGAAAGGGTTTATATATGTTTTTAGTACTTAAGAATTTCAAATTAAGGTAGGAATTGTGGCATAAACAACTTCCTATCAATCAATTTGGTACCTTTCCTTTGATGCAAGAGTTCACTTAGTGGTATTTCAATGTATAACATCAACCAAACTGAGTTATCTTGCATTTGATATCGGAAATCTAAATAAGGTAATCGTATAAATTTTGTGAGACATTGGGGTTCTGAGTATCTTAGAGTATGTCAGCTACAACTCATTAGGTCATGGAAATACATGGTTTCTGATTTTATGTATATGATCTATTTCTGGTGACTATACAAATGACTGAAATGTCAGTAATATGATTCTTTTTTCCATTGAAATGCAGGTTAATCTGCTGTTGTCTAAATGGATGCGGGAGTTGGAAAAAGTTTTCTATGGCAATATTGTTGCTTTTGATACTGCCATGCTTCCAGAAGCCAAACCTGATGATTTGCAGACTGCAATATGGAAGTAAGAAAAACAATATTTGTTGGTTTTTGGATTGTACTCCATTTTGTATTGTTTCGGGGGAAAGTCACTCTGACATCCATCATTAGAGTATTTTTTCTACTAGGTTCAAGGTTCTTTATGTGTCTGTTAGACGTTTGCTGATCTTAGGTAGTCATGGTATAATGGATGGCATGAACACTAAGGTTCTCTATGTAGGCGCTAAGGCTCATGAGATGCAAGCTCTCACACACAAGGCCCGGCAAATGACCCATGCCTCACCTCAAAGCTCCATAACCTCTTTGCGCTCGAGCATTTAAAAACATGGCCTTTTAGAGTGACCCATATTAGCCTGGGCCGTGAGCCTTAATGATGGTAACATTGAGGAAAGGTCTTGTTTGTAATAAGGGAAGCAAAATAACCTGTAAATTGGCAAATAATTTCACTTCATTAAGCAATGTATCAAGTGAACTTACTGGGTGGTATTAAGTGTTAGTTTGGTTTCATATATACTGCACTAAAAAGTTTTGGGTCTGTAGTGTATGATGGAGTCTATATTCTGAGTTATAATCTTTAAAGTAAGTAATGCTATAATATGAAAGCATACGGTGCCGAGGTATTTGATAAAGTGATTCTGGCTGCTGCTGATCTAATCATGTGACTTGCTAACTCAACTTGGCTCTAGTAAGTAGTAACTCAGTTTACCCAAATTATGCTCATGAAGTTCTTATTACCTGTTGCATCTCTTCCCGTGAACTTATGCTACTAAATTATATGTAAACCTGATTAAGGGTTTTTACTTTTTAGTAATAGCACTGAACAAAAGTTGCCCATCTATATATTGGACGGTATTTGATCAGCTTGAAAGTTTCTGATAATGACTATTTTGTTAAGCTGGTTACTTCACATAAGCTACCTTAGTTTGGCATGTTGCGGATATAAATTTGTGCAAAGCTGTCCTCATTTGGGAAGCTCCTGTTACAAACGCAGAAGAAACAATATTTGTTTAAAAGCTTACTAAAAAAGAGATTTAAAAACAGAAAAGGGAAATAGCTGCGCTTTTAAAATTGTATGAGAAACTGCAATGTGTTTTCACTTTTAAAATTGAGATGTTGAAACAGTAATTGTATATGATCTACTATCAAGCTCCAGTTTGAAGTTGTGTTCTCATTATGTTTACATGTTCTGTAGGAATGTATTTGCTGAAGATGGTTCATCAAAGCTGGATGCTGCTGCACTACCGGCTGTAATGGTAAGTTCTTACATTTGGTTCAGTTTTATCTTATCACTTTCATATTATATAGTTTTTCTATACTCACAACATTAGATACATAATACATGTAAGAGCACAAGGTAGGGTAATTACCTATAACATGTTATAGGTACCCCACTAGAGCTTTTACCCATATAACACAATCTTATAACTTGGCATCGGAATTTTCTCTCACTGGTGTTATCCTATACAAAATAACAGACACAAATACAAGCAGAAAAAACTAAAACAAGAAAAAAGAAATATGGTGCCAGTACCTATAACGTAGACTGGTGCGTGGTGGCTCCAAATTATAGGTACCAGTATGGCCATCTGGCGTAATCGTACCTTGTGCTTTAACATTCTTGGGTATATTTGTCAAGCAAATGATTTCACATAATCTTGTTTCATAAAATTGACATAGTTGAGAGTTAATTAAGTGAATACTGTAAATTGTCAGAGCTAAATAGCCAATGGTAGCCACTAAAATTATGTTACTCCTGAACTAACTCTTATTAATCGAACAATTTCAGGCTTTCACAAGATATGTTCGCCGGGAATGCACTTGCTTGTCATTAACAGGTACCCAACATATTTTCTTATTAGGATCTAATTGGCGTAACGTTTAGCAGTCAAATGTCTAAGGTGCTCTTAGTAATAGGGGCTTGAGGAAACAAAATTTAAGCCGAAGAGTATTTCAAAAGCTTTATTCCATTGGAAGAAATATCTTCGCCAAAACTCGAGCATCCTAAAGTCCTGTAGGAATGACTTGATCAAAGACCCTCTCAAACCAATGTGATATATTAGCATTAAAAGTACATACAAAGCTTGTGTATACTTTTTTGTGTTGGACGTATTTGTGAAAAATAGCTTGTATGTAAATATAAACTTTAGAAAAGCATGACCGGTTGGAATTGCGTGGTCCAAAGTTAGGTTTCTAAACTCAAATCATGGATATTAACGTGCTAAAAAGTGAAGTAGCATCGGAAACTAACCAAACTAGAAAACTTCCATCGAAACCTAAAAGGTAAGTGTTAGCTTCTCTTACAATTCTGGTCAACAACAAACCTTGACCTCTGTTTTTCTTGTCATCATTTTCATTTTACTTATTAGAGTAGGAATGCTAGAATTTGAACTGATGTTAATGCCCTTGAGCTTTGGTTTCCTGTCCATCGCTTGATACAATTTTACACTCTTAGTGGCGGATTGAATTGAATATTGTGATTTGTGGATGTGCAGATAAGGAAGCAATGATGTCTGGCAACTTCTTGTTCACCCCTATTGAGAACCCAAAAGCCTAGCCCTAGCAATGAAGAATGGTGTTATACGGATAGCCTTAGATGCTTTTTTCTAATAAGAAAAACTGTGTTTTTTGAAACACATATAAAGCTCAACCGATGATGTTAAGAGTAGTATTTTGTTAGCTTTCAGAATTAATTTTTTGTGAATGTATTTTACCGAAAAAATTAGTGCTAGGTGTCTGTGACTGATGAGGAGACTGCAGAGTAGTTATTCCTCCAGAATTGATCATCATTTATGTATTTTGCCAATACAATAGTTCAATATATGACTTTTAGGGCTTTCCTATATTACCGGGTGTCTGATTGATCAGCGCTCATTGTGTTTTCAAATCACAAACAATAACTTTAGATGTTTGGATTATAGAATTTGATTCTGATTGTTGGGGTATTGGTTCATTTGCGTTTTCTGCTCAAGTATTGCTATTGTTCGGGAATGTAATGCCAAACATCCATCGGTTTAGATTATTTTGTTTTATAGTTGAACCAAACGAAACAGAAACCCAGATCAAAATTTCCCATTGGGTTTTTTATTTCTGGGATTGATTTGGGCTGAACTGAATTCTTTACATTTATGTTTTGAGTAAACACTCTAATGGTATGTGAGTTGCCAACTGGTTCAAAACTCATTCGAAGCACTTGTAAAACATATTGTGAGATAGGTGGAGGTGGTGTAGACTGTAGTGTGACAGAATTGCCGTTCGATAAATGCCCAAGGATGTAGTCTCCCAAACATGCAATTGTACATATTAAGACTTCACTTAATTTGTTGCAAGTTGCAACGATAAGATTTTGATCTTTAACGTAGTTTTGCAATAGATTTTGTAAGTGCAACAACAAAAATCAAACCAATTGATTAAATAAATCCTACAGATATTCGAATGACGAATATCAAATAACACATCCGAATTTTACATTATGTTTTCTCTCGTTTTCTATTGCTAGGTCGAAAAGCCTTGCTTATCAACTTCTCTTGCTTCTTCCAGCTCTTCCTTTGACATTTTCGATAATTTAACTTACAAAACACAAATTATATATCTATTGCAACTCATTTTAACGCATAAGTCGTGGCCTCCAACGCCTACTTGCATTTTATAGAAAAATTATTCGATGGTATCGTTTTATTTATCCATAAATGTTTCATTTTTATATACGGTTTAACATCATTTTTTTTAATTTAAAAAAATGCTTTCCCTAGTGATAATGCACTTACAAACAGTGACGGACATAGCCGGATTACAAAGGTGGTACCTCTACTTGGTTACACAAAAGATCAATATATACTGCCCAATTGGATGTTACTGTAACTTCGAATCACTAACTACTAACTCGCCGTTCTAAAAAAAAAAAAAAAAAAAAAAACATATCAAAAGTTCACCTGAGTCGAGTCTGGTTGTTGGGTCCAAAAGAAAGACAAGTTTGTTTGTTTGTTTGATGGTTATGGAATGAGAGTAATAAAACCCATTCCAAGTATGAGCTGTTTGGTAGACAATGGGCCCCACAATTAGGAATAAAAAAAATAAAAGTATACCCATAGATTGAGGAACCTCTCCGCCATTTTCTCCTCAAAATGATGTTGTTCTATAGCAAACAGAGCAAACCTGCCATTTATGATGGTAACTCTTTTTGTTGTCCTGATCTTGTTAAGAATATAATAGCTCTGATCTAATATTCGAGTTGCCCATAGTCAAAACTAGAGTTCCTCACCTACGTTTTCCTCCCTTATGGAGAATTGATTGTTGCATATGTTTGATTGATGCTTAAACTATTTTCTACACGATCTTTGGCTTTATTAATACTCAAAACATCTCTATGTATAAATTTCAACAAGAGTTATTATTGTAAACGGCTAAGGTTCCAAACTAAATGGTTAAGGTTCTATGCTTATGGCTAATGTAATATAGAGGATAATAGGCTACTTGTAAACCATTCAACTATTTTGGAGTTAACCTTAGGATTTTTGCAAGAAGCTTAAAATATAGGTCAAAGTTGTATGTCAGCAATGTGAAAAAGCTAGCAGTAGCTGTATGGATTCCATGCCTCATTTTGTAGCCGCGTAGCCAATATGAACAAGGCATTTGATATGATAAACAGTTCATTTATAAAGTGAATGCAAAGGGTAACTAGGAAAACAGCTCAAAGATGATGGTTTACTAGTCAAATATATACAATGGTTACTATGTTAATAGCAGAAAATGAATCTTGTGGACCAAAGTTAATGCAATAAATGTTTGGTGATTGACCAATTGTGTAAAATGAGCATTAGTTTGCGACATCCTCGACAAGTAATTACATATGTTTGTGATAGGGACAGCACAATCTTAAAATTTATAAACAAACTGGATTAATGGTCCCAGCTATCCCGTAATTATATGAACTATTGTCTGTTTAGTCTACCTCTAATGGATGTTTTAATTTGATATGTAGCTTTTAGCTTGGAGAGAACCTTTAGAACAAACTTTTCTATGCTTGTTGTGCACATGTGGCTTTGTTTGCGTCGCTTGAAAGCAGAAGGGAAAGACCGTATCTATTCTCCCAAAATTTTGTTACAGCTCATCGGGTCATGAAAATACAGGATTTTTGATTTTATGTTAATGGTCTATTTCTGGTGACTACACATAAATTACGGAAATGTCAGTACTATAATTCTTTTTTCCATTGGAATGCAGGTTAATCTGCTGTTGTCTAAATGGATGCGGGAGTTGGAAAAAGTTTTCTATATATTGTTGCTTTTGATACCGCTATGCTTCCAGAAGCCAAACCTGATGATTTGCAGACTGCAGTATGGTAAGAAAATCAATATATGTTGGTTTTTAGGGGAAGGTCACTTTGACATCCATCATTAGAGTCTTTTCTATTCTACTAGGTTCAGTGTTTTCTACTTTTCTATGTGTCTGCTAGACCTTTACTGATCTTAGGTAGTCATGGTTTATTTAATGGACGGCATGACCACTGCAGTAGTTTCCTACTGTTCATTGATGATCTAGTTCCCTTTGAGCAATATACTTTAAAAGGCGCGAAGGCATGTGAGACTCAAGTTCTCAGGCTTTATTCGAAATGAGGCTAGACACATACATAAGGCCTGTAAATGCGCATCGCCTTGCCTTGGCCTGTGCCTCACCTCAAGGTTACGTAACCTCGTTGCGCTTGAGCATAGAAAAGCTTGGCCTTTGAGAGTGACACATACTAGTCTGGTGACTGTGAGCCTTGATGATGTTAACAACATTGAGGATCCAGGTCTTGTTTTTAATAAGGGAAACACAATAACTTGTAAATTGGCAAATAATTTCACTTCATTAAGAGTTGGGCTTGTTTCTTTTTTTAAGTGCTTCCATATTAGGCTCTTAATTAGCCTCTTAGTGGGAAGAGAGAGATTTTGGTGTGAGTGTGGAACAAGATGTTCAAAGTGATTTGGGCCCACAACTTTTCCCACTAAGAGGCAAAAAAAGAAAAAGAAACACCCGTGTGGTTTCATATATATCGCGAGAAAATATTTTGGGTCTGTAGTGTATGATGGAGTCTATATTCTGAGGGATAATCCATTATGTCATTGCTATAAAATCACAGCATATCGCGGCAAAATATTTGATAAGGTTATTTTGGCTGGCTGCTGATCTAATCATTTCACTTTCTAACTCAACTTGGCTCTCGTAAGTCAGTTTACCCAACTTGGCTCTCGTAAGAACTTATTATGACAGCCATCGTCTGGGAAGCTCTTTGCACATTATGGATTTACATTCACATGCTTTTATAAACGTGAAGGCTTACTCTTGTTTCCAGAGAAGTGACTTACCCACAAGACCAGATTCTTAGTTATTACAAACACAGAGGAAACAATATTTGTTTGAAAGCTTTACCGAAAAAGAGACATTTTAAAAATAAAAAAGGGAAATAGTTGCACTTTTTAAGTTGTATGAGAAACTGCAATGCGTCTTCACTTCTAAAATTGAGATGCTGAAACACTATTTGTATATGATCTACCATCAAGCTCCAGTATGATGTTGTGTTCTCATCATGTTCTGTAGGTTGTCTTCGCTGAAGATGGTTCATCAGAGCTAGATGCTGCTGCACAACTGGCTGTAATGGTAAGTTCTTACATGTGGTTCAATTTTATCTTATCACGAGCAAATTATATAGTTTCTTTTCTCTGACAACATTTATACATAATACATTTAAGAGCACAAGGTAGGGTAATTACCTATAACATGTTATAGGTACCCCCACTTGACTTGAGCTTTTACCCGTATAACACAAGCTTATATAAAGTAGCATCCAAATTTGCCCTCACTGGTGTTATCCTATAACATGGAGCCCTAGGAACACTGGTACCCACAAAATAACAAACACAAATACAAGCAAGAAAAACAAAAAAAAAAAAACGAAAGAAAAAGAAAATACCTGATACATGGAGCCGGTACCTATTTAATGCAGAGCGGTATGTGGTGGCTCCAAGCCATAGGTATCAATGTGGCCCTATGGCGTAAGCCTACCTTGTGCTCTAACATTCTTGAGTATATTTTTCAAGCACTTCTAATCACATAATCGTGTTTTAATTTGTCATAAAAATTGACATAGTTGAGGGTTAATTAAGTGAACACTGTAAATTGTCACAGACCAAATAGCCAATGGTAGCCACTAAAATTATGTTACTCGTGAATTAACTTTTATTAATCGACCAATTTCAGGCTTACACAAGATATGTTCGGCGAGAGTGCACTTGCTTGTCATTAACAGGTACACAGCATCTTTTCTTATTAGGATCTAATTGTGTACCTGTTAATGACTTGATCAAAGACCCTCTCACACCAATGTGATATATTAGTATTAAAAAGTACATACAAAGCTTGTGAATACTTCTTTGTGTTGGATGTATATTTGAGAAATAGCTTTTCTTTTACATAAAAATAAATTTTAGAAATGCATGACCCGTTGGAATCACGTGGACCAAAATGGTGTTTTTAAATTCAAATAATGGATATTAACATGCTAAAAAGTGAAGTAGCAGGAAACTAACCAAAAAAGAAAACTTCCCTCCAAACCTATAAAAGTCAAGTGTTAGGTTCTCTTATTACAGTTTTGGTCAACAACGAACCTTGACCTCTGTTTTCTTTTCATCATTTACATTTACTCATTAGAGTAGGAATGCTAGCATTTGAACTGATGGTACCCTTGAGCTTTGGTTTCCTGTTCATCGGTTTGATATGATTTTACACGCTTACTTGGCGGATTGAATTGAATAATGTGATTTGTGGATGTGCAGATAAAGAAGCAATGATGTCCGGCAACTTCTTGTTCACCCCTATTGAGAACCCAATTAAGCCTAGCCCTAGCAATGAAGAATGGTATTATGCCTTTTTTACAACACATATAAAGCTCAACTGCGAATCAATCTTTTCTGAATGTATTTTGCCAAAAAGTTAGTTCTAGGTGCAACACTATATGACTCATGGGGAGACTGCAGAGTAGTTATTCCTCCGGAATCGGTCATAATTTATGTATTTTGTTGAAACAGTAGTTCAATTTATGACTTTTAGGGCTTTCCGGTATTACTGGGTGTCTGATCGATCAGCCTGTTTTCAAGTCACAAACAATAAGTTCTAGATGTTTGAATTATTAAATCCGATTCTGATTGTTTAGGTATTGGCTTATTTGTATTTTCTGCTCAAGTATTGGTATTGTTCGGGAATGCAATGCCAAAATCCATTTAGATTTTTGGGTTTGTTTTTGTTGATAATTGAGCCAAAATGAAACAGAAACCCAAATAAAAAATTTGGCTTGGGCTTTTAATTTTGGGATTGATTTGGGCTGAACTGAATTCTTTACTTTGATATTTTGAGTAAACACTCTAATAGTCTAGTGGTGTGTGTGAGACTGTGAGTTGCCACTTGCCAACTGGTTCAAAACTCATTCGAAGCACTTGTAATATATATTGTGAGATAGGCGGAGGTGGTGTCGACTGTAGGGTGTGACAGAATTGCCGTTCGATAAATGCTAATAATACAGATGTGGTCTCCCCAAACTTGCTATTATACATATCAAGCCTTCTCTCATTTGGATACAAGTATGAAACGCCTAGAGGTTGTAGGTTCAAGACTCGTTGAAGGTGCTTGTGAGATACTTGCGGTTCGAAAGAAAGAAAAGTCGCTGATTTCACTACAGATATTCGAATGACGAGTATCAATAACACATCCAAATTGTACCAAAATCTAACTGGTCGAACGAGCTCTAAAATAGAAAAGTGTATCGAACATGATGTGTGCAAAATGCGTAAGTCGTGCCTACGTCTCAGCAAGCCTGCTTCACATCCAATTCTTTCTTGATTTCTTCTTTTTCATCTTTGATTGCCAAAACTTGAGACTGAAGTTATTTTTTACATAACGTTTTCTCTCGTTTTCTATTCCTAGGTCGAAAAGCCTTGTTTATCTAGTTCTCTTGCTTCCTCCAGCTCTTCCATAGACATTTTCGATACTCTAACCTACGAATCACAACTTATATGATGTTATAACTTATAACTCATTTTAACGCATAGGTGCCTCCAATGTCTACTTGCATTTTTATAGAAAAATTATTCGATGGTATCATTTTTTTTATCTACAAATATTATCATCTTTTACGCCTTTCTTAAAAATGTTTTTGGTTCTAGTTTAAAGATCGAGATGCATCCATAAAGAACCTATGGTTGTTCCGAGAAACCGCCAAAACGAGTCGAACTGCTCGATTCAAAACCGAAAAAAGCAGCTTATCACGGATCGGTTTCGACTTTCGTTCTTAAATATCCGCGGTTAACCATACCGAACCGCACATATTATACATAATTTTTTTTAACTAAATATTCAAATATTAATACAAGTATATATTAGTGATATTAGTACATAGTTTTATTGTAAAATGCCTTTTTTACTCCTAATCTCGATATTTTAAACATTTATGTGTGAAATTTAGTTAACGTGATCGTAATGTATAAACATTAATTACATACTTTTTTTTAATGTTAATATGTTATCTATGAATATTTGAATGCATTTTTTTAAACAAAATAACTTTTCTATGATTTTATTTATTTAATGTCATTTAATTATACGAAAACGTTTTAAACCATGTCATTATATATAAACTTAAACTCGATTAAACTTATAAAATAGTTAATCGTAATAGGAACCATGGATAACCGCTCATTTCGAGTAACCGCATGTCCGGTTAACCACTTAGTATGATTTGGTTTCGGGTATTGAAATTAACTACCCGTCTCGTGATGGATAATTAAAATCGTATAACTAATCGAACTGAACCAAACCGACCATGAACACCATGTGTTGTAACTTTACTCAATGTATATTAGTAATACATAAATTCATTTTTTTCCTAAACTATAGAACTCTACAAAAATTTTATATCTTATAATTTTTATGAGGTTATAAGTTATAATTCATGTTGGAAAATAGGGGAGCATTTAAAATTTTTGTAACCAAATAATGTAAATATCCTACTATAAGTTTGTATTGGTCCAAAATTATTGATATAACTAGTAGTGTTTGGTAGTTAACTACAATCATTATTTGGATAAAATCTTGGAGGCAATATCTTTTGATGTCATGATGTGTCCTATCACTGTGTGTCTTTACACTCATAATATGAACAATTTTCTTCATTATACGTTGGACGTTTGATTGGGACGTAAATAATTTCATTATATCTCTGTTACAAGTTCCAGCTATCTATCTTAGATTCTTAGGTTACGTGTAAAAAAGAGTATATTACGTATGCTTGTATCAGATGATATCAACTCGTGAGATCCTAAATTGACTCGTGGTCTCGTACGTAACTGATCAACTAGTTTCATTGCCTAGTACTAATAAGGTATTAGGGTATTTGCAAGTTGCAACTGGGATGATGGAATTGGCTTGACAAAAGTGCTTGTGGCTATATAGTAAACTGCATGTTTCTTTCCCTTTCAAAGCTTGTTATCAACTCAAAAAAACACACTTGCATGCAAACAAGATATAGAAGAAATTTAATTTTATTAAATTAGTTAGAACTATTTATCATGAGCATGTTATTACACTTAAATATATCACCTAATTCCAGAATCATTTTACCAAGAAAAATACTAATCAAATACTCAAATAAGCTCAATATCCATCAAACAGCCAAAATCAATGACACAAATACACCATATATATTTTCCAAACATATCATTTTTTGGTCAAAGTAAGCTTTAATTAGCTAGTTGGACAAAAATAAATTTCTTTTATATAAAAATCACAGGAAAATGGAAATGCAGTCTAACAGAGTCTATGTCTAGCAAGCATGAAGTGTAGTTTTCATTTGATTTCAAATTTATTTCCCTTTTAAGCTTATCACACATTGTTCATGTTATGAATGAGTGACTGAATGTGACTAGGCTTAGATATGCCAAATCTCTTCATGTGCATTGGGTGTAGTATATATCCTGGCATAAGAATAGAAAAGGGGCGTGAGGTTTAGGCGCGTGGGTAATGAAAAAACAACATGGTCCAAGTAAAAAAGATGAAACAAAAAGTAACATGGTCTTGACTCTTGAGTAAAAAATGAAGCAAAATGCAACATGGTCCGAGCAAAAAATGAAACAATAAGATCAATGGTTGTCATCGTGTAATTGATTCGCCGAATTTCACACAATATTCTCGGTCACGATTCGGTCGAGTAATCGAGTCTATTAAATCAACTCGATCAAATCATCGAGTCCACGGATACGATCATCGAGTTAATCTGGTCGAGTCATAAAATCACGAGATCAACCATCAAGTCAATCTAGTCGAATCATCGGTGCACGAGTTCGACCACCAAATCAATCTGACCGAGTCATCGAGTTACTTATTCAACCACTATTTGTCGCTAGACAATCTTCGTAAATATACGCGCGTATACACATCTAGCAATAACATAAGAATGCTTATAATTCCCGACAACCCATTGTTCTTAGAGTGACCATATTAAAGATAATTAAGAAAATTATCTAAGCAGTACAACATGCATTTTCTAATATCACGAGCTAAGCTTGTTAACTCGTTAGGTTTCTCATGAACTCCTAACAAAGGAAGTGACATTGAAGGAGAAAGAAGACAAATTAAAGCTGTGTTCGTATCTTTTTGATTTCATTTCCTTGTGTGACATGAGTATCAAAATTAGAAAAGGTAAAGTGAAATTACATTAATGGAAACTAGTTTGTTTATGTTACGTATATAAATCATTCTTGGTTCCTATATGTACTCAAAAATAGTAAAACTCAAAAAGGAAGCCAAAGTGTAAAGACCATTGACTAAAACATATGACATGGCTCTTACATAGTCATAATTAGCTCTTTTTGTATCTTAGACATGTTTGTGTTCTATGAATGTGATGTGTGTCTAAAGAGTGTTTAGATTCTCTAGGTATTTTAACATGTAGCTAAAAAAAAATCATGGTGCTTTTAAATATTTAGGCTAAGGTCAAAATTAAGAAAATTTGCATGTTTCAATTAAAAGTAGTTTTTGAAGGTTTCAAATTCAAACTTTTGAGTAGAAAGTTTCGAAGATTGAAGAATAGAAGAAAATCATCGACGGGGCTGTTTGTTTGATTATCGATAGCCCGTAACAATAATAACAAAGTTGTACTACATTACATTTGCAAAATACAAAGAAATCACACATTAACTTAAATTTATATGACTCATAAATGCTTAATATCATACTCTTTTATAAAATATTTTGATATTTTATTTATAGAATACTAAAAATTTTAACTTACATCTTAAGCTATTTGTACAAACAAAAGAAACTTACATGATAAAACTAACAACTTAAAACATTTAATTATAACATATTTTCATTAAATTCTATAATTAAAATACCCTGTCACCCTATTTTACAATTATAATAACACATGATACAAGTATTGATACATAATTAAAAATCAATTAAACATAAACATCTAATTTAATGTACTTATATTAAAACTAATTTATGCACAATTAAAAATAAAATTAACTAATACTAATTATTAATATAATTAATACACCTCATTGCTTAAAAATACAAATATATATACATACTGTAAATCAATTAAAAGCATATATTTACAGAATCGTACGTATTTTGTCTGCCTAAAATAATGATGTACATAGTTTTGAAAACAAACCGGACCATCAGGTTTAACTGGGAACCGGAGTTACAATCGGTTCGGCTAGCCAAAAAGCCATCAGAATAAGAACATAACTGAAGAGACCGCATCGAAACCGATAAAAACAGCCTCATTACATAAAAATGTACCATTTTTTTAACCGCACATTAATATGTGCTACTTATAAAAGAGATTGCACTATCTCTCTAAAATTTAAAGTATTACATACACCCTTATAAGCTTTTGGTACAAATTTGAACAATACAAAAACTTTATAAATTTATTTATGTATTTAAATAAAGAGTAATACACATTAAATGATAAAGTTAATACAAATTATAGAGTAAACTGCAAAATACATCCATGTGGTTTGAAGTTTCTCACACTATACATCTCTTAGTAAAACTATTAGCACTATACACCACTCGTTAGGTAAACGTTTGTCACAATACATCCCTCAGGACTAACGATGCAATTTTTTTTCGTTAACTTCTGACGAGGGATGTATTTTGCAAAAGAATAAACATTTTGAATTTTTTTAAATATTTTTCGAAAAAAAGTGTAACATTTTTTTTGGAAAAAATTTAGTTTCCTTGTTGAAATTTTTAAAAAAAAACAATATACTGTTTTCCTTCGAATTATTATTAAAAAGGCTTCAAACATTATTTTCAAATTTTAAAAAAAGTTCCTTCCAAAAAACCATTTTTAAAATTTTTTTAACTAATTTTTTTAAAAATTACTGAACTTGTTCCTACGAAAAAAAATTAAACTGTTTCAAACATTTTTTACTTAAACGTTTTCTTAAAAAAATATTAAATTTCATTAAACATTTTTTGTTAAAATTTTTTTTTTTATCTAAGTCTCTTAAAAAGAAGCATAATTTTTTTAAACAAAAATGTTTAAAGAATTTTTATTTTTAAAATGTTTAAAAATGTTTAATGAAACTTAAAAATAAAAATTCTTTAAATATTTTTGTTCAAAAAGAATTAATGCTTCCTTTTAAGAGACTTAGATAAAAAAATAGTTTTTAAACAAAACATGTTTTATGAAATTTAATTTTATGTTCTTTTTAAGAAACGTTTAATTTTAAAAAATGTTCAAAAACATTTTCAAAAATTATTATTTTTTATTTTTTTCGTAGCAACAAATTCAGTTAATTTTAAAAAATTAGTTAAAAAATAAAAAAAATAATGTTCTTTTGGAAGGAAATTTTTTTTTAAAAAAATGAATAATGTTTGAAGCCCTTTTTAAAATAATTCGAAAAAAAATATATTACTTTTTTAAAGAATTTTCAATAAGAAAACTAAAATGTTTTCCGAAAAAATGTTAAAACCTTTTTTATGAACAAAATTAAAAGAGTTAACTGCTTTTTTGGTCCTCGTGGTTTGGTGCGTTTTTCACTTTTGGTCCAAAAACTCAAATAGTTTCGATTTTGACCAAAAAGGTAAACTATTTCTTCGTTTTTGGTCCATTTTTGTTAAAACCGTCACTTTGACTTGTTTGACTGTTAAATAAGAGGGCATTTTCGTCTTTTAATACAACAAAAACACCAATATGTTACCTTTTTACTAATAAATCAATATTTTTCTTAGTATTAAAGAAATTTAACAATTCAAATCTTCCAACTTACAAATCCATCATCCATATCCCCTTTAGCACTTCTATTTCTCTCTACTGAAAAACACAATTCATCACTAATACCATCTCGTCACCACCATTTTCCCATTTCTTATCACCGAATACCATACCCACTAAACACCACACATCATCAAACACCGACCACCATCAGTTTGCAACACCCACCACACCCATCATCAGTACCCACCTCCGTTAATTAAACCCACCAAAGCTGTATTAAACACCCACCACTAACATTAACCCTTCAAAAATTCCTTTAATTGGAAAAAAACCAAAAATACCCGAAATTTAAAAAGTATCCCTAAAATAAACACAAACATTCATTCTTTCACCACTACACCACCGCTACCAAACCCCGCCACCACAACTCATCAACAAACCCCAGCGCAACTCATCACCAAAAATACTCAAAATCAATATTTTTCTTATTATGATAATACCTTGAAGAAGAATGCTTGGATCGTGTTGCATATCTTGGTTCCCGGGCCTTGAAGAACGATGCTTGAAAAATACAGTAATGAAGATAATCTTGAAAGGAGGGTCTCGATGGTTGATCTTGTCAAAAATGGCGGAGGGAGATCTTACTTTTCTCGTTGGAGATGTAAAAGAATGAATGAAATGAATATCTGTGTACAATGATTAATAATATTAATACTAATAATAATTGTTTTTATTATTATTTATTATTATTATTAACAATTATAAGAAAAAGGAAAAAACATCATAGAGGGTATTCTAGTAATTTAATGACATTAAAATAAGGGTATTTTAGTCATTTTATATCATTTAACTGGTCAATCTAACGGTCAACGTGAATTTGGACCAAAAACGAAGAAATAGTTTACCTTTTTGGTCAAAATCGAAACTATTTGAGTTTTTGGACCAAAAGTGAAAAACGCACTAAACCACGAGGACCAAAAAAACAGTTAACTCAAATTAAAAATAAAATTTGAAATATTTTTTTTATAAAATACATCGCTCGTCAGTAGTTAACGAGAAAAAATTACATCATTAATCCTGAGGGATGTATTGTGACAAACGTTTGCCTAACGAGTGGTATATAGTGCCAATAGTTTCACTAAGGGATGTATAGTGTTAGAAACTTCATACCACAAGGATGTCTTTTACAGTTTACTCCAAATTATATGCAACAATCCAACATGTACAAATAGTTATTGCTATAAATTAGTATAATTTTTACATAAAATTATTTAAATTGTTCACAAACGTAAGTTTAATACTAAATGTGCGTTTGATTTTGAATCATTCAATTTTGTATAAATTTGCATATTCGAAAACACATATCGATTATGTATGTATTTTAGTACAAATTATACTAATCATTTTGCTAATTAATTCAGTTACATCGTACATATCAAAATAAGAAGATTTTAAGGCTATTATAATATATGAAAACGTGTACACATACAAAGTATAAAAATTTATATATTCACACGTTATATAATATTATGACGAATGTTACTGAGATTAACAAATACCTTTCACGATCAAATATCAGAATTTCGTAATACTTTTTTTATATAAAGTGGTTTATTATTGCTTATAATTAATCCTAACTAAAACTATCATCAATATTTGCAAAGTCATTTTTGAAAAATATTTATACTCATAAAATATTAGGCTCGCGGAATTTTAGTTTCACGGTACCCGCAGCCGCAACACGCGAGTATCCTGCTAGTTATATGTGATGAAAGTCCATGAAGGTGCTTGCTTTATTGGTTGGCAGCTTGGTTATAGTCGTTATGAAGAATGAAAGAGCACTGCTGCACTTCCACGACATGGGAAAGGATCATGGGATGAGGAAAAGAAAGAAAAGGTGCAAGGTGAAATGAGTTCAAAGGAATTAGTTAAGACACGCTTCTTTAGCACATGCCACGGAGTGAAGTTGGAAGGTTCAATGAACTACGCGAAGGGAAAATCTTGGGCACTATTGTTGTCTATATACAAGTGGAGTAGACAGCCAGCTCCGCTTGAACAGAAAGCAGCAAGCTGCATTAAGAAAATGGGATTAGCTGTGAAAGAAAGAGCCCGACATTCATTTTTTCATGAATATTCATAGCTGAGTATACTAAAAGAGGGACCAGCTCATCGTAGTGATTAGAGGACACCTCTGATCGTTCACCTCTAATGTGACACGTTCCCTCCCAGCTTGATTAACGGGATCAGTCGGCTAGAGAGCGGGGCTATTCTTCTTCCGAGGAGACAAAGTAGTCTCTTGTACTGACCGAACCCTCAGTTCGGAAGTCTTCGTCAACATGTTACGAAGCTCCAGTCTGGCAGTTATAGCCATCTCTAGCCACCATATAATACATATTGCATAGGTGGAAACCACCTATATAAAGGCTGTTAACAACACTGCCTAAGAGCAAGGCAATAACACAAGTACACTGCCCTGAGAGCGTAGAAAACTAATAAAAATAAATCCTCTTTTAAATGAAATCTTGTACGACTGCATCTATTGCATATTTTTATGAAACTTCTCTGATTCATCTATCATCAAAATTTTGTGACATGGCAAATGGGTGTAAGTTAACGGTCTCCTCACTAAATCACAAATTCTTGCGTGGACGAAGGTCCAAATTTAGATTCACCCAAAATTAGCCTAAAACGTACAAAATCACCCCGCTCTCACAACTACGATGTGTGCTTGTAACTACAACGATGCATGTCATCGCTAAAAGCCTAAAATGGCATCGCTATAACTTATATCGACGATACATGATCTCAATAAACCCCATCTTTATAATCTTATCGCTAAGAGTTACGACAACATTTTTTACTTTAGTGACTACGAGTTTGAGTTGACTTTATTTACTTTTGACTTTATTAACTTTTGACTTTTTGGATTTTGACTTTTGGCTAAGCTTACCAAAATCTTTGGCGACTACTTTTGGTGACGACCGCTAAAAGACCTTTGACTTGTTGACCAAAACTTTTAACGAGTACTTTTAGTGGCTATAAATGGTCGCTCGAAGTCCATTGACATATGACCAAGAAAAAATAATGACGACCTTCTGTGGCCACGTGTACGTAGTCGTTAAAGTTGTTTGCATATTTTTAAACTGTTGGCTGATTTTAGCCTGTTTTGTTGGTTTCTAAATCTTTTACACAAATAAATTTTCAAAATTTCCAAATCAACACAAAAAATTATCAAAATATAGGAATCACATTTCAAATTAACGAACATTAAGTCGTTATTTTTCGTCACACGTAAAGTTGAACAAAAATATAAATTGTTCAATGAAAATTTTCAAAACCGAAAATTGTTCAACAACCAACCAAAATAAATACATCACGACCTACTCATATCGATGGTGATCAGCATCTTCAACATTACTAATGAACTGACTGGGTTGAGCTGGCGGGCCGATTCAAATTGATGTTTGCAACGATCAACTGTTGATATAGCAATCGACAACTATTAAGTATTTTCCGCCACGTACCTCACTAGGGGTGTCAAATAGGTTATCAAGTCGGGTTAGAGGGCTTATCGAGTCGGGTTTGTAGAAAAATATAAGGGTTGAATAGTTTTTACCGATTAGTTTTATATTCTTTGAAACTTTTTATGAGATTAGTATGGATACAGATCAAGTATGATTAACTAAGTGATAGAGATAAAGAAGGAATAAAATAAACCGCAATGCACAGTGATTTATAGTGGTTCGGCCTAGCAAGATCTCACTTATCTTGCCCCTACTTCCACTCCTCGAGTATCCACTCGAGAGTTCTACTTCACTAGTTAAGAAACTCCTTTATACCAGTGGAGAAACCTTTACACTTTAGCTTACAATCTTTATCGACACCTAATCTAAGATGTTGTGTTCTTTACACATGTACATCAAATCCCTTCACACTATATACTTTGTGGTCTACAACACCAACCACACTATTACACAAGTAGATAGAAGAATGGATACAACAATGGTGAATGTGTATGTAACACTTAACACAATCACACAATATAACTTTGAAGGGTCAAAGCCTGAAGATAGAACTCTTGTAAGTGATCTTCAAGTTAACAAAGATCTAAATAAAAAGAGACAAGAAGGTTAGATATATTCAAAGAATTAGAGAGATAGATTAAAAGAGGGGTGAGTGTGAAGCTTGGAGTTAGCTAGGTATTCATAGGCAATACATTAGACATTGTCGGACCCCGTCAGACCCTTGCATTCAGGGGTCCGCCCTATTGCCGAGGGGTCCATCTGGGCTGACTTTTGTTGCCTCGTAAAAAATTGTCCAAGATCACACTCAAAAATTGAATCAAGTCATGTTTGACTTTATATATCAGATATATGGAGAGAGATAGAGATATGTTTTATCATTTTAAGTTTACACTAAAAGATTTAAAGTGTATAAACTTTTTATAAAAGTTTAGAACCATAAGATCATAAATAAAAAAGCTTGAATGTTGATTATAACATAAACCTAAAAAATATGTTTGATGTTTTGTCATTAACAAAACGTTAAGAGTGATTACAATATAAACATCATTTTAAAACGATATTTGTATTCACAATATCCCCCTTTTTGTTGAAGACAAAACGTAAAATTATTTCTAGTTGGTGTTTGCAAGCAACATATATGTTTTTAGAAATATGATATTATATTCTCTTCCCTCATTTTTTGTTGAAAGAAAAAGGGAAGGATAAATGGAAAAATATTTTGAGAGAATAAATATCGATGGCAAAATGTTTTTCCATCATCCCTCCCTCGGTTTATACTTCCCCTGAATGGAAGAACTGGGAGACATGGATGATGAAAATCCTACAAGAAAGAGTTAGAAGATAAATGGTAGAGATATGTTCATATAAAAGACCCAACACATGGTCTTATGTATTACACTTTATAGAAATTGTGAAATGAATGTATAAAAATGGATAAGTGAACAAATGGTGCATGTCATAGATTACACCCCCTTGATTCATGCCCAAAATGATCAAGAGAAAATATGCTTAATTCTTGCAAAAGAAAGCTAGCCATAGAAAAAGGCTCAAGATACATGGTATGATCACAACATAGAAGAGAGACATTCGCATACATGGACAAGTATTAATCTAGAAAGAAAATGGGTTCATTCATCTTGCCCCAAGAAAAATTACAGCAAAAGCATGTGAAAATTGGTACAAAGATGAATTACATTGCCTAAGATTTAAAAAATAAAGAGGAAAAGAAAATCAGGGGCTCATGGACCTTTTGAGGTGTTGGACCCTTGGTTTGAGGGGTCCGATGAGGTCCGAGAGGTTATGAGACAAACTTGAAAGAAAATAAGGTAAGGCCCGGGAACTCGTGATGAATGTGTTACTGAGATGGAGGGTGTAGCAGAGCATTAACCCCTTGAAGAATGTTGTTCAGAATGAACCTCATCTCATCTTGGAAGTCCGTGACAAGGGTTTATGTATAACGACAATGATCACATACATGTGGTGAGTTAGTGTTTGGGATATCATGGTGAGTGGTGTATGAGGGAGGATTTGTAAAGGTCCTGAGACGTTCTGCCTCATGAAGGTGCATGTTGATCATGTTATTGAAGGCGTAAAGGTGATTGAGCTCATTTAGGCGTTCTTGCCTTTGTTAAGCAGGTGGAAGAGCACTTGTTGGTGAACAAGGTGATTGGGTGTATGGGAATGAGGGTTCCATATGTGATAATCTATGCCAAGGGGAGGTATTGATTCCCATAAAGGATAGGATATAGGGAGAGTCCCCCCGATGGTAGCGAAAGACCATCAATAGGTCGAAGGGTCGAAGAAAGGGGTGTTTGGTACAAGTGGACTAAGGGATTTATGAAGTGATGAAAAAGGATGGGTGCCAGAGAACGTGGTGGTGCGTCCTCGTCTTCATCTAAGATGGGATTTGGCGAGGTCAAAGGTGTTGCAAACAACTCCTTTGGTTGAAGTATGATGGTTCTAGGAGTGGTGGAGATTATTGTTGGTGGATGAGTTGGTGCAAGAGGTGGAGTTGTAGCAATGTGAGTTTTAGTTGGAGGTGGTGTGATCGGAGATCTTGAGTGTCGTAATAATATCCCAAGGTTTTGTGGTATCTCCTCCTGGAGAGGTGAGATGGCGTTAGAGAAAGGATTTGGTGATGGTGATGAATTGGTTTGAGGAGTGATACAACATTGTCTTACACGAAGACGGATAGTTGTCTTAGAGTTAGGCATATTTAAGGATTTTTTAGTTTTGTTCATGGTGAGGATGGAAGATTTCTGTAGTTGTTAGTGTGTAGAGATGAGTGTGATAGGTAGTGAGAAAGCAGATGAGAGTATGTACACTTTAAATAGAAGATTTAGGATAAGATATGAATTAGTGAGGATTGTGTTGGATTGGAAGGAAGAAAAGCATGATTAGGAGTTTTAATGTACAACCTTTAGGTTTGACAATCAACCAAATGAGAGAAGGAGGAGTGTTTAGGGAAATGGAACATTAAATGCAGGCAGTGATGAAGAAATGCTATTTTTAGAAAGTTAATTATTATTACACTACGAGTATAATAATACAAGAATACATGAATTACATAATCAGAATACATGTAAAACATGAATAATATAGTATAACATTTAAAACAGTAAAACATGACAAGAACATATAAAAAAGTTAAGAACACACGATACCAGTAACACACTCAGTAATCAGACAACTCATACATGTCCCTTATTTATGTAGCACTAGTGAAGTCGGAGTGGGACTTTCCATCCTTTCATCTTTCATCGTTCACTGGACATAAGGTACGGATATTCCGTCCTTCAGTATGGACATTCCCCTCCTTTATTAGGATTCCCCATTTGCAACCAACTATTTTCCCCAAGTAGTTATTTTATATGTTTTGAATGCTTATGTTTTAGATTTTAAATGCCTGAGCTATATACATGCATGCCAGTTACACCTAGTTATGGAGGTACCATAACTATAACACTGAAGGCACCAGTGTTATGACTTCCCCACGGTAGAGTGATTGCTTGTGGTGTCCCTTTCAGTTTTGGCCATTTATTTATATTATCATGTGGGGTGTATGGGTGCATCCTAGTTACATGTTTTTACACGATTTTTCATAGTGAATGTGGTGTGTGCCTTGCATCCTTCACAAGGAGTTAATCCCTCCTACCCAGACTAGTATAATTAGAGGCAAGCCCTCTAATCGCATGACGAGGTCACCCCTCTAAGTATTAATGCACGTTGATACCTCATGACCTATATGAGCTCTTGGCTAATTAAAATACAGTTTTCATATAAAAACATAAGTCTTTTCAAACTATAAAACCAATTTTATAAACATGTACCAGGTTTTCCAGGACTTATACAATTCCATTTCTATTAGTATTTATTATGCTTATGTCATTCATACTACGTTATATATCCGTTCACTGGACGTTTTGCTCAACCATTTCCTTTTCATGTTCCCAAACGGCATGTACTCAGGGACGCGCTTAGGACCTTGAGAGTATGTGCATATGGATGGAAGCTATCCAACCTTCATTACTTTATGCATTTCCATACATTACATTAATTTATTTATTTAGACATTGTTTAGTCCTTCCCTTTCAGTACTTATATTCATGTGTGTGAGCTTATGTTGGACTACCGATGTTTGATTCTGGTATTTGTCTTTATGTTCATTTAATATTTTTAAGAAATTTACATTGCATGCTTTGATGACACTCCATAATTATCCTGTGATATTCCATTTATCAAAATAGGGTGTTACAATTATGGTATCAGAGCCAAGGTTTCGACCTGTAGGCTATAAAAACTTGACGTGTGATTAGTGTGTAATCACCATGGTCTTCCTAAACTGACAGTTTGTTTTCATGCATTTCTTTCATGTATCATTGTTGTAGGTATTTTGACTAAGTAATGGTTGGTACAGGACTGGCCATATTTAGTCGCATGTGATTTTATTCGAATTTTTGTTTTGTGAACCGACCCATAGGCGTTCACCTTTGCTATGTCATTTTGTTTTGTGAACCGACCCATAGGTGTTCACCATTGTCATGTCATTTTGTTTTGTGAACCGACCCATAGGCGTTCACCCTTGCTCATACGAAATTTTTATTAACTATGCTTTATAAACTGTTTCATGCATCTGTTATGTTTATTTTATGTTATGTCAGATTAATCATTTATGTTTTTTCCCTCTTTTAAACTGTCAGATATTTAACACACGTGGGCAAGAACAACTGAATGCAGCAGTCCAAGCTGCCCTTCAAGCTTTGCTTCCATAAATCAGAAATGAGATTCGTGCTGAAGTTCAAGCTAATCAGCATCAGCAACCAAATCAGAACAACCCTCTTCCTCCACCTCCAGCTACTCTGATCACATGGCTAGAAAGGTTCAATAAGAAGCGACCTAAATCTTTTGAGCAGACAGACAGTCTAGCTGAGGCTGAAAGCTGGATTACACACATCGAGAAGATTTTCGATGCCATGGGGTGTGATCCTGTCTTTAAGGCGAGGTTAGCTTGTTACAAGTTCGAGGGAGACGTGCTGGCATGGTGGAAGGCATTCAAGCACTCGAATGGAGGCGACGACTGGGTTACCGGTTTGACTTGGGCGCAGTTTAGGGAGTTGGTTCTGGGTCAGTTCTTTCTGAAAACTGAGCAGGATCGGCTCAAGAGGGAGTATCATGGAATTCGAAAAAGAGATGGGGAGAATAGCACGGAATTTATGCATAGGTTCCTTAGACTTGCTGGTTTCCTTGGCGCAGCAGCCGGGACTGCAGAAGAGCAGGCATATCATTTTCGCCTGGCTCTTCATACTTCTATCGCCAACAACTTGGTGTGTGATACATTTACTACTGTGGCACAGGTGGCAAATACAGCTCGCAAGCTAGAGACACTGCAGGAGAGACACGAGTTTGGTGAAGCAGACAAATCTGAGAAGAGGTATATCTTAGTCATCAAACGTTAATCATTTCATTCAATTAAGTACTTTCAATTTTTATATCATTGTCTATACAATTGCATCTTTCAGGAAAAAGACTGAGGATTGGTCCCAACCGGCCACCCAGCAGTACCAGCCTAAACGAAACGGCCATACACATGACCGTTCTGCATCTGATAGGCGTGGCGGTAATGACAATTACCGTAACAACGCCAACAGCTCCAGCAACAGCAGGTCCCTAAAACTATTCATTTCTATGTTATGTTGCTTTATGATTCATAAATTCTGACACTTCATCATATACTACCAGGAACACTGGCAACGGATAGGATCAGGACCACAGAGGTTCACAGCCCAACCGTGCAGCTTCATCTGGTATTATAATCTGAACCTTCTGTGTAGTCGTGTTTGTACCCAAATAATCATGTCTCATGCACACTTTCTAAAACAGGCTCCCAGCCAGCTAGAGCACCTGTTGGAGGGTACACTCACCCGATTTACACCTCTTGTAATCGTAGACACCCAGGGTCGTGCCGCCGTGCTAGCGGTACTTGCTTCAAATGTGGCCAACCAGGCCACTAGATGAAGGACTGACGAAAGGGTAAGATTGAGGGCACCTCTAGGCATGCTGATATCAAGCCACCTCCGACTACTAGACTCGTGTATACTACCACGCGGGACCAAGCAACCAAGTCATCAGGTACCATCACTGGAATCTTGTTTATGTATGGTCAATCTGCTTGCGTCTTGTTTGACACGGGTGTGACTCATTCAGTCATATCCACTTCTTATGCTAATCGTGTTAGGATATCTCCTATGTCACCTGAAAATGTCTTAAACATTTCCACACCCCTGAGAGACTCTGTACGCATTACACATGGGTACAAAGATCTTCCCCTAGAGTTCGACGATAGAATTCGTTCAGTTGACGCACTTCCATTGGACATGTGCGAAGTCGACATGATATTAGGCATGGACTGGTTATCCAAACACCACGCCACCATAGATTGCCATTCATATCGTGTTATTTTTGGTGATGTCAACGTGCCAGAGTACATTCACAATGGTTTCATACCAGGAAAGTCTGTACAAATCATATCAGCCTTACAGGCACGTGCCTTACTGTCACATGGTTGTGAGGGTTTCCTAGCTGTTGTTCATGATATTGAGGCTGAATGTCCATCTATTCAGGATCAACATATCGTGTCAGAATTTCCCGATGTATCTACTGAAGAACTTTCGAGCATACCACCTGCTCGTGAAGTAGAGTTTGGTATTGAGCTCGTCCTATGAGGTGAGCCAATCTCCAAGGCTCCTTACCGCATGGCTGCCGTTGAGCTCAAGGAGTTAAAGGAGCAAATACAGGAACTTTTGAAGCGAGGTTTCATCCGTCCTAGTGTATCTCCATGGGGTGCACCGGTGTTGTTCGTAAAGAAGAAGGATGGAAGCATGCGTTTATGCATCGATTACCGTGAGCTTACGAAGATCACCATCAGAAACCGATATCCTTTGCCATGCATAGACAACCTGTTTGACCAATTGCAAGGCACCAAACATTTCTCTAAAATCGATCTGAGGTCTGGCTACCATCAGCTACGTGTGAAAGAGCAGGATATCTCCAAGACTGCTTTCCGTACACGCTATGGACACTACGAATTAGTAGTCATGCCTTTTGGACTTACCAATGCTCCAGTAGTCTTCATAAATCTGATGAACCGTGTCTTCCATGAGTTTATGGACAAGTTTGTTATCGTCTTCATTGATGAAATTCTGATTTTCTCTAAATCCAAGGAGGAACACGAAGAGCATCTTCGTACAGTGCTGCAGATACTTCGTTAGAAGCAGCTGTATGCCAAGTTCTCCAAGTGTGAATTCTGGCTAAGCAAAGTGGAGTTTCTGGACCACATTGTCTCCGCAGAAGGCATAACCATGGATCCTACGAAGGTTGAGGCTATCATCAAATGGTCGAAACCAACTTCAACCACAGAGGTTCGCAGATTTCTGGGTCTAGTTGGTTACTAGCACAGGTTTGTGGAGAATTTCTCATGACTAGCACTGCCTTCAACCAAACTGATGCGTAAGGGGGAGAAATTCATCTGGACTGATGAACGAGAGAAGAGCTTTGAAGAACTCAAGCAGAAGTTGGTATCTGCACCTATTCTTACTCTCCCATCTGGCACAGGTGGATTTCATATCTATAGTGATTCTTCAAGGAAAAGTCTTGGCTGCATTCTCATGCAACATGGGAAAGTGATTGCTTACGCATCACAGCAGCTAAAGTCATACAGGTGAACTATCCTACCCATGACTTGGAGCTTGCATCAGTTGTTTTTGCACTGAAGATTTGGAGGCATTACTTGTATGGCGAATCATGTGATATCTTCACAGATCACAAGAGCCCTAAATATATCTTCATCTAGCGAGAGCTTAACATGAGGCAAAGGAGATGGTTGGAACTGCTGAAGGATTATAACATTAATCTTCAGTATCATCCCGGCAAGGCGAATGTAGTGGCATATGCTCTCAGTAGGAAGTCGGGCATGATTAATGGCATTAAGAAAGAAGAAGAGATCATTCGTGACTTGGAACGACTGGACATCGAGTTTATGGTACGTAGACAACATGGGTACTGGGTGAATCTTAGAGTTGAACCAGATTTACTCTCTAGGATAAAGGAAGCTTAGAAAGATGACGGTGAAATCTGGGCGATTATTCAGAACATCGGCTAACAGACGGAGTTTCGGGTAGAAGATGGTGGTATCTTATGGCAGGGCACAAGACTAAGTTTTCCTGATGATTCTAGCTGACCGAAGCTCACAAATCTCCATTCGCTATTCATCCTGGTTCCATAAAGATGTACCACGTCATCAAGCAGCATTTCTGGTGGAGTGGTATGAAGCAGGATGTGGCTACCTTTGTATCCAAATGTCTTACCTGCCAGCAGGTTAAGATTGAATATCAACGATCTAGTGGTTTACTACAACCATTAGACCTTCCAGAGTGGAAGTGGGACAAGATCTCTTTGGACTTTGTCACCGGACTTTCGCAGACCAAGAGGAAACATGATGCCATCTGGGTTATTGTTGACCGACTTACCAAATCCGCTAATTTCCTACCAATCCGCAAGGATGATTCAGTTAGTAAATAGGCGGATACCTATCAGAAGGAGATCATAAGACTACATGGTACTCCATCTAGCATCATCTAAGGCAGAGATCCTCGTTTTATATCGCGTTTCTGGAAGAGTCTGAAGAAAGCTTGGGGCACCAGACTTAAGCTTAGCACGGATTTTCATCCACAGACAGTCGGAGCGTACCATTCAGACACTAGAGGACATGTTGCGAGCTTGTGCTTTAGAATGGACAGGAAGTTGGGACGACTATATCTGCTTAGTAGAGTTTGCATACAAAAACAGTTGGCATGCCAACATCAAGTGTGCACCAATTGAGATGTTGTATGGAAGGAAGTGTCGCACCCCAATCTGTTGGGATCAGGTTGGTGAGCGAATTCTTGAGGGTCCAGAGATGATAAAGGTGACCAATGAGAAGGTTGTCGTTGCCAAGGCGAAGCTGCAGGAAGCTCGTACACGTCAAAAGAGCTATGCTGATAAGCACCGTAGAGACTTGTACTTCAACGTGGGTGATCATGTCTTTCTCAAGGTATCACCAACACGTGGAGTTAAGCATTTTGGAATCAAGGGAAAACCCAGTCCTCGATTCATCGGACCGTTTGATATCCTCGAACGTATCGGTGAGGTATCGTATCGTTTGGTGTTACCTCCGCAGCTATCTCACGTCCACAACGATCCATGTGTCCTTACTCATAGGACATAACTATCATCCCCTACATATGGTTCAGTATCCACTCGAGCAGATTCGTGAGGATCTTACTTTTATTGAGGAACCCGAACGAGTTCTTGATCGTCAAGAGCGAGTCATGAGGAAGAATATTCCTTTCGTCAAAATCTTTTGGAGGGACCATCCTGAGCGGGAAGCCACTTGGGAGACGGAGGAGTCTATCCGGACTTCTTATCCTCATTTCCATTTTTGATTCGGGTATGTTTCTCTTTCAGTTTACGTTATCTATAATTCGGGGACGAATTATTCTTTTTAGAGGGGGAAGAGTTGTAAAACCCGCATATAAATATCATGAACAGTACACTACGTAAAAACATGAATAAATTAAAACTTTCCATTAATAACATACGACACGTGTCACGATCATTAAATACCGAGAACTACGTATATTATGAATGTACGATAAGTATTTACGTATAATATAAAATTCACGAACATTAAACACGAACGTATATGAATATTTTTAAACACGAAAAACACTTGGTTTTCCCTTTTGGGCTTTGTGTACCCGCGACAACAACATGACAAAGGAGGGCCCGACCCATTTTGAAAACTAACAAGTAAAACATAAACACAGGGAATTCACTTTACATTATTTTTAGCAAAACAAAAGAAACCCTAGCCTCTCTTTTGCTTGGAGTCGCAATAGCCACCACCACAAGGACGATTCATTGTGATTGATCTTTGATTTTCATAGAGTTGTGTTCGTGTTTCGATTCCCTTTTCAACCACGCATTCGGTATAATTATTATCTTGATCTTTTCAATTATTTTATTTTAATTACATGTTTTTGAATCTTGAAAATAAAATAAAACATGTTATGGAATAATTAAAAACAAGGAAAAGGGTTCGTTTGGTTTTGGTTTGGGTTCGACACACAAACCGAGAGCTCAAAGCTCTCGATGGCTGTTTTGCACCGAAAGCCGAGACCCCCTCTGGGGCTCGGTGTGGTTTTCGGCTTGAGCAGCGGCAACCAAGGCACCACATCGGGTACCTTGGTGCGGCAGTTGGTACGCAGGCAAGGCAGGGGGAACCACCGGCTGAGGCCGGTGGGAACTGTGACTACAACAACGCAGTCGCTGGCTGCACAACCACTGGCCACCACCACAGCCGCGGCTGTTGGTGGTGAGTCGGTGTCGGGTTTTATTTTCTCGGGTTTCGGGCTTAGGATACTTTTATTAATTTTTTTATTAAGTTAATTAAATTAATTTACAAATTTACATGACTAATTAATTAATTTAATTAAAACATGACTTAGGTTTTATTATTAGAATTAGTAATACATGTTTTAACCTAAGTATATTTTTATTTAGAAATTTTTTTGTTAATTAAGTATTTTACTTAACTTACATGAACTAGTAATTAATTAATTAATTAATTCATGACTTAGGTTATTTTATTTAATTAGATAAATCATGTTGTAACCTAAGTATTTATTTAACTTAATTAAATTAAATCCATGACTTAATTAAATTAAATTATATAAGGTAAAGTTTATTAAATGGACCATGACATTTTATTAATTAATAAACCACGCTTTTCATTATTAATTAATAATAACTTTAGCCTAAGTATTTAATTAATAGACTTTACTAATAATTTATCCTGACTTATAGCATATGATTATTAAGCACTAGCTTATATTTTAAACTTATTAATCCAGCTTACTTTTATTTATGGAAACTTTCTATTTCAGGAAACTTATTATTTTTGGAAACTTTCAATTGTTAGAAACTTACTATTTTTGGAAACCTGTTATTTTTAGAAAGTTACTTATTATTACACTACGAGTATAATAATACAAGAATACATGAATTACATAATCAGAATACCTGTAAAACATGAATAATATAATATAACATTTAAAACAGTAAAACATGACAAGAACATATAAAATAAGTTAAGAACACACAAAACCAGTAACACACTCAGTAATCAGACAACTTATACATGTCCCTTATTTATGTAGCACTAGTGAAGTCGAGTAGGACTTTCCATCCTTTCATCTTTCATCGTTCATTGGACATAAGGTACGGATATTCCCTCCTTCAGTATGGACATTCCCTTCCGTTATTAGGATTCCCCTTTTGCAGCCAATTGTTTTCCCCAAGTAGTTATTTTATATGTTTTGAATGCTTATGTTTTAGATTTTAAATGCCTGAGCTATATACATGCATGCCAGTTCCACCTAGTTATGGAGGTACCATAACCATAACACTGGAGGCACCAGTGTTATGACTTCCCCACGGCGGAGTGATTGCTCGTGGCGTCCCTTTCAGTTTTGGCCATTAATTTATTTTCTCATGTGGGGCGTATGGGTGCATCCTAGTTACATGTTTTTACATGATTTTTCATGGTGAATGTGGTGTGTGCCTTGCATCCTTCACAAGGAGTTGATCCTTCCTACCCAGACCAGTATAATTAGAGGCAACCCCTCTAATTGCATGATGATGTCACCTCTATAAGTATTCATACACGTTGATACCTCATGACCTATATAGGCTATTGGCTAATTAAAATACAATTTTCATATAAACACATAAGTCTTTTCAAACTACAAAACCAGTTTTATAAACATGTACCAGGTTTTCCAGGACTTATACAATTCTGTTGCTATTAGTCTTTATTATGCTTATGTCATTCATACCACATTATATATCCGTTCACTGGGCATTTTGCTCAGCCGTTTCCTTTTCATGTTCCCAAACGACAGGTACTCAAGGACGCGCTTAGGACCTTGAGAGTATGTGCATATGGATGGAAGCTATCCAACCTTTATTACTTTATGCATTTCCATAAATTACATTATTTTATTTCTTTCGACATTGTTTAGTCCTTCCCTTTCAGTACTTATATTCATGTGTGTGAGCTTATGTTAGACTATCGATGTTTGATTCTGTTATTTGTCTTTATGGTCATTTAATGTTTTTAAGACATTTACCTTGCATGCTTTGATGACACGCCACAATTATCCTCTGATATTCCATTTATCAAAATGGGGTGTTACATTTCCTATTCTTTATTTTTGTAAGAAATCTTCCAAGGCACTTGAACATTCCTTTTGTTTTCTTGAATTCCGGTGAGGCGTCTGGGATTTCGAGTAGACGACTAAGATACTAGAGAGGTGGTAGCCTAGAATCCAGAAGGCCCTCTTCATCACTAGCCGAAGAGGATGACAAGTGAGAGGATGAGGTCTGTTCCCTTATCCTCTAGGTGGATTACATAAGGCCCTTTCCACCCTAAGATTGCTAATGGGAGTCATGACACGATTGACGAGATTGTACTTGCCTACTGGACTAAAAGGACTTGGAGGTATAGAAGATATGTGACAAAATAGACGAGTTAGCAACATGCCATAGGGTAGAATGGTTAAAACAAGGTTTCGGATATGAGACATTCGATTTGCAATATAATAGGAAAAGTTGAAAGGTATGCTATTTTCTAAGCTATAAAGCATGTAACTAAGACATGCATTTATGTGATCCCTGTAGCATACTAAACACATGGCATTGGAACATAAGATTCTCTCCCATTTCACATACTTATCCTTGAGTTCTTTAGCTTCCATCCCGTAAGGGTCTTTTTTGATGACCTTCTTTTTAGTAGAGATCCTAGATGATTGAGTTCTAGGGTTGTAAATTGTTGCCCTAACTACATCCTTGCTATCAAGTCTAGGGTTGTACCTATCTTGGGCATCCCTAGGAATATTGGTTTTATCAAGGGTTGTTGATCTCTTTGGTTGGATCTATATTATATTAAGAACTAGTATAGTAGTTTGTAATCAAACTAAAACACTCTGAGAACTCTTACTAAAACTGAATAAGTTATGCGGAATCTAACTTATAAAGCATAGAAGAACAAAATTACTTTTAACTATTCGATTCTTTTATTAATCGACTTGAATGAGGTACCTTAATGTGATCGTACCTATGTTCCTTTTATAGAGTAAGGAACCCTAGAATCCTTAGAATATTCTATAAAGATAAGTATACCACACACGATATATTATCAATATTCTAACTACTAAGTATATCACATAAGATATACTCTAACTATAACTATGACATATCTTATACAAAGATATATTCGTCCTAATCAATATAGCAGTACTTACTTTATAAGTAGCAGTACTTACTATGTACCGCGTTAACACTAACGGTACTTGCTAACACTAACAATACTTGTACTTACACTAACGGTACTTGGTACATTACAAATAATTCCCAACAATCCTTCCCTAAGCAAGAATGACAACTTGTTTTCTTCTTGTTTCTCTTTGTACTGAATGTATTAGAATATACGTCTTCAGTCTTCTCTTCAAACTTGGATTGAACTTGGTAATTTATACTTGTATCCAACTGAATGTATCCAAACATTTATGCAGATTTTCTTCTGATAAGATAACCTTCAAGTCTCATGAACATCATCTTTGTCTTCAAACTATGATCTCTTTGTGTTTTATGAACATTCATTTTGTTCTGCTGCACCAATAATTGTCTTCCTTTGAGTTAAATCTATGAACTTTAGATCATGAACTTCTGTCTTGATTTGATGAGACAAAAATGTCTAAGTATTCTTTCTTCTTTTCTGAGAAACTAATACTCCTTTGCTTGCAGCTTCATACCTGAAATAAAACAGTTAACAACAAAAAACAATCTATATTGGCTTCATAATTTTTATCAAATCATCAGCTATCAACGGATTTGATTTATTCTTTACCAGTTAGCCGTACACTCTGGAATAGCCAATAATTTATTCATAAAGAATAAGGTGTACTGATAACCCTACAATTTTTGGTAAACTGTTAACCTTTCAACGGATTTGATAATGTCTTTACCTAGTACCGTTTGTCTAGGACTAGCCAACTCTTTGTCTCGAAACATGGTGAGTTAGAACCATATAGTTTTTAGCAAACTACCAGCTTTCAATGGATTTAAGAAGTCTTTACCACAAACCGTTTGCTTATGGACTAGCCAGTTCTTATGTGTGTTAGACATGGTGAACTGAGAACCATTTGTGAAGTGTGATTTTAAATTAAACACTTAAGGCTCTTTCTCAGCTTCTTCCCCTTGCTCCAAATCCTTGACTTGTTGTTTAACCATTCTGAAACTTCTAATTGTTGTTCCAATATTCTTTCCAACAATCTTTTTCCAAAAGGATATCTCTTTTCTTGAAGCATGTAATAGGTTACATCATCTATATCCAATGTATGTATTCCACAAGATCTATAATATCTCCAGTAACTAGGAACCTGATTCTCTAAGTTCTTCAATATTTGTTGATCATTGTTGTAAGGATAATACATGAATTTCAGCTCATTCCTCAATAGTGTAACTTATGCTTGACCTTCACTTCCACCTTCAACAAATCTGTTAAGGTCTTGAATGTCTTGTCTGTCAAGGATGTGTAGAATCTCTTCAAGTAGTCTAAACATTCTAAATGTTCCATCTAACCTAGTGATTCCATGAATTTCCAATCCATCCTTAATAGCACTTGTCCATCTTAGGATATCTGACTTCTTTCCAAAGATCTCTGTGTTAATGCAATGATCTTCAAAGTTCACTATCTTTAAGTGCTTTCTACAGCTTTCATCATCATCACTATCTTGACTTCTATATTTCACCTTTTTCTTAGCTTTTTGATTCTTCTTTGTTGATCTCTTCCTTTTTCCTTTTCTTTTGGAGATTTTGTCTTGATATGACACATTAGAATCTTTCCCAGTATGTACTGTTTCCTTAAGTACTGTTGACTATGTATGTAATGCTTGTACATTTTCAGTCTCTTTAATAGCATCTTGAGTTGTATCCCCTTTATCCATTTCTTGGCTAATCTCTGCTCCCTTTGAAACTTCTATCACCCATTTCTTCTTCCTAACATAGGTAGTCTTAATAGGTGGAGATGCTTCCTTTTGTCCAGCAGTACTTGCATCAAGCCTGGGGGTACTTCCAAATTGTCTTTGTTGTTAAAGATGTTTCCTCACATCTTCAATATCTTGCTTGTCCTTTTCAGAACCAATCTCAACAAAATTCAATTTTGCTCTCTTTTGTTGTTCATACAAAGCCTTGATTTCTTCAAATGTCTTAATGACCAATTGAGCATGGGTAAAATACTTGATTTTCTTGAGGTAGGACATCATTTGATTTCTGATTTGCATAGTGGTTGGAGGCTTAACCTTTTCTTTTCTTCTTTTCTCTGCAAAGAATCTTTGTTGCTCCCTCACTAAATCATTAATCAAATTTTCTTTCTCTTCTTCATCATTAGCATCCCTTTCTTCAGCTAGCAGTGATTCTGCAAGAAGCTCACTTGCTTTAAGTTCAGCTTGAATCCTATCATACTCTTGTATATTGCATTCCTGTTGTACTCTTTGGGCTTCAAGCAATTGTTGCTTTGCTGTAAGTTCTTCTTCATGCATTTGAGCTTGCAATTTGAAAGATAACTTTTCATCATGCTCTAGTTGATTGAATCTATTCATGACTTTGCTAATGTCATCATCTAAATCACTTTCTTCCTCAGATTCAGATTGTAACACTTTCTTGCCCTTTTCCTTTGGATTGATTTTAGGTAGTTTCTTCTTTAGCTTTGAAGATATTCTCTCTTCATCTTCATTTGATTGTTGTTGAATGATAACACCTTTAGTGGGCTGTGAAGCTTGAATCTTCTTTCTTTTAGCTTTTTCTTTCTTAGAAAGAATTTCTTGTTGTGCCTTTAATTCTGCTTCTGCTTGTCTTGCTTTTTCAGATGAGCTCTTCTCCCTTAGATCAAGCAATACTTGTGCTAATGTCTCATCCTCTCCAAAAGGAGTTTGACTTTCTACAGAAGAATGTAGTGAAGATTGTTCACCAGCGGTACTTGCAGTCGGCTTAATGGCTTAGCAGTACTTGGTTCTTCAACATTGTCAGCGGTACTTGCAGTCGGCTTAGTTGGCTTAGCAGTACTTGGTTCTTCAAAATTGTTTTCTTCACCAGTATAAGACACACTTGTTTCTTGAATCACCAAAGTATCTCTAGATACTTTTTCTTCTTTTGAAGCTGTCTTATCAATTTATAACTCCTTAGTCTTGTCTGATCCATAACTCATCTTGATCTTTACTGTACTTGGAAAGACTGTTTATTTTGAAACCAGAATTGCCTTTGAGGTGGAGTTGAAGACACAGAAAATTTAACATTGATTTCCTCCAGCTTCTCATAGAAACTACTCTAATTTACTTGTAGTTGTGGTGATTGAGGTTGAGTTTGTGGCAGTGGCTGAGTCACAAAAATTTCTTCAGTTTGTGGTTCCTCATGAGCAGATTGTGGTTCTTCCTGTTGAAGCTCCATGATTGTAGGCTCCAAGCTATCTTTTTCCACATTAGTCTCTATGCCATTGCCAGCTTCAAAGTTTCCAATGACATCATTAGCTTCAAAATTGATGTCATTTTCAGAGACCCTTGTATGAATGTCACAAGAAGGTTCTTGTTCTTCATAATTCCTCCCCTGTTAAATTGAATTCAGTTGCCTTTTCTTGAAGTTCCTAAATCGTTGCTTCTTATGAGCAGCTTTATGAATTGATCTGTTCTTCCTCATCCAAGGAGATACCTTATTCCTTAGTCTGATGAAATTGGCCTCTAATTCAGTAATTCTCTTGTCTTGAGCAAGCTTCTATTTTTGCAATACATGTACCTGTTTGGACAAGCTAGTGCACAAAGCAGTTAAATTTGCAACATCCACCACCTCTGTTGCTTGTGCTTGTGGTGAACCACTAGCATCAATTAAAGCAGCAGGTGTGTGGATCATCTCATCTGAATTTTGTTGATTACCAACATTGTGAGAAGAAGATTGAATATCTTCTAAGGAATGGGAACTCTGGTGAGAAGGAGTTTGCTGAAAAGCACTAGCTGAGCTAGGTTCCTCACCTTCTTGGTTGGCAGGTTGGGCTAACATATTTGCAAATAAAGGTGTGACTGTTCTTGTAAAGGCATTGCCTTGTTTGGTCAAGAAAGAGAAAGTTCTCTTTGTAAATGTAGGAACATCCTATGTATTTGTTAATGCTGGTAGGTTAGGGATTTAGTCATTAACTAAAGTCTGAATGAATCTAGGATACATTAAAAACTTCTTAGTTCCTTCCAAATTCCTAGTCATGCCTTCAAAAATTAATTTTGAAAAATTAAAAACTCTGTCATTTGCCAGACAAATACCAGCTGATGCCAATGCAGCAAGGATTTGATCAAAAGAAGTACTTTTGGAGCTCATACAGTGAATAATGGCATGAAAAAGAAATTTCCATTGAGGTGAAAATAAAGCTTTAAATAAAGTAAGACTTTCCCTACCACCCTGATAACCCATGGCTGCAAGGCCATCATGTATCTCTGTATTATTTAACATACTTAGTCCATTTTCATCATTGAGTCTTAAACTAGCTCTTAGCAATACCTCAGTTACATAAATATTTTTATTATGCACCCTAGCTTTAATGCAAGGTTGATTAAAACGAGTACCTAAGACAACAGTATTCCAAAATTGTTCAACAATAAGAATAGAGACAATGGGACTTACGGTAAGCGCAAAACAAATATGACTTCGAGATAGAAATCCAAGTATCATGAAAACCAAGAGAATCATCATTCTGAGCAAGATTCCCAACTAGGTTATGCTTAGAGATCACATGTAAAGCAGCCATTAGTATTTTTGATGATCGAAAAATTAGAGAGAAGGTTATAGAATTAAGAGATAAGAATAAAAGATTAGGTGAATCAATTGTATAATTGGAGTAAGTATTTATGTAAATAGAAAGCTCAAGCGCGAAGAAACTGCCAAATTTACAAAAGAGACCCTTAACGGTACAACGGATATGTAGCGGTACATGGAAAATACTCGGTACTTAGAATTGTGCTAGCGGTACATGGATCCATAACGGTACCTCACAAATTTGACCAGTTCATGCATTCCACTGTCATTATATCCTCTTTTATCTCATTCCATCAACCTACAATCACATCAAAAACACAAAACAAACACTATACAATAATAATTAGCATAAAAAATTGTACAACTATTACCTTCCCTTAACATTTGTAGCAGTTTATTGGTTAAGCATACCAATATGTGTTACCAAGGATTCAAATCTCTTTGCATCAAATGCCTTGGTCAACAAATCAGCTACATTATTGTCTGTATGAATCTTCAAGACTTGAATAAGCTTCTTGTCATAGGCATCTCTTATGAAGTGATGTCTTATCTCAATATGCTTGGTCTTGGAGTGAAAGACTGGATTCTTGACAATGCATATAGTACTTTCATTATCAATATAGATCTTGGTGTTCATGAAGTTGAACCCATACTCTAATAACTGATTTTGAATCCAAAGTACTTGTCCACAACAATGAGCAGCAACTACATATTCATCTTCAGTTGTAGAAGTAGCAACAATAGTTTGCTTCTTACACTGCCATGATATGAGTCTTTTGCCTAGGAAATGACAACCTCCTGTTGTGGATTTCCTATCATGATTAACTCTAGCATAATCACTATCTGAGTAAACTTCCAATTCAAATGTTAAATCTATAGGATACCATAATCCTAAATTAGGCTGACTTTTAAGGTACTTAAAAATCCTTTTCACAACATGTAGATGTGACACCTTGGGATTGACTTGGAACCTTGAACAGGCACACACAACAAAAATAATATTTGGTCTTAAAGCAGTAAGATACATCAATGAACCAATCATTGACCTATATAGGTGAATATCAACATTTTCACCATGTTCATATTTTGACAAAGATTTCTTAGCTTCAAAAGGTGTTCTTGTAATCCTTGTATCCATACATGAAAATTTCTTCAAGATTTTAGCAACATATTTATCTTGGCTGATAAATATTCCATACTTCCTTTGTTTGACTTGTAGTCCTAAAAATAATGTAAGCTCTCCCATAGAACTCATCTGAAATCTTCCTTTCATCAAAGCCTCAAACTCTTCACACCATGATTTCTTGGTTGAACCAAAAATAATGTCATCAACATAGACTTGTACTAGGATAATATCCTTAGCATTCTTTTTGATGAATAGAGTTTTGTCAATGGTTCCTCTCCTATATCCATGTTCTAACAGAAAAGTGGATAAGGTTGCATATCAAGCCCTTGGAGCTTGATATAGACCATAAAGTGCTTTGATAACTTTGTAGACCCTGTTGGGGAACTTAGGATCTACAAAACCTGGAGGTTGTGAAAAATATACCTCCTCTGAAAATAGAGAAAGACACTTTTCACATCCATCTGATAGACTATAAAATTCATATATGATGCAAAGGCCAAAAATAACATGATGGCTTCTATTCTTGCCACTGGTGCAAAGACCTCATCATAGTCTATCCCTTCTTCCTGTCTATAGCCTTGAGCAACAAGCCTTGCCTTGTTCCTCACAACAACTCCTCTTTCATCCTTCTTATTTCTGAAAACCCATCTAGTACCAATGACTCTTTTACCTGAGGGAAGATCTACAAGAATCCAAACCTTTTGTAGTTTAAATTGCGTTAATTCTTCTTGCATGGCATCTACCCAACTTTCTTAATCAAGAGCTTGAGAAATGTTCTTAGGCTCTACTTGTGATAAGAAACAGGCAAACAAATAATGTTGAGTATCCTTATGATTTGTTCTCTGCTGTTGTTTGACATAACTCACAAGTGCATGAGTTTTAGTATTGGCTTGAAGTTGTTTTCTGGTTTGCACAACAGACTTAGGATTTGTAATAATTTGAGTAGTAGGATGGTTGTTGTTGACTTTATGAGTGGGAATAGAACTGACTGGAATTTCAGTTTCCAAATTATTGAAATCAGTTACTACACCCTGCTCATCATAGGAAGATTTGGAGAAGATTCTTTCATTTAGACTAGCATAAACATCTTCATCGTCCATAGCTTGTAGAATATCTTCTAATGAATCAACAGACTTTGTAGATTTTGACTTAGCAGTACTTGTAGATGAGGTACCGCAAGGTGTAGTATGTACTGCTGAGTGTTGTGATTCCAAAGATTCTTCTCCTGAATGCTCATTAGCAGATGTGGCATTCTTTTCTTGATCTTGAATCCTCTGTAGCTCTTGGGAGGCTTGATCATCAGTTGATGGCATTGTTTGCTTCTGGGGAGTAGCATTCATAGGAGAAACAGTAAGCATACTTGGTACATAGATGTGAACATCATCATCCTGAGAAACTGATGAAGAAGGTTCTTGAGTACCTAACTTTGTTGTACCAATCTCCTCACCTGCATTGTTAGTTTGACAATCCTTTTGCATAGAATAGTAATCCATGCAGTTAGTTAGATAATCCAGATCAAACATCTAAGCATAACCTATTCCTAGGACATTGGGTTTATTTTCTAAGAAATTAACATGGGAATTTTCTTCAACCTTCTTAGATGCCAAGTTATAAACCCTATATGCTTTACTTTGCAATGAATATCCTACAAGATATCCTGGATCATATTTTCCATCAAACTTCCCCAATTGATCAAGAGTATTTAAAATAGACACACGACATCCAAAAGTTCTTAAATTACTTATGGATGGCTTAATACCAGTCAAAAGTTCATAAGGTGTATTGTTTTGAGGCTTGGTCACTAAGACTCTATTTAACACATAACATGCAGTATTGATTGCTTCTGCCCAAAAGGTATTTGGCAAAAGAGAATCAGCTAGCATAGTTCTAGTAGCCTCAATTAGTGTCCTATTTTTCCTTTCAGCTACTCCATTTTGTTGTTGAGTTCTAGGATTGCTAAATTGTCTTTTGATTCATTTAGACCTACAAAATTCATCAAATTCAACATTCTTGAATTATGTCCCATTATCTGTCCTAATGATTAAGACTTGTTTAGTGAACTGCTTTTCAACTAAAGTAATAAAATCCTTAAGTAATTCATTGGTTTCATTCTTAAGAGCTAAAAAGAAAACCCAACTAAATCTACTATAATCATCAGTTATGACAAGGCAAAAAGTCTTATGACTAATGCTCCTAACAAAAACTGGACCAAACAAATCCATATGCAAAAGTTGCAAAGGCTTAGTCACAAAATTGACAGTCTTGGTCTTACAAGAGGCTCTATGTTGTTTACCTTTTTGACAAGCAATACATGTGAAATCATTCTAAAAAGATTTGTTAGGTAACACTCTAACCAAATTTTTATTCACCAATCTATTAAGATTCTTGAAATTCACATGACATAACCTTCTATGCCATAGATTTGACTCATCATTAGAAGACTTAGCTAGAAAACATGTAATACCACCTGTTGGAGTAATAGTATGAAGATTAAAGGTGTACATGTTTTCTTGCCTGGGTACCTTAAGCAGCACTTGAGATTCTTTAGGCATCTCAAAGTCTTTAGAGAGCACCAAGCAATCTGTATCTGTAAAAATCACCTTGTTCTTTTTATCACACATTTGTGATACAGAAAAGAGATTGAATTCATTCAATTCTTTTACAAAGAACACATCTTCAAATTCTAACTTCCCTGTATTGATTTTCCCTTTGCCAGTAATTCTACCTTTGCTACCTCCAAAGGCTACTGGTCCACCTCTGAATTCTTCAAATTCAGCAAGGAAATCTTTATTCCCTGTCATGTATCTTGAGCATCCACTATCTACAATAACTTTATATTTCAGTTCATCAATTAGATGCCCCTGCACATAAACAAAACACATTAGTTTTCAACAAGGACCTAAGCCACATTTGGCTTGGATCTTATGGGACCTACATACTTAAGAGTTTTATCAGTAGTATTTCCAGTGATGCTACTCTTACTCTTATACTTCATGGTTTTAGTTATATAGTCAAAGACATAGGGTGATTCTATGTATTTAGGCTTCTTTGACTTAAGTACTGCTTTAGTGGTACTTACTTGAACACATGGTTTCTCTCTTTTAGGAACCCACATTTGCACTGTTTTGTTATTAAGCTTACTTCTAGATGTTCTAGTTTTCTCAACTACATTCTTAAAAGTCTTGTGGGACACTGGTTTGACAGACTTTTGTGCAGCGGTACTTACGTTTGGTCTCGCAGTACTTGCAGTTCTAGACTTGTCGGTACTTGGTTTACCTGACTTCATAGGTACTAGACCTTGTATCATAAGTACTGCTCTTGGAACAAGTCCTTGGTATTAACCTTATGATGCTTAGTTTCCTTCTGAGCATGGTCAAACTTAGGTTTGTCACCTCTAGATCCCATATGCCTATTAACATGTGCATTTTTTCATTACCTTTCTTTGTGACCTTTTATGTAGCCTTCTGTTTTACAATTTTATCCTCATGTAATGTATAATCTCTGATAAAATGATTGGGACTACCACACACATAACATCCTTTTCTTTTTAAAGAAGATCCAAAAGGTTTTTCTGACTTAGTTTTCTTAAAGCCTAACCCTCCCCTCTTGGTGTCACAATTATGTTTTATATTATTATCCATTGCCTTACTTGAAGTTTTTACATGCTTGGGAGCAGAACTAGTTAGAGACACATGTCCTTCAGGCACAAATTTTCTCATCAAAGGTGGATAAATAATATTTTTGGTCACAACAAGTTTATCTTGGGTTAAGGTACTAGAGTTTAAATCATTTGACTTAACAACTTTTGATTCATCTAACTCTATACCTATATCATTACTAAGGGCATGAAAATTCCTGATAATGGTTGAGGAACTGCCTTTATTCCTTCAGCATACCTATCATTTTCAGGAGTATCACCTGACTCACTAGAACTATCAAAAATCCCCTTTGATAAGTCCTTGTCAATTAAAGTTATCCCAGGTTGGTCCTCAATATATCCTAGACCTGATTTATCATAATACCCCATTTGTGAGTTAATCAGCTTACCCAATCCTTTAGAGGATCTTTTCCAATGATTAATCACTTCTCTTTTATTATAAAGACTGGCTTTTAAAGCTTCATTTTCTGCTGATACTTTTAAAAGTTGTTTTTCAAAAGCTTTAATTTCCACATCTTTTTCCCTCATTTGAAGAGTCAAAATTCTAATTTTCTCTTCATAGTTTTGTTGACCCTTTTTATACAAAACTATATTTTCCTCTAGCTTAGCAACACCTTGTTTAAAAGCATTTATTTCTATGGTACATGTGTTGACTTGCTGATACTGTTCATCTAGTTCTACTTTTAGACTATTAAATTTAAGAATACAATCTTTAGAACAAGGATGTACCTCAGTATCTTCATGAGAGAGAGCCATCAAACCAAGCTCTTCTTCTTCCTCATCTTCAGCCCAGTTCACCACTCCATCTACAGTTACCAATGCTTTGGTTCCTTTGGGACTCCCGTTGTTTCCTTTTGGAAAACTTTCAGAAATTCTTGGACTGGTTCTATAGCTGTTCTTGGACTTTTGACTGCTACTTTCAGCCTTGTCTCTAGTGCACTCCCTTACAAAATGTCCATTCCTTCCATAGTTATAGCATTCAAATTTAGACTTGTCATATCCTAATGGTTCATTAGGATCAACAATCATCTTCCTTCCAGTTTTCTTAAAGAGCCTATTAGATCTCATAGAGATCATAGCAGCTTGCCATTTGAGATCTATCTCCTCAACATCAGCATCATCCATTTGGAACAAGTCATTGAGAGTCAATCTTAGTCTGTTATCTTATCCAGCAAAGAATGAGAAGGCATCATTGTCACGAAACAATGGTGAAGATCTTCCTTGTGGATTTTGAGATACAATAGGACTGCCTTTAGTACTTTGAGAGTAAGTACTGCTTGTAAGTCCTCCAGCGGTATTTTGGAAGTAAGTACCGCTACTTGATCTACTAGCGGTATTTTGAAAGTAAGTACCACCATTACCTTCTGATACAAAAGCCAAGTTGGAGTTTGTTGTTGTTGCTGCTTTGGTAACCTCAACGCCTTTAACATCCATCTCATAAGCTCTAAGATTGTTGTAAAGATGATCAAAAGGAATTGCATCCAAATCATCCCTTGTGATGAAGTGCATAGACATTGCTTTCCATTCTTGTGGAACACTTCTCAAGAATTTTAGATTAGCTTCTTCATTAGGAATTACTAGTCCATAAACTGCTAACTGAATGAGCAGCTTGCTAAACCTTCCATAGCCACCATGGATTCCTTCTATTCTGGAAATTGAGAAGTTATCAAATTCTTGTTTCAGAACAATCTTCTTCATCTTCTTAGATTTGTCATTACCTCGAAATCTAAGTTTGATGGCATCCCACATAGCTATTGCATCCTTGTAGTGGTGAAAGCTAGGTAAGATATCTTCTTATAGTGCCATAGCCAAAGCAGTTCTGGCCTTTCTTTCTTTGATCTCTGCTTGTACCTCCTTAGCAGTCAGAACAGGTAAAGCATATCATGTACCATCAGGCAACCAATGCAACTTCTTAGGTGTATTCCCATTCTTGATAACCTACCACAGAGGTGATCTGTGTGATTCAAGTAATGTTCCATCTGCATAGCACATGTCTCATAGTTATCACCTTTGAGAACTGGGAGTTTGACAACAGAGAGAGTATGGGAAGGTGTTGTAGTTGTAGAAGTAACTACACATCTATGGCTTGAACACCTTGTGGTGGTGCAGGATGTACAACTTGAGGTTGTCCCTGTAGTATTAGATCTGGATCTGGAATGTCTTCCAAGTGAGGGTCATCACCAGCTTGAGACATTAAGTTTTGTGAGTGGGGATTTTAGGGTTGTGTTCTTCTTTTTCAGAGTTTCTCAACAAGCTCTGATACCACTTGTTAATCCCTTTGGTTGGATCTATATTCTGTTAAGAACTAGTATAGTAGTTTGTAATCAAACTAAAACACTTTGAGAACTCTTACTAAAACTGAATAAGTTATGCGGAATCTAACTTATAAAGCACAGAAGAACAGAATTACTTTTAACTATTCGATTCTCATATTAATCGACTTGAATGAGATACCTTAATGTCATCGTACCTATGTTCCTTTTATAGAGTAAGGAACCCTAGAATCCTTAGAATATTCTATAAAGATAAGTATATCACACACGATATATTATCAATATTCTAACTATTAAGTATATCACATAAGATATACTCTAACTATAACTATGACATATCTTATACACAGATATATTCGTCCTAATCAATATAGCAGTACTTACTTTATAAGTAGCAGTACTTACTATGTACCGCGTTAACACTAACGGTACTTGCTAACACTAACAGTACTTGTACTTACACTAACAGTACTTGGTACTTTACAAATAATTACCAACAAGGGCTATGAGAGAGTTGAGATTAGTGTAGAAGTAAGTACAATTTCCAGGATTTCTAAGAATTTGGGCAAACCGTTCTAAAGAGTAGGTGTAGTCATGGCCATTTTCTTGGAAGTTTAGGAGAAGGATCTGATTTTCATCAAAGGTGACATTTACGGACATGTAAAATTCAAGAACAAATTCGGGAAAAATTTGCTTATTTATGTCTAAAAGAAAATCAAAATTGATCCTAGATAAGACTTCACAAAATTTGGTGTCATTAGTGAAGGATGGGTCAACTACACAACATTTGTGGAAGGTGTGTTTTTCTAGTTCTTTACACAAGGCTTTTTGTGATGAGGTTAGGTGATTCGATTTGTGAAAATAGGGTATGTAAATAGCGGTATCTTTGTGATCCTAAGTCCATTCGGGAGGCATGTTTGGTCCTAAAGCATAATTTTTCTAAGTTAGTTAATTTTGAGAAATAACTAGAGAAATGCCCAGTGTGTGCCTATATGCAACAAATGTGGAGATGTGGTTATCTCGACCCAAAAATTGTTTTGAAAGAAATGATGAATGCATAATTTTTGAGATAATCCAAACGCTCCTAAGTTTAATGTAGCTTAAAATGAACATACCTGAAAATGCATATTGATTATGTAATTTCTTTAGCGTTCATGAGTCCTTATGTCATGATTAAAACATAGTTTTTAGATATTTGGTATTAACAATGCTAAAAATCAATTTTTCGGCATGACCTAAGTAGTGAGAAGTATTTTGAATAAGCTTTTGATCAATTAGGGATTCCTAGCAATGCCTATTGATTTTGTTTGAAAGAGTTATACATACCAAGTGGTTTTAACATCATAATCAACTAATGATATATTGAATTGACTAATCTAGAGGAATCCCTGATTTTAATTTTTTGTAATTAAATAGAACCCTATACTCAGATTAATAAATTGAAGTAATTAAGAAATTAATTAAGTAAGCGCTACTTACAGTGGATGATTGTGCACAAATTAATTGGTTGGTTATAGCCTAGATTGGTTAGAGAGATGATAAAATGGTGGTGTTGGTCGTGTTTGCAGAAAATGGGAGTGAGATTATGACAATTTTGGTGTTTGATAACTGGTATTGGACTTGTATAACTTCTCTGCAGACCCACGGACCCGGCCCTTTGGAGGTAAGGGTCCGACGAGATCTGCATGTGCAGAGTTAAAAAAGGTTTGTTTTATGACGAGATTTCCATTCATCTTAATCTAAGCCTTAGCAAATTAAATGATTCACGCTTAAGTGGTTTGGTTAAGATATAGGCTATGTTATCTTCCGAAGATACATTTTCTATGGAGATATTACCTTTTTGAATATTGTGCCTTAGAAAGTAATGGCGAATTTTGACGTGTTTGGTTCGTAAGTGTAGAACGGGATTCTTGCTGAGATCAAGGGCTCCTTTATCTTCATAATGAATTCACGTCTTCCAACTTGATATAATAATCAACAAGGACTTGGTTCATCCATAACGCTCGTTGACATGCTTTTCCCGCCGACACATACTCGGCCTCGGTTGTTGAAATAGCAAGAGCCATTTTCTTTTTCGAGAACCATGAAGTTAGACAACACCCTTTAATGTACATACACCACTTGTACTTTTACTATCAACATTGTCAGCGACATGGTCTGAATCTGCATAAACAATAGTTTCCATTCTCGTGCCCTTGGGATACCAAATCCCAAGATGAGTGGTTCTTTTTATGTATCTAAAGATCCTCTTGACGGCTTCAAGATGTGAGACATTTGGATTGTCTTGAAAGCGAGCACACATACAAACACTAAACATAATATCCAACATGCTTGCCATGAGATATAGTAAACTACCAATCATACCTCGATATTTGGTACTATCAACATAATTGTTAGTTCCATCTTTGGTTAGTTTAGTTTTCGAAGACATTGGTGTGTTTGTTGCTTTAGAGTCTTCTAGTCCAAATTGCTTGAGCATTTTTTATGTATTTAGATTGATTAAAGAAAATACCGTCTTCCATTTGCTTGATTTGAAAACCCAAGAAAAAGTTAATTTCACCCATCATGCTCGTTTCAGATTCATCATCCATAATCTTAGAAAAGTCATCATAATGTTCTTGGCATGTAGAACCGAAAATAATATCATCAACATATATTTGGAAAATTATTGTATGTGACCCCTTTTTCTTAGTGAATAACGTGTTGTCTAAATGACCCATTGAATAATTATGTTTAATTAGAAAAGACTTAAGTCGGCCATACCATGCCTTGGGTGCTTACTTGAGACCATATAGAGCCTTTTTGAGTTGGTAAACATGATTAAGTTTTTTAAATTCTTCAAAACCGAGAGGTTGTGCAACATTCACTTCCTCACTTAAAAAGACATTTAGAAAAGCACTTTTGACGTCCATTTGATAGAGTTTGAAGTCATGAGCACAATCACAAGCAAGTAAAATTCTTGTGGACTCAAGCCGAGCAACCGGGGCACATGTTTCATCATAATATATACCTTGTTGTTGACTATACCCTTGAGAAACAATCATAGCTTTGTTTCTCGACACAATACCGTTTTCATCTAAATTATTTTGAAAGACCCATTTTGTCCCAATTATCATTTGATTTTTAGGTCTCGGCACTAAGTACCAAACATCATTTATCTAAAATTGATTTAACTCTTCTTGCATAGCTATTACCCAAGTTTTATCTATGATGGCTTCATCAGTATTTTTAGGTTCAATTTGAGATACAAAACAAAAGAAGTTACTTTCATTTTGAGTTTGTGACCTTAAAGTCCTTTCATTTAGTTTACCAATGACGTTGTTTAGAGGGTGATTTTTTGGTTCTTTGATATTTAAAGGTTCAAGGTTTAATGGTTCATTTCCCTTGATTTTTTAAGATTATAATTATCTACCAAAGGTGATGTTCTAGATGGAGGTGGACTCTCATCGAAGGTTATGTTCAATGTTTCCTCGACGCACATGGTTTGTCTATTTAGAACTATGTAAGCTTTACTATTTTGAGAATATCCAAGAAAAACTCATTCGTACGACTTTGGGTCAAATTTAGTGAGATAATCCTTTGTGTTAAGAATAAAACATTTGCTTCCAAACACTTTAAAATATCCAATAGACGGTTTTCTTCCTTTTAACATTTCATAAGGTGTTTTATCAAGAAGTGGTCTAATTAAAACACGATTAAATATATATGTGGAGGTATCTACCGCATGAAACCTTTTTTTGGCATACCTGACTCATTTAGCATTGTTCTACTCATTTCTTAAAGTGTTCGGTTTTTACGCTCTACGGCCCCGTTTAATCGAGGTGTTCTAGGAGCCGAGAAATTATGTGTGATACCCTTGGTGTCACAAAATGCTCCAAATTGTGTCTCATTATCAAACTCCATACCATGATCCGTACGACTTGATATAATACGACAATCTAGTTGGTTTACAATTTTCTTGCTTAAAATCTCAAAATGGTCAAAAGCCTTATTTTTAGTTTTAAAAAAATTTGTCCATGTATATTTTGAGTAGTTGTCTACGGTGACCAAAGTGTAGAGATTTTCTCCGCAACTTTGCACCGCGGATGGCCCAAAAAAATATATGCAAGAGTTCTAGACACTTAATTGTTGGCACAATATTTTAGCCTTATGGCTTGAGTTTCTTTGTTTTCCCATTTTACATGCATCACAAAAGTTTTGCTCATATTTTATTTTTAATATATTTGTAACAAGTTCTTTACTAGCCAAATATTGTAAAAGACCCATGTTGATATGAGCAAGACGCATATGCCAAAGAGTGGAGGTGTCATCTATTGTAGTTAAACAAATGGCGTCTTTGAATGAGTAAAACTTAATCACATATATGTTATTTATCCTAATTCCTTTTGCTATTGTCATGCCATCTTTTAGTATTTTACTTTCGTTTTCTTCAAAGAGGACTTTCCATTTGTTACTACAAAGTTGACTTATGCTAAGTAGATTAAATCCAAGTTTTCGACATGAGCAATATTATCTATGGTGATGTGGTCATTAGAAATCATACATTTGCTAATGATTTTGCTTTTGACGTTTCCACCAAAAAGTAACATTACCTTCGTCCGTAGATTTGTAAGTGCTAAAAAGATTTCTATTACCTGTCATGTCTTGAACAACCATTTTCCTTGATTCATTTATCCGGTTCAAGTATGGCTTTCAAGCATACCTAGACAAGTTAGAACTATAGCGTTTGGTCCCTATCGTCTCATTCCGTTTGGGTTAAACACGCTTCTCACGGCCATTCCAATTGGAGTATTCCCAAATACATCCCATGGCACCAAATTTCCTATTGAGAATTGATTATGATAGTCATAGTTGAATGGAACTTGACTATACCTTCCTAGTATTCCTTGGTTACTTATTGGAAAGGGGAGTTTCGGATAAGATGGTCTTGGTCGAGTTTGCACATTTCTAGCTCTAATGTTCCTTTCCAGGTTTCTAATATTTATGTTATCTTTTTCTGGATTAATTCGTTTTGGTTTACGAGACACAACCACAAATTCGGCACGATTTTGCATTTGTTCATATGTCAGACCCACGGACCCTTTAGGTGGCGGAACCTTGTGCAAAGGGGTCTGAGGGAGCCCATCTTTGCCTGTGACAGATTTTGTAGGGACGTTTATCGTGTTGTTTTGTGGTGGTGTTTTCGAGCTAGAAGATATATCTTGTTTCCCAAACCCCAGTCCTGTTTTATCTTTTCTATCTCTTTGAAAACTTAACATCTCATCGATGCAATGAGCGTTTTATCAAACTTTATAAATTTTAAGTTTTGTTTGGTTAATGCTTCTTGATTGGTTTTAAGTTTCTCAACTTCGAGAGTGAGCTCTTGACATGTTTCACATTTATATTTAGATGATTTTCTTGTTCTAGTCTTTGTACTTTTTACTTTAGTTCATAAACTTCATTTTCTAAACTTTCGTTTTTGGTTTTCAAAAGTTTGTTTTTGTTTATGATTTTAAGACTTAATTCACACAGTTTGTTATATTCAATTTGCAAGGTGTCATCATCTAATGAGGAGGAGTAATGAGATGAGTCGGAATGTACCTCATTGGTTTCATGTGCCATGATTGCTAGCTCTTCCTTTTTGGAGTCGTCTCACTCGTAATCACTTGCACTCCATGCTCCACTCACTAAAGCTCTTTGTGTCTTTGGCTTGGATTTTGGACAATTTCCAATGAAGTGATTAGGATCACCATATTGGAAGTATTTTCTTTCCTCCTTGCTCTTCTTAATGTCAAAGGGCTTTCGTGGTGTCTTTTTGTTGTCAAATGGTTGCTACACAAATCTTCCTCGTATTTTGAAGAATTTCTTGAAGTCACGGACGACCATGGCATATTATTCATCATTGCTATCGGAATCTTCATCATCACTAGATTCAACTCTAGCTTTCAACGCCATTGATCTTTGTTTTTCTTTATTTCCTTTGATGATTTCGGAGTCCTTTTCCATCACCATCTCGTATACCTTGAGATTTCCAATTAGCTCGTCCAATGAAAAATTTGAGAGATCTATAGATTCTTCAATGACCGTGACTTTTGCTTTCCACTTTGGATGAAGTGCTCTAAGAAATTTCCTGAAAAAGTTCTTATTGGAGAAAGATTCTTCAAGTGCTTTAAGTGAAGTTATAATAGTGTTAAACCGAGCAAATCCCACATCAATTGACTCTTCTTCAAGGATAAAAATTGTTCTTATTGTTGAACAAGTAAATCAATCTTATTATTCTTAACTAGTGAGTTTCCTTGGTGTGTGACTATTCGCGAGTGTCAATGTAACATCTCACTTACTCAGACCACAATATTGTCCGCTTTGCCCGCAAGCTCACAACTTTGCTTTATGGCCATCTTGTGAAGACTTCCCGGTAGGTCACCCAAGCCAGTACTACACTCCCACGAGCACGCTTAACTGCCAGTTCCTAAGAACCCCACTTATAGTAGACCACAAAACGCGTTGTGTCATGAGAAGACGACTGTTATCTTATGAACCATGAATCTCTCCTAGCCACAGCCGATGTGGGATTTGCCTAGGGTATCACAATCACCCCCCCTTCGGGACTCATCGTCCCCGATGAGGTTTGCCCCACCATCCCGAACGGCTCAGAAGTGTCTCTGATACCACTTGTAACATCCCACCTACTTAGACCACAATATTGTCCGCTTTGACCGCAAGCTCACGGCTTTGCTTTGTGGCCCTCTTGTGAAGACTTCCCGACAGGTCACCCAAGCCAGTACTACTCTCCCATAAGCACGCTTAACTGCCAGTTCCTAAGAACCCCACTTGCAGTAGACCACAAAACGTGTTGTGTCATGAGAAGGTGACTGTTATCTTATGAACCATGGATCTCTCCTGGCCACAACCGATGTGGGATTTGCCTAGGGTGTCACATCCAAATTTCTTTGGCGGTTTGACACATGAAGATTCTTTCATACTCCTTCTTTGGTAGAGCATTGTAAAGCATCATTTTGCCTTCGTTGTTTTTTGCCAACATTTTCTTTTGATCATCGGTTTGTCTTGCACATGGAACCGATTTAAATTGGTTAGTGGTAACATTTTTTTACTGTTGGTACATATTCACCTTCAATGATTATGTACCAAAGATCTATATCCTTAGATTTCACATAAGTTCCAAAATGATTTTTCCAATATATAGAACCATCGGTTTCAAAGAGTGGTGGTATTTGCATATATTTTCCTTCTTTGTAATTTTCAGAATCCATGGATCGATTCAAGTTTTAAAGTACTATATACTTTAAAGACCTTGAGTACGTAGCTCTTGATGCCAATTGTAGAAAACTAGGAGGGGGTTGAATAGTTTTTCTGATTAGTGTTATATTATTTGAAACTTCTTATGAGATTTGTATGGATACTGATCAAGCATGATTAACTAAGTGATAGAAATAAGGAAAGAATAAAACAAACTACAATGCACAATGATTTATAGTGGTTCGACCTAGCAAGATCTCACTTATCTTGCCCCTACTTCCACTCCTCGAGTATCCACTCGAGAGTTCTACTTCACTAGTTAAGAATATCTTTTACACCTGTGGAGAAACTTTTATACTTTAGCTTACAATCTTTATCGACACCTATGCTAAGATGTCGTGTTCTTTACACGGGTACAAAAACTCCTTTCACACTATATACTTTGTGTTCTACAACACACACTATTACACAAGTAGGTAGAAGAATGGGTACAACAATGGTGAATGTGTAGGTAACACTTAACACATTTATACAATGTAAACTTTGAAGGATCAAAGCGTTGAGATAGAATTCTTGTAAGTGATCTTCAAGTTAACAAAGATCTAAATAACAATAGGCAAGAAGTAAGAGATAATAGAGAGTAGAAGGTTAGATATATTCAGAGAATTAGAGAGATAGATTAGAAGAAAGGTGAGTGTGAAGCTTGGAGTTAGCTTGGTATTTATAGGCAACACATCAAACACAGTTGTACCTCGCCGGACCCTTGCACTCAGGGGTCCACCCCTTTATGGAGGGATCCGTCTGGGATTACTTTTATTGCTTGATAAATACTTCTCCAAGATCACACTCAAACATTGAATCAAATCATGTTTGGCTTTATATATCAGATATATGGAGAGAGATAGAGATATGTTTTATCATTTTAAGTTTACACTAAAAGATTCAAAGTGTATACAATATTTTATAAAAGTTTAGAACCGTGAGATCATAAATAAAAAAGCTTAAATGTCGATTGTAACATAAACATAAAAATATGTTTGATGTATTTCACTAACAAAACGTTAAGAGTGATTAAAATATAAACATCATTTTAATACGATATTTGTATTCACAGGGTCTATCAACGTTAAAAAATAAAAACCAACTCGCAACCTGAACCGATTAAATATCGAGTCTATCGGGTTTGGATATGTCGGGTTTTGGATTGTAGGGTTGAGTCTATCGGATTATCAGGTTGTATACTAATCTCATCCTAAAATTTGTTTTATTTCTTTAGAAAATAACACACAACACAACGTAAAATTAACTTACATGTTGGAAAATACTACATAGTATATCCTTTGGCCCAATATATAATGAACAAAGCTAAGGTATGTACATGTAGGTATTTATTTCGTTGGCAGTAGCATCTTATTTGTCTCGGGTCGTACCAAGAACCAATTTTATATTTTGTGTTGAAAGCTCTATTTATTAAGAACAAAAGAGTCTTAGTTTAAGACATATAGATTTCTTAATGCGATTTCATAGCTTATCTAGTTTATCAAGTCAACCCAATAACAAATTAGTTAAGACCTTAACCCGACTCTAAAAGGCAAACGGGTTTATCGGGCTGACCTGATAAGCTAACTTAGACCTGAATCAGTCTGATCTTATAAGGCATTTGTCAAACTTGGGTTAACTCATTTGACACCCCTAGTCTCACCAATTGTGTGCGGATCATCGTCACTGGTCCAGTCGGGTGATGTATACTAAAAAACAAAGATATGGATATGTTAATTCGAATGAATACTAGAAACAATCCTTTTGACTACCGTTAATTCGAATGAATAACGATTATTAGGGTAAAATTATGGCAAACAACGACCATTAATTAACTTTTTTTTTTGTAAAACTGAGTGGCTAGGGTTACATCATATTATTTAAATAGACTCCCAAAACTAAAACAATCCTCAAAAGACAAACAGGTCGTGTGCTAGAACAAAAACAAGTCCAACATAAAACTAAAAAGAAAACATAAAATGTAAATAATTCATAGAAAAAAAGTGTTTTGGGCCTCGGAAAATCGGTAACCAGATAAAGTGTGTTATAAGCAACCCCGCCTCGTTTCGTCGCTCGTTTACTGTTTGTGGACCTTCTAACTCATCCCGGAGCCCAAGTTATCCCCATTTTCTTAAACCTTTTTTTCTCACACGATCTTGGGTCTCTAGAAACAATTCAGCCCGTTCGCTGATACTTAGGCCTCCATTATTCCCCTTTGGATAGGAAAATTCGCCCTCGAATTCCCAATAATATCATCATTTGAAGAATGATCATGGTAAGGCAACAAATGCTTCGTATTAAATATATCAGAACATCGAATGTGGCTAGGTAACTTCAAACGATAAGCATTCGAGATCATCTCCTCCACAATTTCCAACGGACCAATCTTCTTAGCAGATAATTTATTATACTCACCAACTAGAAAACGATCCTTAGTTAAAACAGTCCATACAAAGTCACAAACCTCAAAATCAACATGTCTCTACTTTTGATCCGTATCTTGCTTGTACTTGGAATTGGCGTGAACCAAGTTGTCACGAATAGCTTTATGAATATCATGTAGGTCCTCAACAAAATCCTGCACTTTCTTTGGAACAGACATAGAAACCTGAGGTGTCGTTTGATCAAGAGGACCACGTGGTTGAGCAGAATAAACCACCTAGAATGGACTAAACCTAGTGCTACGATTAACAACTAGATTATGAGCAAACTCAGCTTGAGACAACTTCTGATCCTATGCCTTCACATAATCACCCACCAAACACATTAACAGATTACCAAGGGACTTGTTTACAACTTCAATTTGCGCATCAGTTTGAGGATAATAAGCACTACTAAAACTTAGCTGGGTATTCACCATCTTCCACAAACTATGCCAAAAATGACTCAGAAACTTGGTGTCCTAATCGGAAACAATGGAGTAAGTTAAACCATGTAAACAATATACATTTCTAAAGAAAAGTTGGGCCACATTAACTGCATCTGTTGCAAGGAATAAAATGCACCATTTTAGAGGAACGATCAACAAGAAAAAATATAGAATCATTACCCCTTTGAGTACGAGGTAGCCCAAACACACAATCCATGCTTATGTCAACGCAAGACTGCAAAGGAACATGCAAAGGCATATAAATTCCTGTATTAGTAGCCGTTCCCTTTGAAACTTGGCGAATTTGACACATCTGACATAACATCAACTTTTTTTTCCTCATAATGGGCTAAAAATAAGAAGCCTACACCAACTTTAAAGCGCGATCACGACCAACATGACCTTCACCCTACAAATCCTTAGTAATTTTCAAGCGAATACTTTAACCAGGAATACATAGTAGACTCCCTTTTAACATGAACCCATCAAGTAGAACAAAATATGTTTTCTCTCCAATTGCACACCCTGCAAAACAACTGCAAAATATAGGTCCACGGTCACCATGTCACGTATGACATCAAGTCTTAGAACATCAACCTGCATTGTCACAAGCAAACTATTCCTCCTACTTAAGGCATCGGCAACTCGACTGGAAACTCCAGTTTTTTTCTTCACCGCAAAAGTAAACTTCTCAAGAAATTCCAACGAACGCCCGTGCTTATGGGATACCTTATCTTGAGTACGAATATATCTTAATAAATCATGATCAGTGAACAAAACAAAATCCATATGAAACAAATAATGGTGCCAATACTTCACAACTTGGACCACCGCATAAAACTCTAGGTCATCAGTATTGTAATTAGATTTTGGCTATGTCAACTTTTCACTAAAATAAGCAATAGGTCGCCCACCTTGACAAATAAATCCACCACTTGCAACTTTAGAAACATGAGTATGAAGCTAAGAAAAACTTTAGAACATCAGGCAATACCAGGATTAGGACTATAGTAAGCTTTTTGATGACAACTTGAAAAGTCAGCTTTGCTTCCTCTATCCACACAAATGGCTTTCACCTCATGCAATTTGTGAAAGGGGCCATAATGAAACTAAAATTAGGGATAAACCTCCTATATAAAGAAGCAAGACCATGGAAACTACGAACTTCAGTAATGGTAGTTAGAGTTGGCCACTCTTGAACAACTGCTACCTTAGACTCGTCCACCTATATGTCATCACCAGAAACAATATACCCAAAAAAACTTTAGGGTCATGAACACAGACTTCTTTGTGGATGCATAAAAAATGGCCTTCCGAAGCAAGGTCAAGACCTACCTCACATGATTGACATGCTCATTAAAATAAGAACTATAAATAAGAATGTCATCAAAATAAACCCCAAACTTGCCAATAACAGGCCTGAGCAATTGATTCATCCTACGCATAAAAGTATTTGGTGTGTTTGATAAACCAGAAGGCGTCAACAACCATCATACAACCCTTCACAGCCTTGAAAGCGGTCTTCCATTTATCACTAGGTGTCATACGAATATGATTATACCCACTCTTCAAATCCAGTTTCGTAAAAATAGTAGCACCACTAATCTGGTCTAGAAAATCAAGACGAGGAATAGGAAACATGAACCTCACGATAATTTTGTTGATGGCTCGACCATCAACACTATAGGTCATGTACCATCATTTTGTGGATTCAATAGGGCAGGAACAACATACGGTCTCATGTTATCTCGAACGTGACCCTTAGAAACAAACTCCTCAACCTGTCTACGCAACTCCTCATGCTCTCCGTGGCTCATCCTGTAATGTGGTCTGTTAGACAATTATGCTACATGCTCTAAATCAATATGATGCTCGATGTCACGCATTGGTGGCAATCCATTAGGGAAAACATCAGAAAATTCCTAAAGTAAATGAATCATGGCTTCGGGAATTCACTATCTTCAGTAACCTCCTTCCCTATTAGCACAAAAACATGATCTCCTATCTCCAACTCGTCTTCAAACTGTGAAAGATTTAGTAAAGTAAGAGTGGGTTTATTTACTACTTCCTTTAGTTTATTTGGCATCAAAGTAAACTTCACACCCCCAAATAGGAAGATATATGTATTAGTTCTGCCATTGTGAGTTATATCATGATCATACTCCTAAGTTCTACCCAACAACAAGTGACAAGCATACAAGCATACGTGGACACCATATCACACCAAACATTATCCTTATAAGTTGTTCCTATAAAAAATGGAGTTTGGACACGCTTGGAAGCTATCACCTCCCCACCCGTTTTAAGCCATTTTAACTTATAAGGTTTGGGAAGATTTCCAGTTTTTAATCCTAATTTATGGACTGCTTCTTCAGCTATCAAGTTATCACAACTACCCAAGTCACATGCAAAGGTGCAAACCTTACCCAGAATAGTACAAGTCAACTGAAAGATGTTGTGTTTGATCCAATCATCACCATCAACTTTAGGTGTTAAGCAAGAGTGCCTTATCACCAAACTCACCTCCACATCTTCATACACATACTCCTCCTCATACTCAGGTGCTTCATCATAAAATAGGGTTCCTTCATAATCACCATGATCAACATCACCCTCACTTTCACTATCATCAAATAAGTGTCTTTTCCCGGCTTTCTTACACACCAACTGTTGATGACTAAGTTCATTACAGTTAAAGCACTTCAACCCACTACTACGAGTCACTTTAGGAACTAGTCTAGTATTGCTACCACCTGCTTTATCCTGAGTGGGAGAAAAACAAGAGGTCACGTTACCCGAACCACGATAACTTGTTATAGTAGGAGAGGACGAACTCCCCACTCGTCGGTTTTGCTTCTCAAAAGCTAGTGCATGCTGATATGCATTAGAAAGTGTAACTTGATCAAACAGGTTAACATAATCCATGATATGGACTCCTAAACCACCAATGTATCGAGAGAGTAGCTGATCTTGCGTCTCTTGAATGTCATTCCTTGCAATTAGTTGGTAAAAATTCTGTTGTATAATCTTCAATAGATTTGGACCCATGTTTCAAATTTTGTAACCGCTGATACATCAACCACTAATAATTATAAGGAATAAAATTATCACTCATGCACTTCTTTATCTTCTTCCAACTCATGATCCTTACGCGAATTCCCTACCACGTACTTTGGTAGCGATCGACGAAAACCTTTTATTTTTAGGAACTTCTTTGAATTCAAATACTTCTTTAACAGTACCAAGCCAATCAATGAATCCTTCTGGATTCAAAGTATCCTTATTAAACTCAGGAATATTAACCCTCATTCCAGATTCCCAACGCCTATTATCCTTCCTTTAATTTCTCCTTAGGCACTTCTAAGTGTTTTCCGAGAGACGAATTGTCACCATCACCAAATATGTTTTCTTTCTCTTCATCTTCAGTACCCCGGCCTTTACGATCACTACGCATGTTCATCAGCTGATTCACCGGTCAGTGAATTAATGAAAGAATTGATCCATTCGCTCCTCCATTATTGCCATAACATGATTATCCATTCTTGTTCATACACATCCTGAACATTCCCACTTTTCTTTAGAGGTATCTTAAGCAAGAACTTTAGCTTTGATACCAACTGATGTAGGCTAAAAACCAAAGATAGAAATTAGATCTATTGATTCTAATGAATACCAGAAATAATTCTTTTAACTATCGTTGACTCGAATGAATAACAATTATTAGGGTAAAATTACGGCAAAGAGCGGTCAATAATTAACTTTTATAAATATGTAAAACTGAGTGGCTAGAGTTACAACATATTATTTAAATAGGCTCACAAAACTGAAACAAGTCTCAAAAGACAAGCGAGTTGTGAGCTAGAACGCAAGTCTAACATAAAATAAAAAAAATATGAAATGTAAATAACTCATAGAAAAAGACTGTTTTGGGCCTCGAAAAATCGGTAACCAGACAAAGGATGGTTACAAGCACGCCCGTCTCGTTTCTACGCTCATTTTAACTGGTCGTGGACCTTCTAACTCCTCACAGAGCCCAAATTATTCTAATTTTACTAAACCTTTTTTTCTCACAGGATTCAGCAATAGAAGCCTGCTTATGTTGCTTCATCGGCGTTTTGCCTTCTCTTCACTCTAGAAAGGAGCGCTAGTGGTCTCTGACCAGGACCAGGAACCAATTCGAATTTTGATCTTGACATGTCGGTGGTTTTTAAGCGTAGGCATTTTGCCAGGAAGTTGGTGGGGTCATCATGAATTAGGTCAACCTCTAGAATAAATTCATCCCGTTAATTGATACTTTAAGCCTTCATCACAGGGTATATACACATATGGGATGACGAAAATGAAGTGCCAACAACCTCCTACAGTCCTACCTTCTTCAAGAACTAACCCATGGTCAGTTCCCAATATCTTGGCCAAAATTTTACCATCATCATTCTTCTCTTTGGACCTTCTTGGCTCTCTCACAGTTCGATAACCTGTCGATGTAAAGTCACAAGAAAAGGAAACTAACTTCACACATAAATGAAAAATATGTAAGCTTATCGTTTATACTACACCCGTTTCAGTTTTCACGTACCCGTTTTGCTAAAGGTTTTGATCAAATACGGACCAAGAAACCGGGTATTTAGTTGTTTAGTAGACTTGTAGCGACAACTTTTGATTCGATTTTGTATGAAATCTCACGTCGCGAGGTCCAAACGTGTCGTAATAGTTATGCTTTGTTCAAAGACATCATACATTATGAAATTGCAGTAAGGATTACTTGGTACTAGGGCACATATAATTAATATGGGTTTATAATTTTTGTAGTTAGTAGAACTAGTGTTGTAATCAAGTCAAGTTTTTATCAAGTAATTTGAACTCGAGCTTAACCTTCATTCGATCTAGCTACGCTTATATCAAGCTCCAACTCAAAGATTGCTCGAAACATTTCAAGCTCAAGCTTAAGCTTTTTCGAGCTCGACTCGAGTTCTTATCAAGCTTTTTCGAGCTTTAATAAAATATGTTTTCATGATTAATGCAGATAAGCATTTAGGGCTAATTTGAGTATTAATTTATAATAAGAGCTTATTTTATAAATAAATAAATAACATAAGTATATAAAGACTTTTAACTCTAACTAAATGCATATTTTAGTTCCTTGTATTTTAATTAAATCTTTGTTCTTATATTTATCACGCTTGTTTCATAGATCATTTGAATGTAAATATAAAGATTCTGTCACTGTTAATACACCATCATTAGTTAGAAATGTAGATTTTATTAAAATATTGTAAATTATTTTAGCTTATGTCTTATTCTAATATTAGGTTTTAGTACAAATTGTTGTTTTATTAATCCTAAATGATTCGAATTTGGTTTTGAATTTTTTTTTTTAATTTAGACATATATTTATTGTTGAGTTTTGCTGTAAAATAAATTAATTTTGTAAGTGTAATTAAGTCAAACTAAGCCTAAGCTTTGATCGAGCTTGTCAAGTCAAACTCAAATCTGCTTGATTAAAGATTTACAAGCTACTGTATTAAGCCAAACTCAAACTTACAAATTTTTAATCAAACTAAACTCAAAGCTTATTAAACTCGAGTTCGACTTGACTCGATTACACCCCTTAGCAAACCAGTATAAAACACGTCCCTTGATGGACATGGCTTAACGTACATCATAAAATTACTAGATATGATTCATTGTTTCGGATTAGATATAGAAATCGAGTGGAACAACTAACAAGATATACTTATGAACTTTCTTATCACTAGATTTTTTTTTAGGGTTTAAGAAAAAGTATATGCACTTTAGGCGGCATAAATTTAAACATATATATAAACTTCTTTATCTGACAACATTTTGACACGGCTTGATAGGATTGACAACATTTTGTCACACTCGACTCCATCTGAAATAATTTGCCCGGTTAGTTTTCGGATCAAAAAACTCGACACATTTCTAAATTAATATCCGAACTTAGTTTATATACATATAAACACTTTAAAAATATAAAAAACGTTATATCATGAATAAATTAATTTGGAAAGCTTGCGAATAAGTCGATTTGAGCATATATATACTCATTAGATATTTTTACTTCATTTCTTGTGCTCAAATCGACTTCAAGCTACTTTTATCTTTTACTGTACAAACGTCGACTTAGACCATAAATGTAGATTGGTTAAGTTAGATGCATGAAGTAGAGGTAAATTTTAAACTTTTGTGAGGGTACAAATGTCCATTTACATGACAATTTTTTCTCTGCATGGCATCAAGTACAAGTTAGGGTTAATATAACACCCTGTATTGTTTCTCTTCTCACTACTTTTCATTTCCAACTTTGGTCAAAGCAATGGCAGCCATCCTAGTCACTAGCAAGAAACTCATTCACCGGCATTTTGCATCACAACTGTTTCGCGTTTGTTCAAGAGTTCCTAATAACTCTTGTTCAAACTTGTTTTCTACACCAAAAACTCCTAAAACCACTTTGTTAAACCCAGATTTTGGTTACTCCATTGCAAGAGTAGCTGGTTTTCGCACCCGATCTGAAAACCCATCAGAAACCTATGTTGAAAACCCACTTTGGGGAAATGTGCCATCTGGTGAAACACTAGATGACAACTCATCTGGTGATGAAACCACCCCATCTTCTGAAAACCCTTCTGATGACACCCTAAACCCATTTTCTGAAAAACCATCTGGTGAAATACCACCTGGTAAAAACCAAAATGAGAAGGAAGTTCGGATGACCCGGTTTTCAGACACGCGAGTTCCGAACGATATCAACCATACGCGTGTTACAGTGGATTTAAGTGTCTGGGTGGATGATAAAAGAGTTCGTCATGAGGAACTGACAAAGGATTTTATGGGTAATGCGGAGCAAGGTACAGTTTTAGATTTCTACTTTCATTATAAAGAAAATTGTTTAGTTTCTTAGTTTTTTTTTAGTTGGGAAAAATGGTGAAATTATACTAATGTAATAGTGCATCACAGCTTACTACTAGTAGTAGTTTCTTACTTAAAATTTACTATTTGCATTGTCTCAGTTACGGACCGTCTAAAGCTTAAGAAGATTGAAGTGCAGCGTGATTGGTGTAAGGTGTTCGAAAAAGACTTTAAAAAGCTGGAGTTTCTTCGTCTGCTTATAACATTTTGTAAAGCTTGTTTGTTTCGTAAGTTTGTTTCCTATTTTTTTGTATGGAGATACTTGTTAGATTTTCTTGTAATAAGACCCTTTCTCTAGTGTCTTGCTAGAGAGTTTTGTTGAATAAATGTTCACTTAGGGTATGCACTATTTTGAGTTCATATAAAATCGGTTTTGAACTAGATTTTTCGGGTCGGGTTTTTTTTTAATTATAAAAAAAATCAGCACGACTGTTTATTTTTCGGATCTGCATTACTATAGGTGACTTGGTTTATCAAGTTCGGATTCTATGAGATAAAATTGGTTATTAATATTCGACTATAATAATTTAACTTGGTTTGGTTTGGTTTTGGTGGTGTTTATAAACAAACTAAACTCTTATGTTCTGACATTGTGGTTGACAAACACAAATCAAGGGCAACAAGTTAATAGCAAACCTTTTACAAAAAAAAATTGTCAGATTTCAAAGTAAATTGTTTCCATATAACTAAAAGGAAACAAAGTATTTTAAAAGAAAAATTGTAAGTATGAGTTAATTATCCTTACTTCTTTGGGTTGGGCTAAGGAGAGAAAGTATTTGGGCTCAAAACTAACTACTAAGCATATAAACTTTAAAGCTGGGCCCTGGAAGAATATTTTATCATTTAAGCTACTGCTTCTTCTTCTTTAACATGTTGTCTCTGCAAGTGCCGATCTTATAGCAACTATTAACTATTGTATTTTTTTTCTAACAGGAGGGGACACAGTTGCTGCTAAGGATGCAATTGATCGTGTTCTTATGAAAAAGTTTCCTCATAATTCTCCGGAACTCAAGTACTTAAGATCGGTGTTACCCGAAGTTTTTCGTGAATCCACCAATTACCAGGAAGGTTGGTTTTACACTAGCTTGTAGATTTTTTTTTTCTTTTCCACTATAAGTTTTGTTCATAATCATTTAAGACTTGTTTGATTTATATTTTTTTGTTATTATCTTTTTTGCATATATTAGACAAGAAAAAGATAGGGTATTTGAAGAAGATAGGTCTTTCTCTAGCAAAGAGAAAAGCAGTTATAAAAGGTTTGACTTATGTTCTTTTATAATGATAAAATAAAAATTCTAAAATCTTGTTTATCTTTTATCTACTTATTTTGTTTATTTTACTAGCATTAATGTTTTTTTTTTATTATTTGCAGCTGCTTGTTCCTTGATCATTTCCTTGATCGTAAAATATTGTAAGTTTCTGCATAATTTGTAATTACCTATGTTTTTGTTTATATTTATTTGTTTTGTTTAATGAAACTTTAGGACACAAAGGGATGTGAAATGTTTTTTTGGTAAATATTAGTCTTTAAATAGTTTAATGAGGGTATAGGGTAAAAATAAACTATACTAACAAAAGTATAATTTCATAAACTCCATCTAGAAGACAATGATTGTTGCATAGTTTGACAGTTTATAAGTATTTCTATGTTAGCTATAAGCCTTTTTCTTGTTGTCTTAGGTTTCCCTGGTTATTCTGAGGCATATGGTACTGCCACTACTGTGGCTGGAGCAACTCTCCCGCTGGTCTTTCAAGGAAAGAAACCCGAGCCACAGAAAGGAAAACCTGAGACAATATATTATAATAAGGGTATGTTGGTAATCATGGATGCTGTGGGGTTTGGTGAAGAAGATATCAGTGTCACCCTTGAGCGGAATTACCTACGACTTGAGGGAGGAACTGTCACGGTCCGTGGAGGACGTAAGATTGATGAAAAGGTCTTCATTTCAGAGGAAGATACTTGTGACCCGAAGAAAGTGAGGGCACAACTATCCAAAGGAGAGCTGCTTGTGTTCTTTCCAAAGGATTCTCTTTTCACATCCTTTTTCACAAGGAAAGTGAAGAAGGGGAAGTCATTTACTGTGGCTTGGGGGGATGTTAAGCCATACCTGATCAAGTAACTCTGTTATGCATAATATTTTGGGATGTTTACTCTCTTTTGTGTTGGTATGTCTAAGGACCATTTCTCAAATGGTATTTCTTGATGTAGTTGAACTGAATATTGTGTTCTAGCCCACATGTATTTTGATTGGTTCTGATATGCATATATGCATGGTGGATTATCTTTATATTTGTGTTTCTCTTTTAATTTTCCTAACATAGAATTGCTTTAAGATATATTTGAAAATTACCAACTTCAACTAGGAATTTTATTTTATTTTGCATGAATTTAGAGATTTTTTGATGTTTTTTTTATCCTAAAACTAAATTGATCGATTGTACCTGAAACTAGTTAATAACCTTTTGCGTTTTCTTTGGCACGGTTTATTCGGTTAACCACTTGTGTTTCTTGAAGAAAATATAATAAGTACATAGCGGCTATACTAGTTGAATGATATATATATAGTTAACTTTTTCAATAAAGTAGAAGTACAATAAATACACGACATATAACATTATATATAACACACAACAACCGTACTAGTCTCTGTTTGTATGATTGCAAAAGTATCAATGGAAAGTGTAATGTGATGTTTGAATAAAAATCTTAAAGATTTTGTTTGGATAACATTTTAAGGATACTTGGTTTTTAAAGCTTTTGTTTGAACATGCACAACCGACCCGTTAGACATCTTAAAGCATTTATTCGTAAGATCATTTCTTATAGGGTTCAAACAAAGGTCTGTTTCCCTGGCTAACAAAGATGTTTGTGATAATGACGTAGGTTACGGTAAACAGTTAAACATTAAAATGAGACGTGGAATGTACTAGATAGGTAACAGTATATGGTCACGTGTAAAAACTGTAAAGGTACAAATATAATTTTTTTTTAATTTTTGAGGGGTTCTTAATAAAAACTTTACATGAATATATAAGGTCATATTTGTAAGAAATAAAAGGCACAGAGAAAATATTAAAAAGACGGCAGAAAGGCTTTTTTTTATTAAGACGGAATCTTAATTTCGATTCCTGAGTTATATCATCAATAATGGACATGTCTCTGGATCTGAACCACTAGGAGAGACCTGTGAGAAAAAACCCCTAGAACTTATGACTTCGCACTAAAAAAGAAAATCATGGATTTTTGTCTCCTGTAAAACTCGAATTGATGACCAAACCTCTCACAAGATCCAAGAGAAAACCAGGTGGCCAACTGCTATAAAACAGTTGGTTGGCAAAAAAGTATTACCGTATTAACAGATACTATTAACTAAGCTTGTTGTTCCATGACGCTATAAAGATTCACTAAAGATAGAAGTTAATTTATGATTTCCAATCCGCTAACCAAATCTTAGCAATCATCGACACTCTCATCGCAGCCGAAAAACAAATCATCACTAATAACAACACTCAACAACCTGACTATTATGTTATTCTTCAAGTCAATCAGTTTGTTCAAGATGCTCAGCTTATCACTAATCAGTACCAACGCCTTGGGATGCTTTTAAACCCGAATGAAAACCGGTTTCCTTGTTCGCAACAAGCGTTCGAGGTGGTTAACGATGCCTGGGCTGTGCTTTCTAACCCTATGCGTAAGTCTATTTATGATTCTGAACTTAATCATTATAAGCCGCAAACAGTTATCAACTATGTCGTAGAATACAATTATTCCTCTGGATTTATCTTCTTGAATTACTAATTGGAGACCCTCATCAAAAACCTTCCATGGCGGCCAGGAACCCTAAAACCTTGTCAATTAATCCACTACCTCTCATGTAATACGTTCGTGCAAGGATCCTGCTGTCTTGGGATTGATCTTCGATCTTCCAAGAGCGAACTTGATCTTACACTTACAGCTATTCTTGAGACCATAGAGATTAATCATGACTTTATTTCTGATTGGTACCCTAATTATTTTCGACTCGATCATAACAGTGAATCCAAGCGCTGTTGATAAATAACCTAATTCAATATAATTCGATTCGACGTAGTTACTAAATCAGGGTCTCTTTTGATCTCGATTGGAGTAATATTCATCGTTTTTTATTGCGTTGGGGTGTTTGCTTAATGTATCCTCGGATTTATTTTTATTTTCGTTGTTGTTTCTTTTTTAGGGTTTCAATTTTTGTCTTTCTTCTTTTTAGGGTTTTTTCCGCTTGTCACTTTTTTAGCTACCAGTTATTCAATATGTCTAAGTTTCAGTCGTATAAAGATGATGTTCTGAAGATCTCAACCTCGATTTTCGTGACCAATTTCCCCGATGCCTTTTCGGCTAAAGACCTTTTCTTGTCCTGCAAAGTGTACGGACACGTGGTGGACTCGTTTATACCGTTGAAGAGGACCAAAGGAGGCAAAAGGTTTGGATTTGTTCGTTTTATTAACGTCTTCAATGTTGATAGATTGGTACAAAACTTATGCACGATATGGGTGGGACGGCTTAAGTTCCACGCGAATGTTGCTAGATTTCAACGCAACTCTTCGGAGATCCCCAAATCATATGCGAAGACAGATGGAGACAATAATAACAATGCTACTAAGAGAACTTACGTACCGAACACGGTCACAAAGGGGGGTAGATCGTTCGCTAATGTATTGACTGGACATAGTGACTCTAGGTCCAGTATGGATCCTGCTATGTTATTGGAAGATGATTGTTTAAATACACAGGATTTGTCGTTGTGTTTGATGGGGAGGGTGAGGGACTTTGAAGCCTTATCTAATATTCAAAATGCTCTCAGCAATGAAGGTTTCAATGATGTACACATTCGCTTCCTAGGAGAAAAGTGGATCATGATGGAATTTAAGGATGATATATCTAGGGAGTCGTTTCGGAACGGTCTGGGTATTAAGTCTTGGTTTTCAGAAATAAAAAAAGCATCACTGGATTTCACTACTGAGGGTAGAATAATGTGGGTGGACATAGAGGGCATACCACTCAAATTATGGTCTATAAACACTTTCAAGAAGATTGCTAGGAAATGGGGTGTACTTCTGGAGGTAGATGACCAGGATAACTCGTACTATCATTCTAAGAGATTATGCTTATTCACCAAGTTGACAGGCAATGTGTTTGAATCTTTTAAAGTTGTATTTCGTGGAAGAGTTTATTGGATCCGTGCCAAAGAGGTCCCTGGGTGGGTTCCTGACTTCACAGTGGTACCTGATGATGTAAGCTCAGTGGAGGAGGGGGCTCTTAATAACAATGAAGATTTGCATGAAGATGAAGATCTAAGTAAGCATGATATGCCTGAGTTAGTTGAAGAAACTGTCTTTAATGAGCCTGAAAGACATAAGGAGGTTCAATCAGAGGATCCATTCCAGATTTATGACATACTAAATAAGCACCCCGAGAACAAAAATCCCATCAGTTTCGAGAGTAGTAGTCGTCCCCATCCACCCGGGTACACACCAGAAATGAACAAAGAACCGGTGGATCATAGTGAAAGTAAGGAGGATAAACATGATGAACATATAGAACAGGTGGATCGCAGTCAGCACAACTCTAGTAACAGCAGTGGATCTAAACCGCTCGACCACAGTGACAATCAAGTGAATGAACAGCCTGAACGAGTGGAGTTGGAGGATCGCAGTCAACAAAATTCTGTAAACAACAATGGATCAAGAATGGCAAGTTCTGGACTTTTTAAAACTTCTAATGCTCCAAGAACAGGTGGTTCCATTCTTCATTGCCTTGAAGAATTGGTTAAAGTAGGTCACACTATGGGATACGATATGGGAGGGTGTGAGAAAGATATTATGAAGATAATTGGTTCTCATGGAGTGGACGGAGTTCAACCATGAATTTTATGTCCATAAATGTTCAAGGTCTTGCCCAGAAGACTAAAAAAGACTGGGTTCGGGAGTTGTGCGTTAAGCATAAAGTTAATATATTGGCTTTACAGGAAACTAAAATGGATCACATGGAGGTTTCCACTGTTAAGGCTTGTTGGGGTAATTTTATTTTTGATTTTGTGCATAGTGACTCGGTCGGTAATTCAGGAGGCATTTTATGCACATGGGATCCTGGTTGTTTTAGGAAGATAGAGTCTACTAGCTCTGATTATTTTGTTATTGTCAGGGGCGTATGGTTGAAGACTAATAAAGATATTCTCCTCGTTGTTGTATATGCCCCTCACGAGAAAAGAGAGAAGAGAGTTCTTTGGGTGTATTTACAAAGTATGATGAATAACTGGGGAGGGGACGTCATTATGATGGGTGATTTTAATGAGGTCAGACATCAATCAGATAGATTTGGTACGGTTTTTAACGCACCCGACGCGGAGGTTTTCAATGCTTTTATCCATAATGCCGGTTTAGAGGAGGTACCTTTAGGAGGTAATGCTTTTACATGGTGTCACAAATCAGCGAACAAAATGAGCAAGCTCGACCGATTTCTCATATCGGATAGTGTAGGTGTTTCTCATCCCAATATTAGTGCCACTACACTTAATCGTTTTTTATCAGATCACTGTCCTATTCTACTTAGGGAAGCAAGTGTGGATTATGGACCATCTCTATTTAGATTCTTTCATCATTGGATTGAGGCAGATGGGTTTAATCAATTGGTTGAGGACACGTGGAATTCTGCTCCGGGGGATAAACATAACGCCATGCGTAATTTAACGTATAAATTAAAGTTTCTGAAAAATAAAATTAGGATGTGGAATAATGCTCATACTCCTGTTGTGAAGATTAAATTGCAACAACTACAGGATGAGCTCATAAGAATAGACACGGAGATCGATTTGGGTAAGGGGAACGATGACATGGTTCTTAAAAGATTGGAGGTTATTGATTCCATTCACGATTTTAACAAGTCACAAGCGAATGAATTGCAACAGAAAGCTAAGATCAAGTGGGCTATAGAGGGCGACGAAAATTCTCGGTTTTTCCATGGAATCTTGAATAAGAAAATAAAGCAGTTGTGTATTCGCGGGGTTATGAAAGAGGGGGTTTGGATTGAGAATCCTAATCTAGTAAAATCATAATTTTTAAATCATTTCGAGAAGAGATTTGCACGTCCAGAAGGTGTACGCGTTCTGATAGATATTGATTTCCCTAACTCCTTAAACTCGGATGAACAGGCTGCTTTAGAGACAGACGTTACGAGGGACGAGGTAAAGAAGGCCGTGTGGGACTGTGGCACTGACAAAGCGCCAGGCCCAGACGGTTTTACATTTGGATTTTATCGGCAGTTTTGGGATTTAATCGAGCATGATGTATTTAGGGCTGTGAAATACTTCTTCGATCGTGGGGAATTTGCGAGAGGTTGTAATTCTTCCTTTGTCACTCTCATTCCGAAAGTTCCTAACGCTAACAAAGTGACGGATTTTAGACCTATAAGCCTCATTGGTAGTTTGTATAAGATTGTCACTAAAATTATGGCAAATAGAATTATGCCATTGCTTGATGGCCTGGTTCATGAAGTTCAGTCGGCTTTTGTCTCGGGGAGACAAATTATGGAAGGACCTTTTATCCTAAATGAAATCATAAAATGGTGTACTTCGAAGAAGAAACAAGCTTTCATTTTTAAAGTGGACTTCAAAAAGGCGTACGATTCGGTACGGTGGGATTTTTTGGATCAAGTGTTAGAGAAGTTTGGGTTCGGCATTAGATGGAGATCTTGGATTCAAGGTTGCCTCCGTTTTTCCAAAGGTTCCATTCTAATTAACGGTAGTCCCACAACGGAGTTTGAATTTTTTAAAGGTCTCAAACAAGGTGATTCTCTATCCCCTTTTTTATTTATACTGGTTATGGAATCACTGCATATTTCTTTCCAGCGGGTTGTAGACGTTGGCATGTTCAAGGGTATTACCCTTAATAATACATTGAAATTATCTCACTTATTCTTCGCGGACGATGCTATTTTCATGGGGCGATGGAGTGATAGCAACATTTCTACCATCATTAACGTACTAGAATGCTTTTATCGAACTTCCGGATTAAAGATCAATATGTGCAAAAGCCAAATCATGGGGGTGAACGTGGATAGCAGAAAGGTTAATTTAGCGGCGAGTAAGTTAGGGTGTTTGGTTCTTCGCGCTCCTTTTAAATACCTCGGTACGTTAGTGGGGGGTCATATGCACAGGGTCGAGGCCTGGCATGAGGTGATTCGGAAAGTTAAAAACAGACTCTCGAATTGGAAGATGAAGGCTCTTTCCGTTGGGGGAAGATTCACGCTTTTGAAGTCCGTGCTCGGTACTATTCCCATTTTTTATATGTTTATGTTCAAAACCCCAACGAGTGTGTTACAGGAAAAGGAATCGATTAGAAGAGATTTTTTCAATGGTCACGTTCATAAAAGTAAAAAAGCTACGTGGTCCAAATGGGAAAATATTTTGTCATCAAAAAATTATGGGGGTCTTGGAGTAGCCAGTATGTTTGCAATGAACCGCGCCCTTATGTTTAAATGGGTGTGGAAATTTCTGACTAACCGTAGCTCTTTGTAGACGAGGGTGATTCAGGCCATACATGGTGTAGATGGTAATATTGGTCGCGCTATTAAATGTGGGTATAACTTTTGTTGGCTTAGTATTCTGAAGGAAGTCGTATTGCTTCGTGATAAAGGTGTGAATTTTTTCGAGTTCCTATCCTTAAAAGTAGGAGATGATGTCAACACTAAGTTTTGGTTAGACAAATGGTGCGAAGTAGGAGTTCTTAAAGATGTCTTTCCTCGTGTTTTTGCTTTGGAGATCAACAAAGAAGTGAGCATTAGGGATAAACTAGCGGACTGTTCGTTAGACCTTACGTTTCGTCGATGTCCAAGGGGAGGGGTGGAGAGAGAGCAGTTTCTGGCCATCATGAATCTAGTCAGTAACATTACTCTATCTCCCTAGAAAGATAGATTTGTGTGGTAATTAGGCAAGGAAGGGGTATACACTGTTGCTTCCCTAAGAACAGTAATAGATAATCAGCAGGCAGCAAACTCTGCAGCCATAACTCAATGGGTGAGATACATACCGATCAAAATTAACATTCTCGCATGGAAAGTTAAGATGGACGCACTACCCTCCAGATTTAAGTTGTCTCGTCGTGGAATAGACATTGATTCCATCTCGTGTCCCACATGCAACAGCGGAGTCGAAACTGTTTCACACATTCTTTTCAGCTGTAGTGTGGCGGAACAGATTTATAGGAAAATCGCTCACTGGTGGAACATGGATTATGTACGTGTTCCGTCTTATGACGAATGGCTAACCTGGCTTTTATCAATCCGGTTATCAGCAAATCTCAAGTCAATGATAGAAGGCGTGTTTTACGTCATGTGGTGGGGGATTTGGAATTTCCGAAACAAGATTTTATTTGATAACAAAAGCTCCAAGAAGGGTGTCCTTTTCGATAGCATAGTTTCATATTCTTTTACCTGGTGTAAATTTAGAAGTAAAGCGTCGTTCACTATGATCGACTGGATTAAGAACCCGTACCTCATTTCTTTGTAATTCTTGCATCTTGCTAGTTTTCTATCAATAAATCGCTGTTCAAAAAAAAAATTATTCCTCTGCTTCAACAAACAAATAAAATGATCGAAGAAGAGGTTTTAATGTTTTATTTTCCGTGTTTTATTTTGTTTCTTCTTGTAATCTACTCCAGTTCAAGCTTTCGTGATTTCGTCGCTCGAACTGCGGGGGAGTATTAATGGATAAATATGGTCTGGCCCGGTTTGTAGGTTTAGGGTCCATTAGGGTTTCATGTAATCACCATTATAAATGGTCACTTGATAATACATAAGATTCATGGGGTTTAATCATTCTAACAATGACATGTTGTAAATAAATGTTAGGTTATTTATAATTAAACCATAAAAAATTAATGTAGCATATAACTTTTGAAGGTTGCATAATTTAAAAAGCAATAGTTTTGAAAAAAATGTGTACTCATGCCGCACACGGCATCTTTGTGACTCTCTCTGATTAAATATACATGAAAATTAAAAGAAAAAGAATTATGAAATATTTGATAGAACTTTTTTTTAACGTCATTATATAAAAGAAAACTAATAATAAGCTAGAAAGATAAATATAAGTGAAAGAGATAGCGTTAAAACGATTACAAAGCCACTCCAACCAATTACATTTGGTTTTCTTGATTCTATTAGATTTCGAATTAAACGTAAATTATGTCACATCGTTGAGAATGAGGTCTTTCTAGGCCGTTTAATCGCGAATGTTGTATCGTTTCTAAATCGCCAAAGAGTCCAAATGATTGAGTGTATAACCGTATCAAATATTTTTGATGTTCACTACAACATTCGCGCCCTACCCCAGCGATAATTTTGGGGTTTCCACAGCGACATGTCGCTGGGGATATATTTCCCCAGCGATATTTCGCTGGGGAAAATTCGCTGGGGTATGCTAGTTGTTAAATGTATCCCCAGCGACTTACCCCAGCGACCAGCGGGCCCCACAAACTTTTCCTGAAAGAACAGATTGCCACGGCGGCAACATTTTCCCCAGCGACATGTCGCTGGTGAAAAGTCCTTATTAAACAAAAAATTAAGTTAAACTTAACTATTTTAGCTAATTACAAAGTTTCCCCAGCGACATGTCGCTGGGGAATCTTTCCTTTTATTTGACTTGTCAACGCGTTGTCGTTGACTTGTCAACGATTTCTAAAGTTTCTCCAGCGACATGTCGCTGGGGAGAAGTTTACCCAATTCTTGATAGAGAAGATATCATTAATGTTCTCCTTTTGGCCAACGACATTAATGGAGAGGATATCCTTCCTTTGCATATTGGCCAACGACCGTTTAGTTATTTAAAAAATAATATACTTTTTTTATTATTTTTTTTAAATATTTATGTTATTATTAAAAAAAATTACAAAGTGTACTTTTTTCATAATTTTAAAACATATTCTAACGTTCACTAACCTATTCATTAAACCTGTGAACTATAGTAACTTGCTTGTAACATTTTAAACTTTCGTGGTGACGTGGACAACGAAACCGTTAAATTATCCGGTTGCCTACCTCAAGAGTAACTTAAGGATAACTTTTTAAAACGTTTAATAACCTATAAACAAAACCCGTATACTTGAGTAACCTCTTTATAACGAAAAAACATTAGTAACTTAGCTGAATATTTTGACAAACTTAAATGTCACTTTTATTTTTATTTGACAATTTTTTGTAGTGCAGCATTTTCCATTTTATTTTGCACACTAAATGTCACTTTTATATATTTTATTTTGCACAATTTTTAAAAGTGTATAGAATATATATCTTTTTTCCGTTTATTGGACCTTATACCCACTTAATACGGTTTATGATTTATTGTGTTGGTTTCGCCTGATCTCACATCTAACAACACCGCTACCAGCCCATCAACTTCCATAGCCCAAACACTAGACATGCCGAACGCCTTTCATCTTTTTGGGCCTATTCGATAATGAGCTCCAAGAACTTAATTCTTCAATTTCCAACTTTTTCTTTTCATAAGATCAACTCCAAGTTTTAAAACATCGAGTAGAACCAATATAGAACACGTCCCTTAACGGACTTGGCTTAACGCACAGCATTAAAGTACTAGATGCAATTCATATAGATAGAAATCGAGTGTTTGACAAGATATATTGGCTTTCTTTTTTTAACAGAGATATATCAGCTTTCTTATCAATCACTAGATTTTCTTTCTTATCACCAAATTTTCTTTGTAGGAGTTCAAGAAAAAATATCTGTAAAATTTTTATAGGCGGCATAAATTTTAATTCATTCTTATCACCAGACTATCTTTGTAGGGGTTCTAGAAAAAATATCTACAAAATTTTTATAGTCGGCATAAATTTTAATTCATATACTCCGTGTAATTAAACTTCTTTATTTGGAGGTAGGTTCTTTAGAGGTACGTAGTGTCTACTCGAGTTGAATTAAGTTGAATTTTGACACTGCTTTACATGATTCGATGACATTTTGTCACACTCGACTTCATTTGAAGAAATTTTATCGGGTTAGATTTTGGGTCGTAAACCTTGATACATTTATAATTTAATATCCGAACTTAGTTTATAAACACTTTAAAACAAGAAGTTATAAATTAAGCTTGATGTACTCTTTAAATATTTCTACTTCACTATTTGCGCTCAAGCTCGAGGCTCGATAACACATGCCTAGAACGAGCTCGAATCGACTTCAAGCAACTCTCTATCTTTTACAATGCCCGAGCTAGAAGATGAATGTGGATTGGTTTACACTCTAATTTAGATGCACGAAGTACAAGTAAATTTGAAATTTTTGTGAGGATATAAATGTCCATTTACATGACAAGTTTTTATATCAAGTACAAGTTAATACTGTATAAAACTCTCTCTTCATGACTAATTTTCATATATAACCTTGGTCAAAGCAATGGCAGCCATTTTCAACACAAATTGTTCGGTTTTGTTCAAGAGTTCCCAATAACTCTTGTATCAACTTGTTTTCTACAAAAAAACTCAAAAGCATGCTAAATTCCATTCTAAAAAACCACTCAAAACAAGTTTGTTGAAAATTTCTACAAACTAGGTTTGGGAGGTTTTCCAAATTGGAATTGAGCATTCTTTTGAGTTTCTTTTTTAGAAAATAAGTTGGTACAAGAGTTATTGGGAACTCTTGAAAAAATCGAACAATTTGTGATGAAAATGGCTGGTGAATGATTTTTTTGGTAGTAACAAGAATGGCTGCCATTGGTTTGAACAAAGTTAGAAATGAAATGTAAGGATAACCTTGTTTTCAGACACGGGAATTTCGAAAGAGATCAACCATACATGTGTTGCATTGGAATTAAGGGTCTGGATGGATGATAAACTAGTTCGCTGTAATCGTCTCACAGAGGATTTTCTGGGCAATTCTAGGCAAGGTACAATTTTAGATTTTCTACTTTCATTATAAAAAAATTGTTTAGCTCGTTTCTTAGTTGTTTAGTACGTTTCTTAGGGTTTTATGCGTAATGTGACAGTTTTTGAAGCAACTCTCCCACTGGCTTTTGAAGGAAAGGAAGCCGAGCCACAGAAAGGAAAACCTAAGAAAAAAAGATTGTACAATAAGGGTGTATTGGTGATAACGGATGTTGTGGGGTTCAATGAGGAAGACATTGATGTTACACTTGAGCAGAATTATCTAAGAATTTAGGGAGCAACAGTTCCTTATTTCAGAGCAAAATACTTATGATCCACGGAAGGTGACTGCTCAATTGGCCAAAGGAGAGTTGCTAGTGTTCTTTCTAAAGGATACTCTTTTCACATCATTTTTCAAAGGGAAAGTGAAGAAAGGAAAGTCCTTGAATGTGGCTTGGGGGGATGTTAAGCCATACATGATCAAGTAATTCTATTATGAATGATATTTTGGGATGTTTACTCTTTTGTGTTGGTATGTGTAAGGACTATTCTCAATGGTATTTCTTGACGTAGTTGAACCGAATATTATGTTCTAGCCCACATGCATTTTGGTTGGTTATGTGTTAAAAAAACATAATATCAAAGTAATAATAATAGATCTTACACCCAACCAACCACCCCTTGGTGTATTTTATTAAAAATCTGAGTACGGACACAAAAAGATAAAGACTAGTCCCCAAATAGATGCTAGTCGAACGATTACAAGATAAATGTGAGATTGTCCCAACTAGGTTGATCCAATCTCCCTCACATATAAGATTCACTCAATCACAAGAAACTAAGATGAAACTAAATGAAGACCTCCCATGAAACACCAACGATTTATGGAGAGAGAGCAGTTATCACACACACATGTGTGTAACAAAATGGAGCTGCTAACCCTAGCAAATGAGTGCTAGGGTTAATATAACCAAAAAGCCAGCAACGGTAAAGAGGCCCAAGAGTGAAGCCCAACACACCAAAGCCCACAAACTCGCAGCACAAAGTATGAAACAAAGGCAGGAATAGTCCTCCAACTTTCAACATGTGTACAAAAGGAAAATAAAACAAGAAAAGTAATAAAACCTTGGTAGATTGCAAGTAAAAACAACACCCTTCCTCAATCTGACAAGATGAGAAAAGTATAGAAGTTTACTTCCCAAACATGTTCACGAGTTTCAATTGGTTGCAAAGCTTCATATATTGTGAAATCCCATGAGCTTTTATGAAAATGTCAGCTGTTTGATCAGCTGAAGCAACCTTAAAAGTCTTAATGACACCATCTTGAACCTTTTCTCTTATTAAGTGGACATCAACCTCCAAGTGTTTGGTTCTTTCATAAAAGACAAGATTGGCAGCAATCTGGATAGCAGAGCTGCTATCACTGTATAAGTGCACAGGAAACAAACACTTGACCATAAGATTATTCAAAAGATTAGTGATCCAAATAACTTCACAGGTGGCACTAGCCATGCACCTGTATTCTGGCTCAGCAGAAGATCTAGAGATGGTAGGTTGCTTCTTACTTTTCCAGGACACAAGAGTCCTACCCAAGAAAACACAATACCCAGAAACAGATTTTCTGGTTCTAAGGCACTTGGCCCAATCAGCATCAGTGTAACAAGATACCTTTAAAGATGTATCTTTGTAAATCTGAATGCTAGTACCAGGGAAATTTTTAAGGTACCTAATAACTCTTAGAGCTATTTTGAGATGTGACTGCAAAGGAGCATGCATATGCTGACTAATACAGTGAACAACAGAAGATATGTCTGGTCTGGTGTGAGTAAGGTAAATAAGCCTCCCTAAAAGTCTTTGATACTCAAAGACATTGTTGAGTAATTTATCATTCTCACTCTCATCAACAGCAAGCACACAATTTTCAGGTAAGGGTGTTGCTGTTGGTTTAACAGCCAACAGACCAAACTCATAGATAAGCTCAAGGCAGTATTTTCTTTGAGTCATGCAAATAACATTGGCATTTTTAAGAATTTCAATTCCTAAGAAATACTTCATCACCCAAAATCTTTTATCATGAATTTGGTCTTAAGGAAATTTTTAAATTTATCAATCTCCTTAATGCTATTACCTGTGATGATAAAATCATCAACATAAACAAGAAGTGCAATAAATAGGTTATCAGACTATTTGATGTGGAGAGAGTAATCATATTTACTTTGGATAAAGCCATGCTCAGCCAAGACAGTGGTCAATTTAGCATTCCACTGTCTTGGGGCTTGCTTAAGTCCATATAGGGCTTTATTTAACTTACACACTTTGTTCTTGTCTTGATAGTTAAAACTCAAAGGGACAGTCATGTAAATATCCTCATCCAACTCACCATATAGGAAAGCATTGTTGACATCAAGTTGAAAAAGAGGCAAATCATTAGAGACAGCAATGCTAATATGACATCTAACAGTCACCATTTTAACAATAGGACTAAAAGTTTCATCAAAGTCAATACCCTCTCTTTGACTGTACCCTTTAGCAACAGCTCTTGCTTTAAACTTATCAACAATACATGTGGACTTATATTTAATCTTATAAACCCATTTGTTGTTAATAGCTTTTCTTCCAACATATAAGTCACATAGGGTCCATGTATTGTTTCTTAAGAGAGCCTCAATTTCATTGTTCATAGCTTCAACCCACCTATTATCTTTGATAGCCTCATAGTAAGTAGTAGGCTCAAAAAATTGATTCAGAGTAGTAGCAAAACGGAAATTGGTAGTTCTAAGTCTAGAATAATTAACATGCTTCTCAATACCATATTTAAGTTTGCTATCAAGAACAAAGTCATTAAGCTTAACATGAAGTTTGGTAGGTCTAGAAGACTTTCTAACAACAGGTTCTCCTACTTCTTCAGTGGTGACCTCATTTTTCTCTAAAGATATATCAGAAGGATGGAAAATATCATTTGTGCCCTCAGAGTAGGATTGCTGGTTTTCACCTATAGTGGTTGTAGAGTCATCCTCCTGGAGATGCACCAAGGCATCCTCATTAGTGGGGTTGACTCTACCTTCCACAGTAGGTGTTGCTCTCTCATCATCATTGGGACTTGAAGGAGTTTGATTATCAAAAAAAGATAAAAGATCAACATCACTTGTAACAACTACATCAGCCAAATCATTTCCAGTATTGTTTTTCATCTTAAATGGGAAAACAGTTTCATAAAACCTCACATCTCTTGAAAACAAATATCTTCTATTATCCAGACTAACAAGTTCGTAAGCCTTTTTTAGAGAAGAGTAACCAACTAAGACACACTTTTCAGCTCCAGATGTGAGTTTATCACTGTTATTCAGACAAGTAGAAAAACACAGACAGCCAAAACACTTTAAGTGAGAGAGATTTGGTTTTTTCTTATAGAGCAATTCATAGAGGGATCTACCATTTAAGACAGAAGAGGGAGCCTGTTGATTAGATAAACAGCAGTTAGAACGCAATCAGACCAAAAATTAGTATGAATCCCTCCCTGAAACATAAGACTCCTAGCAACATTAAGAAAGGTGTCTATGTTTCCTTTCAGCAATGCCATTTTGTTGAGGGGTGTGAGGACAAGAGGTCTGATCGATGATACCCATAGTGGAGAGCATAGTATGAACCTTGTTATTAACAAATTAAATCCTATTATCAGACCTAAAAACTTTGATTTTAGAGTCAAATTGATTTTTAACAAGACTTATAAAATGTTTTAGCCAATCAAAAACCTCATCCTTAGCTTTTAAAAGATAGGTGATAACTAGATTTTACTCAGTTAAAAAATAATGTTCGTTGTGTGTGTCTCTTCGAATTGATCACGGATTAATTATGCGACTCAGCTGTCTTTGGTGGGAAACAAAGATTCGTCGTTGTAGTGTAATTAAAATGCAAAACTTAAAAGTAAATAACGGTTAATTAAATCTAAACTAATTAAAACTTAAATTGTGCAATATTAAATCTTTTAAAAGTAAAAGATTAAATGACTTGAAATTAAAGCGTGACGAAAATTAAAATTTGAAAAAGTATTAAAATGTAAACTTAAAAATTAAACAAGATTAAAGAAAATATAAAAACAAACCTACCGTAATACACCTAATCGGAATCCTAGTCGGAATCCAATCGGAATGCACACTTACCTCCTCGTCGGAAAACGGATCGGAACACCCGATCGGAATAATCCAAAATACCTTCAATCGAAAAGTGGTCGGAATGTACTCTTGTCGGAATGAAAAATCGGAATGAAGAGTGGACTCCTGGTCGGAATGCTGTCACCACCAGACCTAATCGGAATACCAAACTCACCCCTTTGATCGGAATGTCACAAACCCTTTTCCGACCAAGCAAATGGAGCGCTAGTCGGAATTTAAAACACTTTTCCGATTACTTAGATCGGAATTCAGTAAGGAAAATCTTAATAAGCTAACCTAATAAGCTACGAACTAAATAAGCACACAACTGAAAATTTAACGTAAACACGTATAAGAAAAACTAATAAGCTAAGTTTTAAAGACTTTTGAAAAACTCTTAAACGAAAAAGATATACGAAAAACAATCTTTTATATAAAAATAACTTTTATAAAAACTTAAGAAACTTAAAGATAAACACGAATAAGCTATAAAATCAATAAGCTAACAAGATCAAAAACATAAAAACATGAACATAAATCAAATAAGCAACACAATAAGCATATAAACAATAAGATTAAAGCATAGAAAGAAAGGTAGAATGAGAGATAAACAATAAAAAGTAAAGATGCAATTACGTAAAAGTAGACTTACTTGGAAATTAAAGGTATTTAAGGTGCAAGACAATTAAGTAAATGACATGTATTTAAATGACAAGTAATTAAAATGGTGGAAGACTAATTGTCACACTTAACCAACAAAAACAAATGAAATGAAATCTAATCTATTTATAGGAGGATTAGGGAGGTGCTTAGGAAGCTTCCTCCCCTCTTTCTTCTTTCTTTAATTGCATCATTAAGTTCTTAATCTTCTTAATTCTTTGACTTAAATGACTTTATCTCGGGATTTCTTTAAACTCGTCTTGAATTTCTTCAATAAATAAGACTTGAGTTCTTCGGCTTTTAGTGAACTTCCGTGTTTTGACTTTTTCTTCGATAAATCTTCAGAATTGGTCTTGGACTTCCGTTCTTTTTGCACTCTTGATTTCTTGACTTCGTCTTTCGTCTTTTTCTTCGATAAAAGCCCGTGAATGCCCGTGTTTTCTCCCCTTTTCACCTTTTCGTCCTAAATCACAACAAAAACACAAACCACGCATAATTCCGACATTTACGACATAAAATACACGTTTTGGCTTGGTTATTATTGTAGTTAAGTGGTAAAAAGGATGGGTGTTTACACACCTATCAAATCCCTACACTTGACCATTGCAATGTCCTCATGCAATGCATTAGCTACAAAGCACGATTACATTTTCCATCATAATCAATCCATAATGGCCTTTATTAAAGAGATAGAAAATTATAAACATTCAAAGTAAAGAAATAAAAAACATACCTTCGGTTTTGGAAATGTCATGAATGATCATCATCCTCAAGTTTTCACTTTCTCCAAACCAAGATTAAAAACGAGATCATTGTTATTATAAGTTAGCAAACTAACACGAACTCATGTGGGCCAATTATTTACTTAGACTCCCTTATTCCTAGGTGTGTCTCTTATATTTTATTGTTGTCTTGAATGATTACGAGGATGCATTGTTGACTTATTTCGATAGTTTATTAGGCTGAAAATAAAGTGGGACGATTTAAGCAATAGTTAGCTAAAGGACAAAATCTTTTAAAACTGCTTCTCGGGACCTCATAAAGTTCATATCTTGGCATAACTCGCTTCGTGATTTGAGACCTTTCTCGGACCGATATTTGGTAGCGACTTCATACTTCAAATCTTGAGAGACGTTCATGAAATAATGGCCTTCTCTTCATAATAGGAATTTCTTCACTTGATGTTTTGAGAGATTCTTCATACTTGGACCACGACTTCTTCATTTTTCTCCAATCCTTATTTGGGATTTTGATATACAACGATCCGCCTCCTTTTTGGACTTGGATCTATTTATCCTCATACCTTGTTAGGGTCTTTTCGGATAGACTTCTCCATGATCTTTTGGGGAGTAATTGCTTTTCGTCGTGTGTTTCGATCCTTCATATTGATTCTTGATAAATGATTCTTCACATCACTTGGGATCTTTAGCAACAAAATGTAGCCCTCATGTCTTGTTAGGACCTTTTTGGACTCGCCAATCTTCGCATCCCGCTACAATAAGTTATGCCTTAGCTATGAATTCTAATCCATACCGAGCAACTTTTAAACGATCTTGGGCTAGAAGCTAAGTAACTTTTCAAATCGTACAACCTTATTTATTACAGATAAATTTATTAGCAAGCGATGGGAGAATCGGCTTATAATCAACTCACATAAATTCACGAAAGGATACCGAACTTATAATTGACTCTACATCTCTCGTTCTCCACAGTTTAAAATCTCAAGGAATGAGACTCGTGGATGCTTAGCCAATTAAATCAAAGTTTTCGGTTTTCGAGTCGTCTATAGGATCTTGCAAATTCTTTTTTCAAGTTTAGAAATCGCATTTTAAAGTTCCCTTGATAAACGACTCTCTAGGATCAATTATAGGAACTTGCGAAAAGTTCTTGTTCTTAACCCGTGAGAGTTAAGACTTTCGCGTTTTAAAGCTCCCTATATAAAAGCCTAGCAAAACTTGACTTAAACACGTTAAGGATACTAACTAGAGTAAACTCAGATAAGTAAACTCGGGTTGAGTCAAAAGATTCACAACGTTTGAAAATTAAAACCACTTTATTAAAAATTTATTCTAGTAAAGAGAGAAAATAACTATACAAAGGGAAAAACTAATAGGCCAAAATAGATCAAAAATTTTGAAAAATGTCGAAAAATTGATTTTCCGATTAAAATGAGGACAAATACAAGGAAAAGACCACTTAACTTCGATAGAAGTTCCCCCTACACTTAATATAAACATTGTCATCAATGTTTAAGCATGTGGGAGTAAACTCCCCTACACTTAGGACATTGTGCACATTATTTAAATCTTGCTAAGGAAAAGACAACTAACGAGATTCCTATTTTAATATTGGAAAATATAAAATAGTGAATCGAAAAGAGTTTAGGATAGAACCGGGAAGACGGAAACATGGAATCACGGGTCGTCAAAAATCATCAAGAGTGGATCATTGAACGCTCGAATCCCTGAATATGAGAAGAGAGGAAATAGCAAACACCAATGGGTCTCCCCTACACTTAGGGTAAAGATAGCTAAAAGATAGATACTTGGGTTGCCTCCCAAGAAGCGCTTGATTTTTGATTACCGAGTCGTGAGCTTGACTCGACCTTGATTATCATAGGAAGAAGCATGAAACATATCCACCGGGATCAAAGACATAGTTTTCGTCCATCAAATAGCACAAGCTTAAGGCAAACAAGGCAAGCCAAAGAAGAGTAGGCAAGGTTCCCTTAAGCATAGATGGAGCACGGTGGAAGAAAGTATGGTGAGGTGCAAGCATATCTTCAGTAGTTTGAAATTTTTTTCCTTTTATTTCTTCAGACGGATACTGAGATGGCTTAAAAAGTTCAATACCGGGGTCGAACGCCTTTTCCTTTAGGGGAAAATAGCACTCAGGCTCAGCAGAATTTGAAGAAGATCCGCTAAGAAAATGCACAACCTCGTCCGCAGAAGGTGGACAAACAGGTGTCAAAACATAAGAACTGCGGATGGTGGTGTCATCCGATTTCTTCTCCTTTGAAAGAATTTTCTTCAACTCCGTAGAAGAATGAAGACCATAATCATCAAAGTCTAAAGGAGGAACATCATTCTCATTTGGGAAGTAAGTGTTGAGAAAAGTATCAAAGTCTTCCTCAAATGATAGGGGTGTTCAAAAAAACCGAGAAACTGATGAACCGAGCCGAACCGTTCAATCCGAAACCGAAAAACCCGAAACCGAAACCGAAAAAAACCGAAACCGAAAAAACCCGCTTATCACGGGTCGGTTTCGGTTTTCATTTTTATATATCCGCGGTTAACCGAACCGAACCGCGGATATTATGCATGAAATTTTTTATGTAAATATTCACATAATAACACATGTATTAATTATATTAGTACACTATTTTTATTGTACAACTACTTTTTTACTCTTAATGTTAAACATTTATATGTAAAACTTAGTTAATGTGATCGTAATCTAGAAAAATCGAAGAATACTCTTTGTTAATATGTTATTTATTAATATTCGAATCCATTTTTTTAATGAAATAACTTTTATATGATTTTTATCTATTAAGTGTCATTGAATTATACGAAGATGACATTCTATGTTCTAAACAATGTTATTATTTATAAACTTAAACTCGATGAAACTTATAAATGGTTAACCGTAACCCGAACAGCGGGTAACCGCTCATTTTGGTTAACCGCATGTCCGGTTAACCGCCTTGTACGGTTCGGTTTTGGGTAGTAAAATTAATTATCCGAACCGCGATGGATAGTTAAAATTATCTAATTAACCGAACCGAACCGACCCGTGAACACCCCTATCAAATGAGTAGTCATCCAAAGTAGGATCAAGTGATGATGGCGGAGGATCTTCATCATGAGAAGAATCACTCGAAAAAGTATCGGCCTCATCAAAATCATCATAAGTGGGCATGTCGGGATACTCGGAAGTAAAATCATCATAATCATCTCCATCGGAACTAGAGTCATCATCATAAGCATCAAAGATCGGTGGAGAATCATATATGGGTGAAGGTTCCAATTTGGAGAGAGAATCATCCACATCATCCTGAAAAAGTGGATTATCATTGCAAGATTCGAATAGAGGATTGTTGTAGACGACAAAATCATCAAGCACATTAATCATATTCACGGATTCGCTTCCATAGGATTTGCTTGTAAGCTTTCCCATTTTGAACACTTGTTGTTCATTCCCGACCCTTAAAATTAACTCACCTTCGTCAACATCGACTAGAGCTCTTCCGGTTCTCAAGAATGGCTGACAAAGTATTAAAGGAATACGAGGGTCCATTTCATAATCAACAACAACAAAGTCGATCAGAAAGGTGAAGGTGCCAACTTTAATGAACACATCTTCGGCAATACCAACGGGGTAAGCGAGAGTGAGATTGCAAGCTCAAGAGTCATCTTCGTTGGTGTAAGGTCGGGTAATGATAGTGCTGTCCAAACACTTAAGGGCATCAGATTTATACTGACCCCGAGATCAGCAAGGGCAGTAAATTCTTCGGTTTTGTTAAAATTGCAAGGCAACACAAAACGACCGGGATCTCCAAGTTTTTCCGGAAGTTCTTTAAGAATAACTGCAGAACAGTTTTCATTTAAGCGTGTGTTGGCGAGCTCAACCAACTTTTCCTTCTTGTTAAGCAATTCCTTGAATGCTTTGACAAATTTCGGCATGTGGAAAAGTGCTTCAACAAGGCTAATGTTGAAATTCATTTGAGAGATCATCTTCAAATAGTTCGACACTTGAGTGTCATCCTTGGTTAGCAATTTAGCCTTGTCTAGCCGTAAAGGGTAAGGAATATTCGGTTTATAAGTGGAAGGTGTAGGTGTAGCAAGTAAAGGTTGAGATGTTGAAGGGTTGGGTACTGCGTCATGACGAGGCGGAGACGGTAATGGTGAACTAATACTAGGTGTGGGAGTAGCAGGGATAAATGGTGGTGGAGGAGGTGTAGATGATGGGGGTGGGATAGGTGGTCCTACTAAAGTAACTCCACTACGGGTAGTAATAGCACTCACATTCGCTCGCGGATTGGTGACGGTGTTTGAAGGTAGAGAACTCGAAGTAGAGGGTTGAGTAGTGGGTAAGAAACTAGCCAGCATATTCTTCAAATCATTTGTTTGATTGCTGAAGGAGAACTGTATATTATCTCGAAGCTCGGATCTAATGTCATTCCCTTGCTTGGTGATATCCCCTTTCAAATTTATAATTTGGCTTTGTAGATTCTTGATTTGCTCACCTTGGGTTCTCATTAAGGCTTCAACATCTTGATTTATGGGTGGAGCTTGTTGAGCGGGTGGTTGATAAGGATTAGAAGCTCTAGGTGGGATTTGGTTGCTTCTAGTGTAGTTGTTGTTGGGATTGTGGTTTTGAGGAGAAAAACCGGGTGAAAGGTAGTTGTTGGACCGGTAACTCAGCAAATTTCGATCCCCTTGATGTCGGCTTGGTAATTTTCCGATGAATAATTACCGTAAGCTGCATACACATTTTTCGGATTTCCTTGAGTAGAAGGACAATCAGTGTATGAGTGAGGACCGCCGCATGTTTCACAAGGATTGGCTACCGCTGTAACTTGTTGTTGGTTTGTAGCGAGGAGCAAGATATTTTTGTTCATTTCGGCCATCATGCGGGTGAATTCGGTCATGTCGGGGTTTGCTGAAGTAGAAGAAACATTGACTCTCGGGTTGTTCCTTGAAGAAGCGGAGGAATCCCAATTTTTGTGATGAGTAGTCATGTTCTCAATAAGCTCTTTACACTCCTCGGGTCTTCTTTTCATAAATATGCCACTGGCGGCTGCATTAATCGTATCACGATCACGAAAAGTCAAACCATTGTAGAAAGTATCAATTAAGGTCACAGGTAGCATGTTGTGGTTTGGACATCGATCGATCAAGACATTATATCTTTCCCAAGCATCAAATAGAGATTCATCGGGTTCTTGCATGAAACCGCTGATTTGATTGCGAAGGCTCGTGACCATGGATGGTGGAAAGTAGCGCGACAAAAAGCGTTGAGTCATGTCATCCCAAGTCTGAATGGAATTCTTCGGGAGACGATCAAACCATTTCTCGGCATGGTGTGATAAAGTATGTGGAAAGAGTTGAAGGCGAAGAACATCCATTGTGGCACCGGGCAACTTCATGCTTTGAGTGATAGTAATGAATTTGTCGAGGTGTTTGTTGTCATCATCATCAGGCATTCCTCGAAAAGGATTAGTTTGCACTTGCTGGATCATGTGATGCTTCAACGAAAACTCCGGAGCCGTGATTTGCATCGGCGCAATCGGTCCTCCTCGTCCAAACATGGTGGGTTGACAAAACTCCTCCATTGTCCGAAGATCGGGCTGTGGAAGAACATTGTTGTTATTGTTGAGGTGCGGTGGATTATTGTTGTTGTTCACACCTGCCATAGCTAAATCTTCAGGAGTCTCGGGCTCTTGATAAGTAGAAGATCTAGTACGCATACACATGCGAAAGCAAAAGAAAACAATACCAAACACAAAGAGAATACATATACACTATAAAATAAAATCTTTTTGGATTTTTGAAAATTTTTAATTTTTATGGGTTTTTAACAATTTTTAATTTTTATGGATTTTTGAAAATTTTTAAGCAAGAAAATAACGCTCACGAATGAACGGATCCCAAAAAGCAACGCGTCTCTCACAGAAAACCGTTAATCTTTACGAAAAGAGCCGGCAGCGGCGCCATTTGATAACTAGATTTTACTCATTTAAAAATTAATGTTCGTTGTGTGTGTCTCTTCGAATTGATCACGGATTAATTATGCGACTCAGCTGTCTTTGGTGGGAAACAAAGATTCGTCGTTGTAGTGTAATTAAAATGCAAAACTTAAAAGTAAATGACGGTTAATTAAATCTAAACTAATTAAAACTTAAATTGTGCAATATTAAATCTTTTAAAAGTAAAATGATTAAATGACTTGAAATTAAAGCGTGACGAAAATTGAAATTTGAAAAAGTATTAAAATGTAAACTTAAAAATTAAACAAGATTAAAAAAAATATAAAAACAAACCTACCGTAATACACCTAATCGGAATCCAAGTCGGAATCCAATCGGAATGCACACTTACCTCCTCGTCGGAAAACGGATCGGAACACCCGATCGGAATAATCCAAAATACCTTCAATCGGAAAGTGGTCGGAATGTACTCTTGTCGGAATGACAAATCAAAATGAGGAGTGGACTCCTGGTCGGAATGCTGTCACCACCAGACCTGATCGGAATACCAAACTCACCCCTTTGATCGAAATGTCACAAACCCTTTTCCGACCAAGCAAATGGAGCGCTGGTCGGAATTTAAAACCCTTTTCCAATTACCTAGATCGGAATTCAGTAAGGAAAATCTTAATAAGCTAACCTAATAAGCTACGAACTAAATAAGCACACAACTGAAAATTTAACGTAAACACGTATAAGAAAAACTAATAAGCTAAGTTTTAAAGACTTTGAAAAACTCTTAAACGAAAAAGATATACGAAAAACAATCTTTTATATAAAAATAACTATTATAAAAACTTAAGAAACTTAAAGATAAACACGAATAAGCTATAAAATCAATAACCTAACAAGATCAAAAACATAAAAACATGAACATAAATCAAATAAGCAACACAATAAGCATATAAACTATAAGATTAAAGCATAGAAAGAAAGTTAGAATGAGAGATAAACAATAAAAAGTAAAGATGCAATTACGTAAAAGTAAACTTACTTGGAAATTAAAGGTATTTAAGGTGCAAGACAATTAAGTAAATGACATGTATTTAAATGACAAGTAATTAAAATGGTGGAAGACTAATTGTCACACTTAGCCAACAAAAACAAATGGAATGAAATCTAATCTATTTATAGGAGGATTAGGGAGGTGCTTAGGAAGCCTCCTTCCCTCTTTCTTCTTTCTTTAATTGTATCATTAAGTCCTTAATCTTCTTATTTCTTTGACTTAAATGACTTTGTCTCGGGATTTCTTTAAACACGTCTTGAATTTCTTCAATAAATAAGACTTGGGTTCTTCGGCTTTTAGTGAACTTCCATCTTTTGACTTTTTCTTCGATAAATCTTCAGAATTGGTCTTGGACTTCCGTTCTTTTTGGACTCTTGATTTCTTGACTTCGTCTTTCGTCTTTCGTCTTTTTCTTCGATAAAATCCCGTGAATGCCCGTGTTTTCTCCCCTTTTCACCTTTTCGTCCTAAATCACAACAAAAACACAAACCACGCATAATTCCGACATTTACGACATAAAATACACGTTTTGGCTTGGTTATTATTGTAGTTAAGTGGTAAAAAGGATGTGTGTTTACACACCTATCAATAGGTCCACACAACTCTAGAGTAGTCATCCACAATGGTAAGGAAGTATCTATACCCTTCCTTACTCTGAACCTTGTAAGGGCCCCAAAGATCCAAGTGAACAAGGTCACCAAGTTGATTGGATTTGTGGTCACTCAAAGGGAAAGGTTCCCTGGTTTGTTTGGCCCTATGACAAGTTTCACACATATGTTAGTATTCTTAGATAGGTGAAGGTTAGTCTTAAGGATATTGAGAACATGGTCAGAAGGATGACCAAGCCTACAATGCCAGAGGTCTATGGAGGTATGAAAGGTCATGGCAGAGTTAGCATTACCTAAACTCTAAGTCTTACAATCATTAAACAAATAGAGCCCCCCAGATTCACTACCAGTCCCCAGAATGATCCCCTTGTCCAAGTCCTGAATGTAACACTTATCCTCATCAAAACCAACAAACAACTTGCTATCTTTTATAAGTTTGTTAACAGATAAAAGACTAACACAATAACCAGGAACAACTAACACATCATGAAGAATCACATTGTTAGAAAGTTTAAGGTCACCAATGTGACTGATGTTGGCAATAGTCCCATTTGGGTGACCAACAGAAATGTTGAGATTGGAAATATCCACAACATTAGTCATGCCCACAATGGATGTGGTAAGATGTTGGTTAGCACCAGAGTCAATTAGCCAACCCAAAGTAATAGTTTTAGTAGTAAATTTAGTGTTTCCCACAAAAAATTTAGAAAAATGAATATTAAACCAAATGTTAGCATTAAAAAAAGAAATTCTACCTGCCATATTGGACTGAGTATTTCTGGAAGAATCAGTTATCAGGCTGAGAAGTTTCTGCATTTGATTACTCGTAAAAGAAGTTGGGGATTCACAAGTGGAAGTTTGCTTGTCCCCAACGTTTAGGTCACAATTGGCATTAAAGTTATGTTTAAAACCAGTTTGTTTAGAAGCATTAGCACTCTTTTTATACCAAGCAGGATATCCATGTAACTCAAAAAATCTATCAACAGTGTGGCCTGTTTGACTGCAATGAGTATAAAGAAGATTAGGGTTGGGACCCCTAAAATTTCCAGTACTATTGCCCTTAAAAGGAGGTCTATTAGAGGTGTTATTGTTACTACTGGTGGAAGTACTTCTTCTATTTTGATTAAAAGTTTTAACCGCAAAAGAGGTGGCATTCATTTTTGCCTCAGTATGACTAGAGGTCTCAGGGATACCCCTATGGGATTCCTATCTAGATACTGTGACATAAGCCTCCTTCACATCAGGAAGGGGATCCCTAGTGAGAAGAGCAGTCCTAACAGGCTGATAGCAGTCATCCAGACCCATTAGGAACTGCATGAGCCTCATAATCTGCCGATGTAGAGCCAACTCAGTGCTAGCAGAACAGGCACACTTAGTAGCACAAACACATTTAGGAATTTTAGTAACAACATCAAACTCTCTCCAAAGAGAGTTTAATCTGTGATAATAATCAGCCAAAGTACTACCCCTTGTTTAACAGACCCAATCTTTTGAAGCAAGTTATAAACACCCAGACCCATCAACTTTATCATAAGTTTCATTCAAGTCTTTCCACATAATAGCAGCATTTTCAGAGTAAACAAGACCCATGTAAACATCACTGGAAACAACATTCATAATCCAAGTAAGAACCATAGCATTACATCTATCCCATTGAGCACACATAACCTCATCAGTGTAAGTTTCCCTTAAACAAGAACCATCAACAAAATCATATTTGTTTCTAGCTTGTAAAGCAAGTTTCATAGCATTATTCCACATTCTATAGTTTTCAGTACCAAGAAGTTTAAAAGGAACAAGCACAAAACTACTATTATCACTGTTATGAATATGAAGTGGATTACCAGCATCCAAATTGCTTATAAGAGCAACAAGGATATGTGTGGTTTCAGGATGACCTCCCCCACCACCATTTCCTCCACCACCATTTGGTGTAGGAGGGGCACCACTAGCACTCATGATTCACACAAAAAGAGAGCAGAGCAAACAAAAATACAATAACCACATAGGAGCAGATAACCAAGAAATAAAACAAAGCCAGAAACAAACAATACCAAGAACATAGATAAAAGCAATAAACACCCAGAATATGAGCACCAGAAATGTCATTTTGTGAACTGGGATTGGCCAGAGCAGGTATCCACACCAGTCTTGGCTGGATGTCAAGATGTTAGCCGATCCGTTTGCACTCACAAACTCAAACAACAGTAGCTCACAAAGTAACCAAGAGAGAGAAAGTAAGAAAATTAAAGAAGACTTACAGTGCTTTGAAAGCAACCAGTATGTATCAAAAAACCACCCAATCTCTAGATTCACTTAGTCTAGAGGATGGGTGAGCCACCACCAGGAAACCCCCAAAAAAGAGAGAAGACAAATTAGGGTTAGCAAACCCTAATAAGATTTACCTGAGCAAGCTGACCAAAAAAGGTAACGACACCACCAAAGATGATACCAGGATACCAAAGTAGAAGAAAACCCCAAAAAATTAAATTAGGGTTTCAAGAAACCCTAATTAAATCTTTCAAGTTTTTTAACGGAACCACCAAAATAAGCAACGGCACCACCAAATAAAGCTTCCTGGGCACCAAGGAACCAAAACCCTCAAAAAAATAAAATTAGGGTTTGTGAAAACCTTAATAATTTTTTCGAGAAAAAGAACGGCACCACCAATACAAGCTTCCAGAGACGTCAAGAGAGCTAAAGATCACCACCAAAAAGTAAAACCCTAAAAAATAAATTACGGTTTCACTATACCAAAAAAACTGATATAACAAAAAATACGAGAGAGCTTAGATAGGCTGAAAGATCTACAACCTAGAGCTCTGATACCATGTTAAAAAACATAATATCAAAGTAATAATAATATATCTTACACCCAACCAAACACCCCTTGGTGTATTTTATTAGAAAATAGAGTACGGAAACAAAAAGATAAAGACTAGTCCCCAAATGGATGCTAGTCGAACGATTACAAGATAAATGTGAGATTGTCCCCACTAGATTGATCCAATCTCCCTCACATACAAGATTCACTCAATAACACACAAGAAACTAAGATGAAACTAGATGAAGACCTCCCATGAAACACCAACGATTCATGGAGAGAGAGCAGTTATCACACACATGTGTGTGTAACAAAATGAGAGCTGCTAACCCTAGCAAATGAGTGTTAGGGTTAATATAACCAAACAGCCAGCAACGGTAAAGAGGCCCAAGAGTGAAGCCCAACACACCAAAGCCCACAAACTCGCAACACAAAGTATGAAACAAAGACAGGAATAGTCCTCCAACTTTCAACCTATGTACAAAAGGAAAATAAAACAAGAAAAGTAATAAAACCTTGGTAGATTGCAAGTAAAAACAACATTATGACATGCATATATGCAGGGTGGATTATCTTTATATTTGTGTTTCTCTTTAATTTTCCTGACATGTAATTGCTTTAAGATATATTTAAAAATTACCAGCTTCAACTAGAAGATATTTAATTTTATTTTGCAAAAATTTAGAGATTTTTTTATGTTTTCTTGATCCGAAAACTAAATCGATCTATTGTACCTGAAACTAGTTAATAACCTTTTGCGTTTTCTCCCATTTGTGTTTCATGAATAAAGTATAATAAGTACATAGCTAGATTTATACTAGTTGAATGATATACGGAGTATATAGTTAACATTTTCAATGAAATAGAAGTACAACGAGGACACCATATATAACATTATATATAAAACACAACAACCGTACTAGTCTCAGCTTATTATGATTACAAAAATATTAATGGAAGGTGTAATGTGATGTTTGAATAGAAATCTTAGGGTGCGTTTGGTTTGTAAGGGGAATCACAATCACTATGCATTTGATAAATAGATGGTATGAGATTGATAGAAAGATATCATTCATGTTATTTGGTATGTTTTGAAAGGATATAAAAAAATGGACCTTTTCTTGTTTATCAACTTTTACATAAAAGTTTATTTCTTTTGAAAAAAACTATTATGTTGTATTTCGTAATAAAATATCATATCAAATGCTCCATCGTTAACTTCAATTAAAAATATATAAGAGATATAAAAGACAAACAAATATCAAAAAGAAAAAAAAATGACCACCTACACTAGGAAAAAAATAGAGAAATAGAAATTGATTTTTCTAAACAAGATTTAAAATGCCCCACATAGATAAGGAATGAACTTACAAAGGTGTCTCTCTCCCCTACTATGAGTATATGGGTATCCTTTGATAGTTTGATTCCTTCACTTAGTAACCAAACATGTGCAATAACTATCATTATGATTCATCGATTCCAATAATCACCTACCAAACGCACCCTTAAAGATTTTGTTTGGATACTCTTTTAAAGATACTTGGTTTTTAAAGCCTTTGTTTGAACATGCACAACCCACCCATTAGACATCTTAAAGCATTTATTCGTAGGATCATTTCTTATAGGGTTCAAACAAAGGTCTGTATCCCTAGCTAACAAAGATGCTTGTGATGATGACGTAGGTTATGGTAAACAGTTAAACACTAAAATGAGACGTGGAATGTACTAGATAGGCAGGGGCGTTGCCATTTAGAAGGTTGTGAGGGCACTTGCCTCCAATATTTTCTTAGAGCATTTATAATGGGAGTTTTTAAAATGACTTTTTCCTATTTCTAAAAGTTTTAAAGTAGTTTTTTGCATTGGAGACGAAGGCTTTTTACAAAGACTTATACCGAAGATTTGCCATTTATCAAGCTTTTACTAAAAGCTTTATGCATTAACTCCCTCACAACTTTGGATCATTCATTACACAAAAAGTTTTAGAAAAACTTTTCACCACTGTAGTAAAAAACTTAAAAAACTTGATGACGATTAAAATATTAATAAAATTGATGGCATTAAAGTTTAAAAAGCTTTTGAAAAGCTTGAGCATTAGAGATGCTTTTAAAACTCCTAGTTTTATAGGGTATTTTCGCTTTTTTTAGATTGCCCTCGACGTAAAAATGATTTTGCCCCTTTCAAGCTTCTAAGGTTTTAAGAAAATGAGTTGAGAAGATGATACATTGGAGTTTAAGCTAAAAGAGATGAAAATAAAACTAATGTTTAAATGAAAATTAGATAAGTAAAGTCACGTGGGAGAGACAGACAAAGGTATTAGCTTTTCTCTTTTAATTTAGAATTTAACTGTGTGAGTTTTGGTTAAGAATTTTTGTTACACCTTTGGTTATAAAAGTAAATGTGACTTGCAAATTTCAATGTTTGAGGTTTTTATTATTAGTTGTGTTTTTTTGAATTATTGTATTGTTACGATGGAGTAATAGTATGAGTCTATTACGAATTATGTTAGTTGTATTATTTGATCAATACACATAGATATTAGAACAAAAAAATCTCAACTCTATCTGTATTCGTTAATATTGTTTGTTGATTTGACAAAAGTTATTTTGGATCCTTATTTTTTACTGCATCTCAAGGGACTAATCTTCACCTTTCATTTGTCTTTGATCTAATGGTGGGAATTAATCTAAGATTTAATTAAATTAAACCTAAATTTCTGTAACTATATAAAGTTTAAATTATTTTTCTTTCTCATCTGTATCGACTTTTTCACCCAGTTCTTGTGTGTTTTCGCTCCCTACCAGTTTCTTTCTAAAAGTTTCTTCACCATCATCATCTTCAAAACAACACTACACCATCTACGAGCTCCATCTCCATACGCACACCACCGCCAACGCCGTCGAACAACTCCACCATTATCGCCACGAACACACTGTCACCCTACCATAATTGATAGTCATGAGGTATTACTTTACCCAACTGTTTTAATAGATCTCATTCATGTTTTTTCCTAAACTTTGGTATATAAAACGCATTTAGTATTCTAGATTTGTAGCAATTAGATACAGTTTTGTGTGGAACCTAAGTGAAGACAATGTGTTTGATTGAATGCTTATGTGTTGGAGCATAAGATAATCATATTTATGTCTTTGATAAAGTGTCTAATAGAATATTCATTGCATAATAAGTGTCCGATAAAATTTCTTTGAGAAATAAGACATCTTTGTACATTTAAGTGTTAGATAAACTTTTTCTTTGTGTATTGTATACGAGGTGTGTGAATTTAGATGTTCAGTTTGTCCCATTTAATTGACAGGTAACGGGTCTTAAGGACATGTAAAGAGTATAGTTTCTAAATGCGCTGAAATTGAGATTTTACTAGTTGAAAAAGTTCGTTTTCTCGGTGTCTTAACGAATTGATTTCCGGTTCAATGTGAGACTCAATTGTTTTTGGTTAAGAAAAAGGGAAGTTGATTATCTATAACTAATTAAAAAGTAAATGCGAAAAGTATTTAAAAACAAACTAAAGACAAGTACAAATAATAAACGTAAAACAAGGTGAATATTAAAAACTAAAAGTTAAAACGATATTAAACGAAATTTAAAACAAATAATAAAACGTAATTTAAAGCGAAACAATTAATAAAAATAAATCTAAAAGAAGAAATCAACTATCGACTCGAAAATAAAGTTTACTAAATGAAAAAGGAGAGAATAAAACTAAAATGGTACTTTAAAGCTAAACGAGGCAAAACCTAAAGCGGGTACTAAATAAAAGATAAAACTTGAACTTTACGAAAAAATATTAATTTTAAAATTAGAAGAAAAATTCAACTAAAAATACGCAACTTTCAGAAATAAAATCGGAACAACTTTCAGATAAAACTAGACAATTACGGAACAATACTAATAAATAAATAAGCTAGCAGGCAGCTAGCTCAAGCTAGCAGGCAGCTAGCTCAAGCTAGCAACCTACTAGGTGAAATTGGCGCCAAAAAGAGGTAAAGTATACATGCATGCATGACTTTCATCAGAATGCGAAGAAAACATTCCATCCCAATATTAACAAAAACCTATCGTAATATGGATTGGAAAAGATTCCATCGCAATATATAAAATAAAAAACTGTCACAATATGTATTATAAAAATAAAACTGTCGGAATAATAGGATGTAACAAAGTATCGGAATATCTAAAAAATAAAAGCTGTCGGAATAACTAAAGTACCAAAATTTATCCGAATGTGGCTGTCAAAATTTGGGCAGCACTTCGTCGCAATATACCTTAAACTCCGTCGGAATATGCGATCGCAATGAGCGATCGCAATCCCGATCGGAATAAGGGGGATGGTACAAATGATCGCAAAGTAGAACCACAAGGGTTATTGCGATACAAACAAGCAATCCATCGGAGTGTGTATTACGCTCAATATTGCGATGAACACCAACAAATCCGAAAATGGAGATAAGAAAAAAATCTCAATAAACACTTTCAATAAGCTCACTTAACCAAATCTAAAACAACTTAATAAGCATAAATTTGAAAGCTTTTAAAAGACGAAATTCATAAACTTTATAAAAGGAACTTTAAAAAGATAAACTTTTTTAGAAAACTTTAAAATCAAATAAGCTAAATACAAAATAAGCCAATAAGATTGTCAAACTTATAGCTTAATTCGTATACAAGCCTAGATGAAAATAAAAAGATGAACTTTTTAATCAAATAAACAATAAGATTAAGCAAAAGATTGCTTACTCCGAATTTGTAACAAATCAAAAACAAGAAAAGTAGGATGAGAATGATAAAGAAAAACTTTGATTAAAGGAAAACAAAGATTAACAATAAAATTAACTTACTTGGAATTAAAAGGTACGAAATTTAAGACATGAAATTAAAGAACAATTTAGTAAATGAAATTAAAATGGTGCAAGTAATGAAAATGGTGGAAAGACTAATATGTCAAATTAGCTAACAACATAAAAATGAACTAGGCCTAATCTATTTATAGGGGTGATTAGGGAGGAGCTTAGGAAGCTTCCTCCCTCTTTCCTCTTTGCCATAATTGCACACTTAAGTCATTTTCTTCTTTATCTTTTGTTAATCTTGGACTTTGTCTTGGGATTTCTTTAACTCGTCTTGATTTTTCTTTATAAATAAGACTCGAGTTCCTCGGCTTTTAGTAAACTTCCGTCTTTTGACTTTTTCTTCGATAAATCTTCATAATTGGTCTTGGACTTCCGTTCTTTTCACACTTTTGATCTTTCGACTTCGTCTTTCGTCTTTTTCTTCGATAAAAGCCCGTGAAAGCCGTGTTTTCTCCACTTTTTACCTTTTCGTCCTAAATCACAACAAAAACACAAACCACGCATAATTCCGACATAAATGACATAAAATACACGTTTTGGCTCGGTTATTATTGTAATCAAGTGGTAAAAAGGATGGGTGTTTTCACACCTATCATGCGCCCTGACGTGGCCCTCATATTTGACTCATACTAATCACCCTTTGTGGACATGTTTTAATCTTTCATCATCGGACCCTATGTTGCTACCCTTGTTATTCCTATTTGCTAGAACACTAATGGCTACTGCTTTGACATTTTTTAATCACAATACGATATTCTCTTTTTCATTACTAAGTCAAAGTAGTGGACATACAACTATTTTCCCAACTTGTTTCTATATAGTTATACTGTCATACAAATGTTGGTGTCCTTAAGTGAGTTTTTCAATTTCATTTAAATGTTTGAGTCATACAAAGATGATATGACTCAATGCAATTGTATGTTATCAGTCAGCAGTTTGAGAAGAGCTCGAAATTGAATCCACTTAAAAAATCTAAAGTTCATTTTGAGAAAAGCTCGAATTCGGACCCCTACAATTGATGCCTTTACTGTGAATATTATCATCAAGTTTATCAAATTTTCTTTAGATTGGAGTCTCTTCATTTGATCAATCAACATGTAGTCTTTCTCATCTCACCTAGATATTCTTTTTGTTGTATCATAACTCACACTTAATGTTCTGAATTTTGAATCTTGACATGAGCATATCACATGTTACATATTAAATAAATCAAAAAACAAGTAAGGGTTGTATGCATTATAATGAGACTTTGGTCAACTCTCAACTGTTTGATATAACACACAACCAAAATCGAACCAATTCTGAATAAATGGGTCAAATTTGCATCTCTAGCCACTATTTGACTTAAAGTGATTTGTCTAGTTGTCTACTTTAGCACTTTTCATACTTCACATTTCTTTTTTCTTGTACTACTTTATTTTGCTTCTTCTGATGTTATCATTATACGGCTGTACCTTACTGTATACATTTTAGCATACACGAGCATGTTTTCTTGCACATAGTCTTCTTTAACTTACAGGTAGTTGAATTGGATGTTAAAATTGAAGAACATGGAGTTACAAATGTGCACGACAACGCCTTTTATGCTGAAGAGACACTGTTAAAATCAGAACTTGAAGCAATTCGTGATTGTAATTCTGCTTGTGCCCGACACAATGGATTGTAAGCTCTCTCATACTTCCAAACTTCCTATTATTCTTTCTTGGTCAAGTTTTTCTGTGTGTCCGTCTCACTAACACACAGTTAAGGGGTGATGTGTGTTTTGAAAGTAATTAAATGATCTCAAATATTTAAATAATCAGAATAAGATAATAAGGTAATATAATGGACTATAATATCTACATTAGATAGTGAATGGATGTTCTTATCCTGTTTGGTATTATACTAATTAGATAATACAATTGGAGAATGCTGAATACTAATTATGATGCAATTTTCAGATCAGGAATACTGGAACTGTAAACTGCACGGGCCAGTTGACAGGCTACAAATTAGTACCTGAATCAAATTGTTTACCATTAGGTGGGGCAACGGTCAAGTTTTTGAGAAGAGCTGTTTTTTTATGCACAAACTGTGGGTTTGATTCGTTTGAGTCGGGTTTGGTCGGTCACTATGCAAGGCTAAATTAATGAAACACTTGTTTCGTTTTGGCCTGTTGCTCTTCCTTTTTGCTAAATATGATTGATGTATACTTTTGCTCATTTGGTTGCTTTATGACATTTGATGTTACTCATATGTAAAATAATTATTACTCGTATGTAGAATACTAGAATTTTTTGTATTCATGTAGCTGCTATTATCCTCATTATATAACATGTCTAATATACTTGTGATATTTCATAAACATAGCTATTTCATGAACATAGATAATGTAGTATCATTTGTGATATTTGTTATAGACATGTTTAATATCACTTGTGACATTTCATAAACATAGTTAATGTCTAATATCACTTGTGATATTTGTTATCACTTATGATGATATTTCATAAACATAGCTAATGTAGTATCATTTGTGATATTTGTTATAGACATGTATAATATCACTTGTGATATTTCATAAACATAGTTAATGTTTAATATCACTTATGATATTTTATACACATAGTTAATATCTAATATCACTTGTAATATTTGTTGCATGACATATCACTTGTGATATTTTATTAACATAGTATGATACACTTGTGATATTTGTTATAGGACATGTCTAATATAATTTGTGATATTGTCTACACATAACTAATGTCTACTATCACTTGTGATATTTTGGACTCGACCAACCCGACCGAAATATGCTTAAAAATCTCAACGCGCGATCGTTAATACCATTGTTATAGCTTACATGCCATGTCTAGTTTTTGTTGAATATCACATGTGATATTTGTTATATGACATGTCTAATATCACTTGTGATAGATAACATTGATTAGATGTTAAAAAAAATTCAAAAAACAACACATTAAAATATGTCTTGTGCTTGTCTACTGCAATGAAAGGTACAAATGTCATCTTGTACCTAAAAAGTATAAAAAGATTATAAAAAACATATGTGATAACATATTAAAAATATACAAAACAGTGAAATATCACAAGTGATATTGAAGGTTAAAAAGCAAATACTTATCTGTTTCTGAAATATCACGAGTGATATTAGACATTAACTTGTCTACTTGTTTGTTTTATAAATATCACAAGTGAGATTATGCATTAACTTGTCTGCTCGAAAAAGTATACGTGACAAGAACTTTCACGATTGTCTTAATCACGTGTGATATTTAAACGACGAAACTAACATTTTTATTACTTAATGACCTGAGACGTTACTTAAAAGTGACTAACGCAAACCATTTAAATATTTTTTTAACTTTGATACAATGTTATATCACAAGTGATAAACAAGTGCCATGTACAATGTCAGGGTAATAAGTGTTAAACCACAGATGAATCTTTAACTAATAAAAAGTTCACATTTATTTATCAGTGTTGATATTACAACGTTAAGTGTAATAAGTGTTAGACACACGTGAATCTTAGTTGATAAAGGCTATATATATATCACTAGTGATATATAAAATATGTAAAAAAACAATGAAATATCACAAGTGATATTCAAGGTTAAAAAGCATACTTGTTTACTTATGAAATATCACAAATGATATTAGACATTAACCATGTTTATAAAATATCACAAGTTATATTAAACATGTGATATAATAAAGTTTAACTAATAAGCATCGTAAACTGTCAACTTAAAGTATTACAACTAACATTAAACATAATGTGACACTAATTATGATATTATACATATGAATAATACCATGTGATAAAGCAATATACATACGAGTAATATCACATGTGCTTTTGACCAAAATAAGAATTAGCCTAAAGATGTTTAACGGTTTAACCATTTTATTCCTAATAAAAGGTGAGTATCACAAGTGATAGATTGATTACATGTTAAAACTTCTAAAAAGAAACAACTTTTTGAGCAAATTTTCATTCTTCAGCAACCTTGAACCAATAGTAAAATACTCCTTGTGCTTATCAATTGCAGTTAAATAATGAGCAAATTTTCATTCTTCATGTTGAGATTTCCAAAACAACTCCTTCATTAAACGCCTTAGTTCTTCTAAAAGTCTCTTTCATAGTCATGGACGCAGCCAACACGTGTCTCCCCTTCAGATGGTTCTCTTGACAAGCTCGTGTATATGTATAGTATCCTTCTCCTGGAATGGTGTGAGCTTGGTGCATTGGTGAAGACACTCTTTATCATCAACACAATGACCAATAACGAGCATAATGGGCAAGATGAAAGGTGGTTTGTCGGCTGTCACAACTTGAACCTTGAAAATGTAGTCAACTATTGCGCATGATTTTTTGGGAAGTCTCCATGCTATCTTCGTAATTTTTATATCACCAATCCCTGCTCCAGTGATGACTAAATACTAATATGCTTTGACTATTAGATAATACTCTACTACACTACACGGCTTCTTTTACTCTCATAATATGAATATATTTTCTCTATGACATTTCATCAAATGGTTATTGTGCGCTTCACAAAAACCTACCAGGAAACACATGTTCACTTACTCCAGCCAATTCTACATCTACTTAACATGAATCACACAATATAAGATAAACAATCACAGACACTTCACTTCAATTACCGCATAGTAAACCCACATCGATGTTAAGAATAAGTTCGTTTTGAACCTTTTTTCAGGATCCATTGATTTTCTACTTTCAATTTGTGTTTATTTCGTGATTTGCGCGTTGATTTGTGTAGATTTTTGGATTTTTGGGTAGGGTTTGATGGCGTAGAGAGAGTGTGTCTGTGAAATTTGAGAGAGCAAATGATTTGTGAGACACAATTGAGAGGTTGGTTAACAGTTTCACATATTGTCTATTTTAGTCCTTCTGTTATTTTTAACAAATTGGCAATTTTAACCCTTTCATGTTTTTTATCATTGGATCTGGTCCCTTCCAATGGATGGCCCAAATTGAGCCCTTGGATTCCACCAAAAAACAGGGTTCTTTAATAACCGAACTCTTATTGATTTAATGTTTTGCTCAAATTAGATATTTACCTTTTTTCGATAAATATAAATCGTTTCTTAAGTACTAGTAGCGTTTCTCTATTAAAATAAATAGTTGAAAACTTTGTATTTGCTTTAGACAAGGTATTTTGTTATACACTTTTTTTTTGTAAGTCTTTGATATATTTCTGCATTTTTTTAATATTATCCTTTTTTATTGTTGTTTCACATAATATAATGTGCACTTTTTTAGCTCTTATTTTATCATTGAATAAGTTGTTTTTTTTTTGCTCCAAAAAGAATAAGTTGTTTTTTTTATTATCTGTTGCAACTTTTACGCAACGTAAGTCGATTTTGCGTGATATAAGACTTTTTTTTGCCGTTTTTTAACGAATTTTTTGCCCTTTATTATGATTTTCTGACTCCGTCATTGTATATAGGTAATCATTATATTGTCACATGTGTAAAAACTGTAAAAGTTTATTACTCCACGGTCGTACAAATATTTTTTTTTTTAATTTTGGAGGGGTTCTTAATACAAACTTTTATATAAGGTCATATTTGGAAGAAATAAAAGGCACGAGAAACTATTAAACAAAAAAAAGGCAAAAAGGTTTTTTTTATTTATTAGAATGGCACCTAATGTCGACTGAAATCCGACCTCAGACTATATCATCCATAATGAACAGGTCTCGGGACCCGAACCACTAGGAGAGACTCGTGAGGAGAAACCCCTAGAACTCACGTCTTCGCACTAAAAAAAATCATGTTTTTTTGTCTCTCGTAGAATTTGAATCTATGACCAAACCCCCTTACAAGCTTCAGGAACTCAAATGATCAACTGCTCTAAATTAATTGGTTGGAAAAAAAGTATTATTAACAAATACTATTAACTAAGCTTGTTGTTCGCAATAATGATTCACTAAAGATAGAACCAACTGATCTAGCTCAGTTGACCACCAAGGTAATCTTTGAGAGGTATTCTTGGAGAGGTCTCGAGTTCGAGTCTCACCAAGAACCTTTAGAGGCCCGAATTAAGAAGTAGGTGTGGGGTTTATCCCTAAAAAGAAGGTTCGAGGCTTGCATACTGCCCAATTGGATGTCACTGTAAGCTCGAACCACTAACTACTAACTCGTTGTTCAAAAAAAAAAGATTCACTAAAGATAGAGGTTAATTTATGATTTTCAATGAAATATTGTAAAAAAAATGATAAGGTTATTTAAAATTATACTGTAAAAAATTAATGTAATATATAATTTTTTAAGATTGCACAATTTAAAAAGCAATAATTCTGAAAAAAAATATTTGTATATCATGAGCTCAAAATGGTTGAACCTCGTGCCGCACACACAATCTATGTGACTCTCTCTGATTAAATATACATAAAAATTAAAAGAAAAAGAATTATGAAATATTTAATAGAACTTTTTTTAACGACATTATATAAATGAAAACTAGCAATAAGCTAGAGAAATAAGTATAAGTGAAAGAGATAGCGTTACAAAGATTACAAAGCCACTCCAACCAGTTACATTTGGCTTTCTTGATTCTATTAGAAATCAAATTAAATGTAAATTGTGTCACATCGTTGAGAATGAGGTCTTTCTAGGTCGTTTAATCGCGAATGTGGTATCGTTTTTAAATCGTCAAAGAGTCCAAATGATTGAGTGTATAACCGTATCGAATATTTTGATGGGAGAAGTTTACACGATTCTTGATGGAGAAGATATCATTAATGTTCTTCTTTTGGCCAACGACATTAATGGAAGATATTATTTCTTTGCAATGTATATCCTTTTGGCCAACGACCGTTAGTTATTTTAAAAAAATTTATTAATTTTTTAAAATCTTTATGTTATTATTCAAAAAAATTACAAAGTGTACTTTTTTCATATTTCAAAAAAAGTCATAAATTAATCTTAACTTTTTTAATTTTGTATAAGATTTAATTTTTTTCGACTCATTACGAGATTAAAAATCTTAATTTTTTAAATCTTAAAATAAATTTTAATTTTAATTTAAAAAATTGGTAGTTTTAAATTAAAAATTATCAATTTTAAAAAAAGGTAAACCTTTTTTGGTATTTTGTAGTTTTTTTCACAGAATATATGTAATTATTAATTGATTGTAACTTTTTCTAACGTTCAGTAACCTATTCATTAAACATGTGAACTATAGTAACTTGCTTGTAATATTTTAAACTTTCATGATGACGTGGACAATGAAATCGGTAAATTATTCTGTTGCCCACCTCAAGAGTAACTTAAGGATAACTTTTTAAAACGTTTAGTAACCTATAAACAAAACCCGTATAATTAAGTAACCTCTTTATAACGAAAAAAACATTAGTAAACTTAGGTGAATATTTTGACAAACTTAAGTGTCACTTTTATTTTTATTTGACAATCTTTTGTGGATGTAGCATTTACCATTTTATTTTGCATACTAAATGTCACTTTTATGTATCTTATTTTGCACAATTTTCAAAAGTGTATAGAATATAGATCTTTTTTCCGTTTATTGGACCTTATACCCACTTAACACGGTTTATGATTTATTGTGTTGGTTTCGCCTGATCTCACATCTAACAACACCGCTACCAGCCCATCAACTTCCATAGCCCAAACACTAGACATGCCCAACGCCTTTCATCTTTTTGGGCCTATTCGATAATGAGGTCCAAGAACTTAATTCTTCAATTTCCAACTTTTTCCTTTCATAAGATCAAGACATTTTCCTTAAATAACAGTAGGTTGTTCGCAGTCAAGCTCACATGGTCATAATACGAATCTACACTATCCTTTTATCCTGCAACCCTTTAGATGGAATAAAACTTTACCAACCAAAATAAACCTATCAACATGGAGGATTCAACACAAAGACTTCCCACCCGTTCTAATCTTGATCGAAAAAGAATTGACCTAAATTCCTCAAGATGTATGGTGTACGACAACAACACTGAAACGAAACAACACCCTTTTTTCTTATGCAACATAACAAATAAAACTTAGCTGAAAGTGCTAAGTTGATGGAATACTAACAACAACCCAATTATATCTTTACCGGATGTCGTGAACTTAGTCGGTTGAGTCTTATTGCAATTGTATCCGGTTTGACGTTGTGGTGCAAACAACACTTTTGGTCCTTTGGAAGTTATGGAATGAGATGTGTTTGTTTCTACTTAAAAAAATGATTTCGATACTTGTGACTTGACTAATGAACAAATAAAGGGCGTTTGCTAATGCTTTTGACATTAGTGTTCGTGGTCAAATTCGATGTTGTCTGCAGTAGGCCTCGTAAGTTTGGTTTGTCTCTCTTTAAGATATGTTAGATTTGAAAGACAATCGGTGCGTTTGTTTCATCTGGTAATGGGGTTCATTGCATTGGAGTAATTAATTCTATCAAAGAAACTTTTACTCAAAATAAAATATTTCTAAAGTCTCAAAATGAAAAATTATGACAAAATTAAAAGAAAAACTAAAGTTAAACAAAAAAAATCAATGTATTTAGATCACATTTCTGCTCACTTGAGTTTGACCACATGCACTAGTCTTCTTTCACGTTGGGAAAAGTTATGATAAGCACTCCATCTTTTATCTTTGTGTTGAATTCCTTGTAGACATCATCCTGATATAGATAAATACTACTGGAGCATGTTCTCTTAATTTGCTTATTCTTCGCGTAGGCTTCAATGAACAGGACATTTGAATACGAAGAATTACCTACCCTGACGTGTTTCAATTCGGTTGTCATGTTTACGTCTTCATAATCATCCCAGTTTCCCATTCCCGTATCTAGGTATATGCATAAGCCTTCATTAGTCTGCGCCATTGTCTCATTTCCGGGGACATGTATGGATCGTTTTATGTTTCTAGTGTCAAAGTCACCGTTGTTTAGGTGTTCAAGGCCTTCATTGGTTTCATATGTATATAGTGTATGAGGCACAAATTCGTCAAGAAACTTTTTCATGATTATCTCTAGCAACTCGCGTGATGAGATTCCATCATTCAAATCTGAAATCATGCATGGCACGCGTTAAACAAAATTATGTTGTACTGGAACATAGAAGCTGCGTGATTTACCTAATTAACGGGAAAATAAAGAAATACAATGATAACAAAGAGAAGATGATCACGTAGTATAAAAGAAGATGGAAATATTACCACCAGTATCGATATAATTAAAAACAGATCCACGTTGATTAGTTTCCACAGATGGACAGGACGGGAAGACGGATCTGATGATGTTATCTGAAGCAACATTCTGCTGCATAAAAATATATTTGATGAGATTAACACTGAGATTGAATACATGCATTAGTGATTATGTTTCACACACATGAAACATACCTTGGTTAGAGTTATCAATATCCCTCCATCTTTTGTATCTTCTATGTTTTTGCATCTACTGCGAATATTATCCGCCACAGGTAGATAAACCCTACTGAAGAAAAACTTATCCTTTCCTTTAACTTCTATGGACAGGAAATTTCTGTCGGTTACAACACTTGTTGCACGCTCGTCTAGATTCGTGAGTCCCGTATCTATGAATGTGCAGAGGCCTTCATCAGTCTCCTTCCACTTCTCGTCTCCAGGGGTACATATGTGTATCTTTAGGTCTTTAACTAGATTAATGAAAGATCCCATACTTAAGCGTTCAAGGCCAGCACTGGTTGCAAACACCCTGGCTGTATATGGTATCCTTTCAAATATAGAGTGACTATCGTCCGCAAGTTTATTCAGCCCCCCATGATAATTTAGATCTGAATATCAATCATATATGCATGAATGAACGAATTTATTCAATATATTAATCATCTTCAATAGAGGAGCGTTCATTGCAGAACTTGCAGAACCGTACAGAACTTAAATAACCATAATAATCAAACTCTACTACACCCTAAAATTTAAACCCTAGACACTAAATCATAAACCCTAAAGCCTAAATCCCAAATCATAACCCTTAAAACCTAAATCTTAGACCCTAAACATGAAATCCTAACGCCTAAATTAAATAATAACTTGTAGTTCTGCAAGTTATTAACTTGTTTGCATTTAACACTCTAAACCATAGGGTAATGAACACTCCAGAATATATATAGTGATGTATCATACAGTATGCAATAAAGAAGATAATTGAAAACCTTTGAGACAGCGTTCATAATCATATCCACGTCGAGTAGTTCCCAAGGCTGAACGAAACTGGATGATGGATCGGGTGACCAAGTTTGAAGCAGTGATCAGTTTCTTCATAATAAACGAAGCCATATGCGGATCCCTGATCAATAACTAAAATATATATAGTGATTCAAACCAGTGATGTTTTGGTAGCTGCTTTCGTATGATTAAAAGGATATATATATATATATGTTGATGTCGTCGTATATACGTGATAATGGTGGAAGGGCTTTGCGCCTTTGCAGAATTTTGGGCACAATATGCAAGTATTATTATTAGGGTTACCGACAAGATACTTTCTTAAGATTTTGTTAGTTGTAAGAATGGGCTTTGAAAACAAATAAGAATTCTTGTTTATTTATTTTTTTAATTACAATAAAAACGAATAATATTGCGCATATAGTTAGCATCGAAAAGTGTATGAACGGTTTTTTGGCCCATCGTGATGTAATACGAGTGGCTCGCAACCAAAAATCCAAAAGGTTATTAGATCAAATTGTTAGTCGTGTGCCAAGCCCAAGTTAGTCTTTGTTAGGGTATCTAAACTATATATGTATCGGGTTATCATTGCTAATGAGATACGAAAACATTAGCAATAAGATTATGGCTTATGTTTGGGGCGAAGCATATTGAAGTAGTATTTAGAAACGATGAATGTTGTGATTTTTAATTCTCGTTTCTAACGCTTCAGCGTAAAAGTATCACTTGTGAGTTCTCCTTGGGCGATAAGCGCCTTTCGAAAAGATAGACTCAACATGCAATTTGGCAATATTAATACGTGTTTCGAAAGTTACTTCTCGAGGTAGGTTAACTTATGATCCCAGTCAGAAGCTAGACACATGCCAAAAAGAAACGCAAAGAAAAAAGTCTAACTAATTAAGGAAGACGAAGCATGTATACCAAAGGTGGTTCATCCATTACATGGTTGTCGTGGTACATGCAAGTTGTTCTGTCGGAACCAAGTTTCTATATATATGATCGCTATCTGGCATCGTTTCCATTGCTTAATGTGGTAAAAGGTCATGTTTGGTTTATAAAATGTTGTGTTCTGGTAATAACAACCTGAACTGCTAGTATGTTTTGCAACTTCCAAGATAATACGGAGAGAACCTTGTAAAGACTAATTATGTGATCCAAGCGGCTAAAAACAACCATAACATGAGGCTTCTAAAGGCATCTAGAGGCTACGATGGAGTCAGAAAGTATACATGACAGGCATTATAACTATTGCCACTTACCTTCCTTGCATCCAAAAAACTGTCTATTGGTTGCCAAGCCGTGAAAGCAGCTCTTGCACATTACACTTGTGATGAAAACCTTGATGCTCATTTCTACCAGGATGTAGCATAGAAGTTAAAATGCACCCCCAAACATCATGAAACAAGCTCCAGCTAAACGTTGCTCCTCAAGTCCATACAGATACTCCTAACTGTTTAGATGCAACTAGGCAAAGGTCATTCTGGAAGTATGGATATCTCGAGACCCAAAACCAAGTTCGGTCTATTTCTCCAATTCAATGTATCGGATAACACAAATAACCTAACTTGAACTACCTAGCTATTTCAGCAACACGAGCTATTCAAGCTTCATGATATAATATCCACACAAGCTAGTACTGGTAAATTTCTTAAAAAGAATCCAGACAACACAGTGTATAAAAAATATGGATGCTCACATTTGTAATTTAAATACCAAATGTACACATTCCAACTGAAATTCAGTAAAGAAGTATTGATTTAATGATTTGATCAAGATTTAAGTAATTGAATGTTAAGCCTTCTTAGCCATACAGAATGAAGAATCATGTGAAACACATCTAACTGTTTTGCTGGATAGTTAACCATGAAGTGTCTTTGTACTTCCATCACTTGTTTCTGCATTTCCAAATACTTCGAAAAAGGTATATCTTGCAATATTCTTTTAAGATCCAGAATCTTATCTACGGGTACTTGAACAGAAAACTGACTCCAATCCAACACATCACTATATGGTAAAACATAATTACTCTTGATCACTACCGGAATACATCCCACATACTAGCACTCGCAACTTCATATCCACTAGGACATAGACAATACTTACTTTGAGTCAATAACTTGGTATAGTTTAGACCTTTGAGAAGGTAATGGTAAACTTGCATATCATTATCTTCTTTGTTTCCCCAATATTCAAATAACTTTTCTCGTACATCACCGTGGCTTCCACCTGCAAAGAATGCAAGGATTGAACGATTGTAAGGTGATATCCCACCAGTTACGATTGGAATACCATTGTATGGCGCATTAATCTCCGCCATTGACACGTCCCTGTTTGGAACAAAACCTTCTGAGGTGTTGGCATTGCAAAGTACTCTTATGACATTCTTAAAGAGTTTAGTGTTTCACTGCGAGGCATGTGGGCCCTGTCACACATATGCATAAAAATTGTTACAGTTAGTAAAAGGTTTAACATAGCTAGAGATTTAACAAATAAATCTCTTAAACAAATAGTCAGATGTATTTCGACACATATATGGATGGTTCAATCTAGATTTGATGAATTTAAATGCACGTACCCAATCATGACAAGACACATAGAAATGATCGGCACCATTGCTACGGTTCTAATAAGGGTACTTTTGTGCAATGACACCAATATAGTCTTCGAATATCTCTTGTATTCTCTCTCGAAAAGTAATGATATCCGACACTTTGAATAGGTAATGAACAATCTCGTATACCCTCAATGGGATAAGGAACGCATGTGCTTCATCTGGATGGTTAGCTGCTACAAAGTATCCTTTTTTTTCCATCTCCTCGATGAAGAGACCCTCGGAGCTATATATATCTTTCATCGGTCCTCTATGTGCCAACGGGTGTTGGAAATTTAGTGCAATTGTAGGATCGAGTCACACTTGTAAATGGGTTTGGAGGTACGGAGTGTACACCTATTAAGTCCCTGACCTCCCTGGACTCAATATAGTGGTTGAAAGTTCATCAGTAGGAAGCTGCTCCTAGTTAGGAAGTTGCTCCTGGTGAGGAAGTTGATCCTGGTTAGGAAGTTATTCCTGGTTAGGACATTGCTCCTGGTGATGCACAAAGTCTTTGTAACCTCTTTGACCAATCAATGAGGGTTGAATATTGACTTGATGACCAGGTTTATGGTCATGTAACCACTATGTTTTCATGTAAGTAATTATGAGCTTAATTGATCGATTAATGCTCTTAAATACCATTGACTATGAGTTACATCCTTCTAGGACTAGGATCACTATAAATAGTGATCATATTTGCATGATGAAACAGACAGAAACAAGAAACACTTACACGCACAGAGTTCTTGATTTGTGCCTAAAACAAGAACTAACTCTTGGTTTTATCCCAAGGAGGTATTCGTGTTAACCCAGGCATAGGGTCGAATAATCTTCTTTGGAAAGTGATTACACGACTTCAAGAGATATCCGGTAACCATTCATTGGTACGTAGTTAGGCTATTGATTATCTTCACCCTGTTGGAATGAAGTAAACCCCAACAATCAAAGAAGATTATTATGTGATAGTCAATGGCGGCGGCAATGAAGCATATGGTGGCTAACTTCTCCAAACTGGACAAGTTTGAAGGGGTTGATTTTAAGAGATGGCAGAAGAAGATGCACTTTCTTCTTTCTACCATGAACGTGGTGTACGTGCTGACCACTCCCATTCCTGATGGTGGTGATGATGCTACTTTGGAGGAACTGAGGAAAAGGAGCAAATGGGAGAATGATGATTATGTGTGTCGCGGCATAATTCTCAATGGTATGTCTGATTCTTTATTTGATATTTACCAAAATGTTGAATCTGCTAAAGAACTATGGGATTCCTTGGAAGCCAAATATATGGCTGAGGATACATCAAGTAAGAAGTTCCTTGTGAGTGATTTCACAAATTACAAAATGACTGATTCAAGACTAGTCATGGAACAATACAATAAACTTCTTGGAATAATTGGCAGATTTACACAACATAAAATGAATATGGATGAGACCATTCAGGTCTCGTGTGTCATTGACAAACTACCTCCTTCTTGTAAAGATTTCAAGCACACCTTGAAACATAAGAAGGAGGAGTTAACTCTTGTTGAGTTGGGCAGTCATTTGCGCTTTGAGGAATCCCTCAGGGTGCATGAAAGTGATAAGCCAAAGAGCAACAATGTTGCTGGTTCATCGGTTGTCAATATGGTGGAGCATAACAACTCCACCAGGTACAATGACAACAAGGGCAAACGTAAGCATCAGGATAACACCAAATCTAATCCTAACAAGAAGTCATTAGTGGCTTGTTGGAAGTGTGGGAAACCTGGAAACTTCAAAAGGGATTGCAAAGGTGTTAGCATTGGCAACCAAGCTAATGGATCAGGCATAAAAGGTCAGAATATGTTTAATGAATCTCTCTAGATTTATTATGTTACATATGTATCTGAAGCTTATTTTGTGCAGGATGATGATGTTGCGTGGTGGGTTGACTCTGGAGCAACAGTACATGTGTGTAAAGATAGATGCTGGTTCAAGACTTATGAGTCAATGAATGATGAATCTATTCTTCACATGGGAAATGAGTCAACAACACTAGTGCATGGACGTGGTTGTGTAGATCTTAAATTTAGTTCTGGAAAGATTGTTTCTTTGTTTAATGTTTTGCATGTTCCTAATATTATGAAGAACTTGGTTTCTAGTAGTGTTTTGAATAATTGTGGTTATAAACAAGTGATTGAATCTAATAAATTTGTTTTATCTAAACATGGTGTGTTTATTGGTTTTGGCTATTTGAGTAATCAAATGTTCAGGCTTAATATTGATTCTAGTATAAATGTTGATTCTGTCCTGATGACTACCACTAAACTGAATGATTCATCACTATGGCATGCTAGACTAGGCCATGTCCACTATAAGAGGATGCAAGATATATCTAAGGATGGGTTAATTCCAACTTTTGACATGGACATTGATAAGTGTCAGACTTGTATGCTGAACAAAATTACTAAGAAACCATTTCAGGATGTAAAACGTGAAACTACAGTTTTGGAGCTAATCCATAGTGACCTATGTGATTTGCATGCTACTCCCTCATTAGGGAATAAGAAATACTTGGTAACATTTATTGATGATGCTTCCAGGTTTTGCTATGTTTATTTGTTACATACTAAGGATGAAGCATTAGATAAATTTAAAGTATTTAAAACTGAAGTTGTATTACAACAAGGAGTCCAAATCAAAAGATTTAGGACTGATAGGGGAGGTGAGTACATGGATACTTTGTAGTTTGAGTCTGTTGGAATCATCCATGAGAGAACTGCTCCCTATACTCCACAACAAAATGGTATATCTGAAAGAAAAAATAAAGTACTAAAAGAGATGGTTAACTCCATGTTGTCCTACTCAGAACTGAGTCAAGGGTTTTGGGGAGAAGCTGTGTTAACAGCTTGTTATTTATTAAATAGGGTTCCTAATAAAAGGCATAGGATTACCCCTTATGAACTCTGGACTAAAAGGAAACTAAACTTGAACTACCTCAAAGTTTGGGGTTATAGGGCTATTGTAAGACTCCCTGATCCAAAGGTGAAAACCTTGGGTGAAAGAGGCATCGAATGCATTTTTGTTGGATATGCTGAGCATTCCAAGGCTTATAGGTTCTATGTTATTGAACCTAATGATTCAGTTTCAATAAACTCAATCATTGAATCAAGGGATGCTAACTTTGATGAGACTAGGTTCTCATCAGTCCCTAGGCTAAGCCTTAGGACTCCTACTGGAGCTGAGGACATTGGTGCTTCAGTGGAACCTGAAAGGGTCACTAATGAGGTTGTGGTTCAGCAACCTGAGCCTGAGCTTAGAAGAAGCACAAGGCAAAGGACTCCAAAGAATTTTGGGCCTGAATTTCAACTATACCTAGTTGAAGGAACAAGGGATGAGTTCTCTGACCAGTACTACTATTGCTTTAATGTTAAGGATGATCCCAAAACATTTGATGAAGCAATGAAGTCCCATGATGTTGCTTTCTGGAAAGAAGCAATCAATGATGAGATAGATTCCATCTTGGGCAACAACACTTGGGTGTTGGTTGATCTACCTCCAGGTTGCAATCCACTTGGATGCAAATGGATCTTCAAAAGAAAGATGAAGGTAGATGGAACTATCGAAAAGTTCAAGGCAAGGTTAGTCATTCAAGGCTTTAGACAAAAGTCAGGAATAGACTACTTTGATACTTATGCTCCTGTAGCACGCATAAGTACCATAAGAATGTTTATTGCCTTGGCAAGCATTCACAATCTGATTATTCATCAGATGGATGTGAAGACAGCATTCTTGAATGGTGATTTAGATGAGGAGGTTTATATGAACCAACCTCAAGGTTTCATCCTGCCTGGTCATGAAGGTAAGGTGTGTAAACTGATTAAGTCCTTATATGGACTCAAACAAGCACCTAAGCAATGGCATCAAAAGTTTGATGAAGTGGTTTTGTCTAATGGTTATTTACTTAACCAAGCTGACAAATATGTATATAGCAAATTTGATGAATCTGGTAAAGGAGTCATCATTTGCCTATATGTTGATGACATGTTAATCTTTGGTACTGACCAAGTTCAGGTTGATTTAACCAGAGTTTTTTTCATCAAGGTTCTCTATGAAAGACATGGGGGAGGTTGATGTTATCCTTGGCATAAGGATTAAACATAAAGGTGATGGTATTGTAATTTCTCAGTCTCATTATATTGAGAAGGTCCTGAAGAAATTCAATCACTTTGATTGTACTCCAGTGAGTACACCTATGGATACAAGTGAGAAACTAATGCCTAACAATGGTCAGGCTATCTCCCAGCTTGAGTATTCTAAGGTGATTGGTTGCTTGATGTATGACATGACTCGTACTAGGCCTGATATTGCTTTTGTAGTGGGTAAACTGAGTAGGTACACTAGTAATCCTAGTACTCAGCATTGGCAAGCAATTTAGAGGGTACTAAAGTATTTGAAAAGAACAATAGATTATTGTTTGTCATATATTGGATATCCTTCAGTGTTGGAAGGTTACACTGCTGCAAGTTGGATCAACAATACTAAGGATAATTCATCCACAAGTGGCTGGGTATTCCTTCTTGGTGGTGGTGCAATTTCTTGGGCATCCAAGAAGCAAACTTGCATTACTGGTTCAACAATGGAATCTGAATTTGTGGCTCTAGCAGCTGTTGGTAAAGAGGCTGAATGGTTGAGAAACTTGCTTATTGAGATTCCATTGTGGGTCAAACCTATGGCACCCATATCTATCCGTTGTGATAGTGCAGCTACATTGGCTAAGGCTTATAGCCAAATGTACAATGGTAAGTCTAGACACTTAGATGTTAGACATAGCATGATTCGTGAGCTAATCATGAATGGGGTGATATCAATAGAGTTTGTGAGGTCTCAACAAAACTTAGCTGATCACTTGACGAAGGGATTGGCTAGAGACTTGGTTATAAAGTCTGCTAAAGGGATGGGTTTAAAGTCCAAACTAGTCACTGAATGCTAGGACACCCAACTCCCACCTGAGGAAACTTGGGAGCTGAGTTCAATGTGGAAAGCTGAACATTCAGGGGACTGAAGCACATGTATATCATCCCAAGGATGTGCTTGTACCTGCTGAAATGAGGATGAAGTTATAAACTTCTTAATGGTTAATTTCTTTGAAAAAGTGCTTAAGCAGGAGCATGAACTAAAGAGGAACCACCTATGTAAATGTTGAGGTTTCGCCGCCTCAAGGAGCATGGACTTTGGCTCTTACAACATTTATGAATTGGATATGGACACATGGCTTGTATGGTGTCAGGAGCGTTTTAAGTGTTTGAAAACTTGTGTGTATTTTATCTTCATGTATTCAAAGTAGTTGAAGGGTTCAATTCTTAGAACACCCTGATTCTTGAATATTTGAAGTGATGTACTAATACGGAAATTCAACCCTCGGGACATTTTCATTTATGCACTGGTTTTGTTAAAGTTGATTTTCATGCAAAAGGAATTGTACTAAATTGGGGAGGATTGTTGGAAATTTAGTGCAATTGTGGGATCGAGTCACACTTGTAAATGGGTTTGGAGGTACGGAGTGTACACCCATTAAGTCCCTGACCTCCCTGGACTCAATATAGTGGTTGAAAGTTAATCAGTAGGAAGCTGCTCCTGGTTAGGAAGTTGCTCCTGGTGAGGAAGTTGATCCTGGTTAGGAAGTTGTTCCTGGTTAGGACGTTGCTCCTGGTGATGCACAAAGTATTTGTAACCTCTTTGACCAATCAATGAGGGTTGAATATTGACTTGATGACCAGGTTTATGGTCATGTAACCACTATGTTTTCATGTAGGTAATTATGAGCTTAATTGGCCGATTAATGCTCTTAAATACCATTGACTATGAGTTACATCCTTCTAGGACTAGGATCATCATAAATTGTTATCATATTTGCATGATGAAACAGACAGAAACAAGAAACATTTACACGCACAGAGTTCTTGATTTGTGCCTAAAACAAGAACTAACTCTTGGTTTTATCCCAAGGAGGTATTCGTGTTAACCCAGGCATAGGGTCGAATAATCTTCTTTGGAAAGTGATTACACGGCTTCAAGAGATATCCGGTAATCATTCATTGGTACGTAGTTAGGCTATTGGTTATCTTCACCCTGTTGGAACGAAGTAAACCCCAACAACGGGATCTCTCCTTCCTTATATGCCCATATCTTCAACGTCTTAATCATCTCAGTATGACTCCTGGAGAATCAACCGAAATCTAACTAAATGTCGAAATACTTACATATATAATATTATCTAGAGAAATATTATATTCAGCCAAGAACAAAACCTAAGATTGTATAACAATTTGCAAATAAACAAAAAAACTAAGAATAAATAGTTAGCAAACTTGTATAATTCGAACCCTTACTGGAAAAAGGCAGCAGAATTCCTGTATGTGGCTCCTTCGGGGATGAAACCTTCACTCATTAGAGTAGATGCAGATATGTTGTTAAGAATGGCTTGCTGAATTCTGGCTCGTGCTTTTGCTAACTGTTCTTCAATCCTTCGCAATCTAATATCATACTTCTAATGAACAAACATAAAAAAACGAGTTACAAAACCAATTCGCAAAGCACATTGCCAGTTTGCTACATACTAATAAAATTAAAAGAATGAAAGCAAACAATACTTTGATCTCGGGCGTGTTCTCTTGTTGAAGAAATCCGGAGGCTGATGTTGAGAAAAGATTATAAATTTGGTTTATAGGAGATAAATAAACTATGAGAAGAAGAAAAGTAAGTAGGGTTATTGTGATGGTGAGTTTGGTTGTAGCTGCTATATTTTGCTTTCCCTATTGATTGTGCATGTCAATCTTTTCTATGTGCAAATACATATGCATAAAGTGTAGCACAAACATATCGTAATCTAGTATCCAAGAATAGTGAACAGAAAATGAGATGAGGAGTTACACATGGCCATCTTTGTTTAACCACATTTTAGGCCAACCAACCAATAGTATTTATACCAACTCTAATTTATGAAACTTACCATATTCAAATTTATTTAAGAATTTTTAAAAAATAATTACGGATTATATTTTGGGTTTTGCAATCAATGTCAACTAGTAGTGTTGATTTGCACACTTTAAAAAATTATTGGCATACTCAAAATATGTGTGTTGTGACATTTATACCATCAATTGTTACACATTTCATCAAATGATGTAAGCAGAGGCGGAGCCAAAGGGGGGCCCGAGGGGCACGTGCCCCCCACCGGAAAAAATTTCAGTGTAAAATTTTTCAAATTTTGAGATATTTTCTTGAAGTGACCCCCTAAAAACTATCTCCTGTGTAAACTAAAAGCTAAAAGAAGATGTAAAAAGTAATTTTTATGTGTTGTAATGGGGTTTTTGAAAGCTTGAAGTATTTTTTATGTGTTGTAATGGTGAAGAAGATGAAGTGGGCAGTGAAAAGGGAAGATGTAAAATGTATTTAACTGGTTTCGAGGTTAAGTCACGTGGGCTTTTGTACCTCTCTTTAAATATTCTATGTACTTTTGGATTTTTATGTATTAATTTTTGGTCATCCATTTTGTATTCTTAATTTTAACAAGTTTTTTTGTCATCTAATTCTAACAAGTTTACAAAATGAGTGGATAAGATATTATTAAGTTAACAGTTGACGTGTTTTTTTTCCGTTGTATATTCGGGTGGAAAAAAAAATTTTTTTGCCCCCCCTCAACATTTATTCTAGCTCCGCCCCTGGATGTAAGGGTATAAATGCAAAACATCTAACAATTTGAATGTACAAATAACTTTTGGAGTGTGCAAATTATTAGCTAATAAACGCAAACTTTCCTAACTAGTCACTCTTGAAGTTGTACTATATATGAGACTAGTTCACACTAAGATATTCGATTAACTAATTACGAAAATTCAACTTGTGTAGTATTTAATGTAATATTTACAAAAAACAAACTTCACATGCATATGTACGTAGTCTCAATCACCCCTATATCAAGACATAAGCCTTGTTTGTCACGTTATGATCGATCTACATCCTATGAATATGTGGCCATGTAATAAGTCACGTTATAATCGACATCCTATGAACATGTGGCCAATATGTAATAAGTCCTAAATATATATATCTACATATAGGCGTATGTCGTTATTTGACAGGAGAATGCGTAATAGAATGATATTTTTGGAATATATATATCATTTTTCAATTTATATGATACGAGTAACTGATAACAAATGAATATATGTGGCCTATACGTAATAAGTCTTCTTTGTTTCCCAGTATTTGTACAGTTTTCCTCGCGTGTCACCGTCGTTTTCACAGGCTTGACAGCAAGCAGCAACCGCACATGTGGATCGGTGGCGCTTACTAGTAGCAACACTAATAACCATTGCCGCTTATCTTCCTTTGCATCCAAAATCCTATCTATAGGTGCAAGCCATGAAAGCCTATAAATGTCTTGCATATCGCACTTGTGACGAAACCTGGATGCTCATTTCTACCATCAGTGCGTTGTTCCTCAAGTCCATACTACTATACAGATACTTTTAACTGTTTAGAGATAACTAAAAAAGATCATTGTTGTGGGAAGGGGAAGTGCTGATATCTCAGGACCCAAAACCAAGTGCAGTCAATTAATCCAATTCAATCTGTTGTATAACACTTTAAACCCGAGCTTGAATTAAAAAGATATAGTATTCTCTTAGGGTGAGCCACAACTTTTTATGATAATAATCTTCAGTCCTCCATTTTATTTGATAGAGTTTAAATACAATGTAAGATGACAACCAAAGGGTGTAACCATCTCATAGTTATACTAGGAAGACAAATGGATCAAGTATTAAAAAGATAATGCTAGAAATAAATGGGACTACTTAAATCCCATGTAGGCATGTCATGGCTTTCATGACTTTATTTGTCTCATCATTATCCTCCTCTTAAAAAGAACCTTGACCTCAAGGTTCACGTTGATAAACAAACGACTCGCAATCGTCCTTGTCTAAATCATTGGCTTTGAAGGAGCTTTCCTTAAGTAGGAGTTGTGGTCCTTTACACTTGTGACCCATGCTGAATTTTTCATCACAATTGAAACATAGACCTTGAGCCCGTTTCTTTTGCATCTCGTCCCAAGTGAGTCGCTTCATAGTGGTGTTCCTTGTTGGTCCTTGCTTGGTGGGTGACAATCGATTCAATTGTTCATCTCTCATTCGAGCGAGACTCGTAGCATCTTTTAAATTTGTTGGCTTGAACATTCGAATGCCATCCGCAATTTCAGGTTTAAGTCCACCCATGAATGTACCAACAAGTGCCTTTTGAGTCCATCCTCAAACTCGATTTCCCAATCTCTCAAACTCCTTTTGATATTCTCTAAAGGGCCCGGTTTGTTGTACCTTTGAAAGAGCTTCATCAAAATCCTCACAATCTGTTGAACCAAACCGAGACCACAATTCGTCATGAAAAATATCCCATGTCACTTCTTTCTCTTCCTCTTTGTAAGCCTTACTTAACCACCGCCACCATTGGTTTGCTTCACCTTGCTAAAGATATGAAGCTAATGACACCTTTTGGGTTACCGGTGTGCCTTGGTATTCGAAGAATTGATCAACTTTCGAGAATCATTCGGTAGGATCCTCATCACCCCGGTATGTTGGAAACTCAAGTTTGGCCAACTTCGAATAAAACATTGACCTCCCTCCTTGTTTGGAGTTGTCGCCACCTTTTCCAGCGAGAACCGGCTCAGAAAGTTTCGTCACAAGGTCTTCCAAGTGCTGAAACTTATCGGCGATACCTAGTTTCATCTCAGCAATACCATCTTGGAGTTGGCCCAAAGCAGCCTCCAAGTTCTCGATTCGTTCCTTGTTTGTTGTCATAGCTCTGGTACCAATAGATAGGTCCCAACCAAAAGCTTGAATTTAAAAGATATAGTATTCTCTTAGGGTGAGAACGAACCACAACTTTTTATGATAATAATCTTCTGTCCTCCATTTTATTTGATAGAGTTTAAATACAATGTAAGATGACAACCAAAGGGTGTAACCATCTCATAGTTATACTAGGAAGACAAATGGATCAAGTATTAAAAACTAAGAAGATAATGCTAGAAATAAATGAGACTACTCAAATCCCATGTAGGCATGTCATGGCTTTCATGACTTTATTTGTCTCATCAGTAATCAACGATTCATCTTACATTCCAACAACTTGGAAAGTCTACAGAAATGATCCGATACTGTCATAATTATGTCACGGGTTATAAGATAATTGAACAATCTAACTATTTCAGCTACATGACTTGCTGAGTCTGAAACAGTACACAGTAAAATGCTAGCTAGCATCATGAAAACTCAGACGAACAAACAAGCAAACTTCAAACTTCATAATCTAATTTCTTAATAGTGAAACATTGAAAAGTTTGCAAACATTGTAAGATATTTCAACATATAGTTAACAAGAGATGATGCTGCAAATGAAATATCTCAGACAACGCAAACCCATGTTTCATCAAAATTGACACAAATCATTCTTAGTTTTGATCACACAGCAAAATTAAATATCACTACAACATAAAAATAAGAGCAAGTCGATAATAAACGAAACAACCTTTTCGCAAAAGTTATCAACGGTAACGACGAAGGGACAAAGTGTTGTTTCTCTTCCAGGTAGCCCTTCTTGATGGTCTTCACTTGTGGTTCAAGTGCCCCTTACCACGGAGTCCTCTGTACTTCTTACCAGCAGATGTTAATCCTCTAAGCTCTCTGTGCTTGTGCACAGGGTTGCAAATCCAGTTGATCCTTGGGTCATTACGGATAGCAGCATGTGCAGGATTCACCAAGATCACCTCAAAGTACTTGTAAGTTGAGTCCTGCAATTAAAACTTTTACTCAATGGCCAAACAAAGTAGAAACTCACTCCATTCACAGAATTCAGACTAATTTACCTATAGATCAACAGTTTTTAATGCATTTCAAAATATATACCAAGATCGCAAAAAAGGAATTAGTCTGATTGGGTCCCAATAGAACTTTATGTTCATAATTAGAGATAAGTGTCGGATGTTATGGTATGTGAAGACATTATGTGTGTAACTAGTAGTTTTTTTAGTAAAAATGATTTATAAGAATTTAAGCATAAAGTTACACCAAGACAAATTTGAACACATTTGACTGGTTTACTTGTACAAACACAAATGACTGGTTACTTATTTAAATTTGACCCGTTTACTTTTTAGGCTGATACACATTGATAAGTAAATGGGCCAAAACTGTCACCTCAATAACTCCTAATTGTCTTTGTTGTCTTCAAAAAAATACTGATAAGACCAGTACTTAGAAACAGAAAGATAGATGTGTGTATGTTAGTATATAACAGATTTATACCTCATTGAGCCAATAAGAGTTAAGAACCTTAAGGCCACCCAATTTCCTCCCAGCTCGTTCCTCAGCAACTGACCTTTTGCTCCTTTGAAATTTCAGCTGGGTAACACCCTGGTTTGTAGGCTTTCCATACACAATACCTTTAGGAACTGGCCTCTTCCTTCCACCACGCCTCACACGTACCCGGTAGATCACATAACCCTATAGAGAATATACATGTTAATATTGATTTATCACAACATATAAAAAAGCTGTTAACTCGCAACTCAAAATCATATATGAAAGTTGTGGCTCAACTGCCAACGTGACTCAAAGAAGTTGTGATAAAAATTAACACTAATAAGTCGTAACATATCATACAGATCCTAATTAAAGAGTATTGACATTGTGCATCAAAGGATTCGTTTCTTGTTATTATAAAGCTTTAACGTTTTAAGTAGGAATGTAGGACAGTGTTCCATTGTTAAATCTTAGGAACTAATCAGATACCAATATCCAACTTGATGGACTTATTGTGTATCTTTTGTTCGTCTCGGTTATATCTTGGACGTGAGTTGGACTCTATTTTTTGATTTTGTTCTTGTAAAGACTATTATCAATTAGATAATAGAGTCACACCAGATTAGCTGTGGTGACTTGTCTAATCTTTATCTTCAAACTCGTTTATGTTTATTAAAGGTTTTGATTCTGAGTTCATATCTTCCATATTTTGCTTTTATCCTATATTTCTTCTTGGTATCAATGACTGGTGCTCTGAAATCGTTGGAAAAATATTTTTAGGGTTTCAAATTTTTTTGGGGTTTTTTAAAATTGATATGTTTTTTGATAGATCTGCTATTGAGATAGTCAGATTTAAAAGGTTTTGTTCTCATTGTTTTTTATTCGTCCTAAAATCGATTTTTTAATTTTAGGGTTTCAAAACTTTTGGGGGTTTTTTAATTTATATATGTTTTAACCTTGTTTGTGGTGCAGGGACGTTGTTTCGGGACGTTGTTTCTTTGATCTATTGCATAGATCTGTTGGTGATTGCACTTTTCCCTAATTTTTCTTAAATTAGGGTTCGGTGAGGAGGTTCTGTTTTCTTCTAAACTAAGTGAATCTAGAAGAAACAGTTCGATTGGGCTTTTGTGTATGCACTGTAACACCTCTGCTCTCTCCTTTTTTGATTATTTGGTTACTGGCTTATTTTCTTTTTCATACTTGTTTTTTGGGTGATATTTGTGATTATACTCTCGTATATTGTTACTCTCTTTTTTGCTGGCCTTGCTATTGTTTGTTGGGGTATTCTGTTTATTTGGACCCTTAATCACCGTCTTGCCCTTGACCTGCCACCCTTGAGTGGTTTGGAAGCCTGGGAACTTTGTTGACTTTGATTAAGTTCTCTTTTTTGGGGTTTGGTTTCTGTGACTCATCACCATGACTAGTGTTCATGGTGACACAGACACTGAACATCAAGATGACCTGATTGGGGAAGGACTTGATATTAGTGACCCTTTGCACCTCCACCCTAATGACTCTGCCACATTGACTGTGATTTCTATCAAACTTAAAGGGACTAAGAATTATCAAATTTGGTCTAATGCTATGCTTTTGGCCGTGGAAGGAAAAAATAAAACTGGTTTCATAAATGGATCTTGTAAAAGATCCCTAACTAATGATGTGATGGGAAGACAATGGGACAGAGTCAATGATGTTGTGTTAGGTTGGATTCTTAATTCTATATCTGATGAATTGTTTCTTGGTCAAATTTTTTCTAAGAAAGCTGAGCATGTTTGGAATGATTTGAAAGAAACCTATCATAAGGTTGATGGGTCTGTGATATTTAATCTGCATCATAAGATTAATACCTTGAAGCAAAATGGCTCCAACTTGTCTGGTTACTATCATACCTTGAATGCTTTGTGGAAACAATATGATGCTATGGTTGAACTTCCTAATTGTGTTTGTGCTGCTACTAATGAATTTAGGAATCATAACAAGTTGTTGAAATTGATGCAATTCTTAATGGGTCTTGATGATACTTATATGACCATTAGAAGCTCCATTCTCTCTAGAGAGGTTCTTCCAGATATCAAAGGTGCTTATGCCATCATCTCTAGTGAGGAGTCTCACAGAGTTGCTTCTGGCAGCCTATCTGGTACCTCTCAGAGGAATCAGACTTCGCCCACCAGAAATGTGTTTCAAGGCCACCAAAATGTTAACCCTAACCCTAATGGTGGCTTTAGACCTAATTATAATAGCAGCAGTCCTAATGGTGGTTTTAGACCCAACTATAATAGTAGCAGTCCTAAACCTAACATGGCCAATAGACCTAATACTTATAGACCCAATGGGAACTCTGAAGTGGTCTGTGAAAATTGTGGGTACAATGGGCATACTATTGATAGATGTTTTAAACTCATTGGCTTTTCTGCTGATTTTGGAAAAAAGAAATCTGGTCAAAATTCTAAAGTGAAATTTTTTTCAAACAACTCTGTTGGCTCTAATTCTAACTTTGTGTTTTCTGATGAACAACTTCCTGCTTTACTCTCTTATCAAAGAGAATACTGGTTCTGAAAAGGGAGTGTAGGCTAATATGGAAGGTACCTACTTTAATTCTAGTAAGGTTTTTAATGATAACTTTGGGAAGTTCTTTTGTTCTAATATTCATTCTAAAGTGACTCAACATGGGAAAGTGGTTGACTCTGGGGCAAACCAACACATGACTACAATGTGTTTGACATTTCTCATCTCAAAATTAAAGTCAGTCATCCTAATGGTACTGAAGCTTTCATATCTAAGATTGGAAATCTAAAATTAGGAAATGGTCTTGTCTTGTTTGATGTGTTGGTTATACCTGAGTATTGTGTTACTTTGATATCTGTGCATAAATTAGCCACGGATAACAAGATTTTTGTGGTTTTTGATGAAAATAAATGCCTTATTCTGAATCATTCTGAATCAGGATTTGAATCTGAAAAACATTCTAGGGATTGGTAATCAATGTGGTGGTTTATACTACTTAGATACTAAAGGTATTAAGTGTAATACTAGTCAATCTGTCCCTGGTTGTTCTCTATCTTACTATGATTGGCATTGTAGACTTGGCCACCCTGCTGACCCTGCTTTGAAACCTTAAAATACACCTTGAAACTTGATAAACATGATAAATATGATTATTGTGAAGTCTGTCAAAGGGCTAAACAAACCAGAAAACCCTTTCCTTTAAGTGACCATAAGCCTAAGTGTTTGGGGGATATTGTTCATCTTGATTTATGGGGTCCTTATAAGGTGACATGTCACACTGGCCATAGATATTTTTTTACCATTGTGGATGATTTTACCAGAGCTGTTTGGGTATATCTCATTAAGTCCAAGGATGAAGTTGTTACTTTTATAGATGTTTTTTATAAAATGATTAAAAATCAGTTTAAAAGAAACATTAAAGTCTTTAGAAGTGATAATGGTACTGAATTTGTTAACCAAACTTTAACAAGTTTTGTAACAACAATGACATCCTTCATCAAACTTCATGTGCTTATACCCCACAGCAAAATGGGGTGGCTGAAAGGAAACATAGACACCTCTTAAATGTGGCTAGGTGTCTTATGTTTCAGGGGGGGAATTCCTTTGAAATTATGGTCTAAATGCATTCTAACTGCTACTTTTCTCATTAACAAATTACACTCTTCTGTGTTAAATGGAAAGTCCCCTTATGAAATGATTTACAATACTTGTCCTAATCTCTCTTATCAGAATGTGGCTGTTTGTGCTTTGCTACTATTTTAAATAGTCATGATAAACTGTCTAATAGGTCTGAAAAATGTGTTATGATGGGTTATTCTAATTCTCAGAAGGGCTACAGGCTTTTTAGTCTTGATAGAAATCAGTTTTTTGTTTTTTGTCTCTAGAGATGTGAGTTTTTTTGAGTCTACATTTCCTTTTAAGGATTCTGTCTCGAAAGACGAGCATGATGAGTCGAATGTCCCTAGTCTTAGTCAAGATAAAAATCTGTTAAACTTTTTTGATTTAGATAACCCTGAGCTACCTAATGATGATGAGAGAGTAACATCTAGTCATAATAGTAACCATGAGTCACAAAGTGAGGGTAGCCACTCTTCCAACCATGGGAAGAATATGGACACTATTGATTCTCCAAATATTGGAGATGATGCTCATAACAGTGAGGATATTGAAGCTGGGTTGGGAGAGGAGGCAGCAACACTTGATGAAAATAATGAATCTAAAGGTCACTTGGATCAAAATCCAGGTGCTCCTACTCAGGGTGTTACAAGGTCTACCAGACCTTCTGTTTTTCCAAAAAACTATAATGATTTTGTAGTTAATTCCGAGGTTAAATATGGTCTTGAAAAATTTGTGGGGTATTCTAAACTTAATCATGAAAACTTCTGTTTTGTCACCCAACTTAACAAAAACAGTGAACCAAAGAACTTTTTTGAAGCTTCTCAAAACCTTTATTGGGTTGATGCTATGAACTCTGAACTTGCAGCCCTTCTTGAGAATGATACACGGGATATTGTTGAATTACCAAAGGGTAGAAAAGCCTTAGGTAGTAAGTGGGTCTGGAAACTTAAGTTTAACTCTAGTGGTGAAATTGAAAGGTACAAGGCTAGGGTTGTTGCCCAAGGTTTTGGTCAAAAAGAAGGGATTGACTTTGATGAAACTTTTGCCCCACTGTTAGATGTTTGCTTAATATTGCTATTGTGAACTCTTGGCCTGTGTTCCAACTTGACATTAATAATGCCTTTCTTTATGGTGATCTTGATGAGACTGTTTACATGAAACCACCACAAGGATATCTTCCTGGTGTTGTCGTGGTGACAACATGGTCTGTAGGCTCAAAAAATCATTGTATGGGCTTAAACAAGCTCCTAGGCAATGGAATGCTAAGCTTACAGCTGTGTTGAGTGAAAATGGTTTTGTTCAAAGTAAATCTAACTATTCTTTGTACACCAAGTCTCTTGGTAATATTTTTCTTGCCTTACTTGTGTATGTTGATGATATCATTATTACTGGGAACAATGTTGCTGAGATTGAAAAATTTAAAATATTTCTGAAAACTAAGTTTATGATTAAAGACTTAGGAAAGTTGAAATATTTTTTGGGTATTGAGGTTGTTGATACTAATTGACCTTCTTTCTGAATATGGTATGTTGGCTTGTAAACCTGCTAGCACTCCCTTGGTTACCAAGCTTGCCCACTATTGATGACCCTTTACTTGATAATATTGTTGATTATCAGAAGTTGATGGGTAAGCTTATTTACTTAACCAATACCACGCCTGACATATCTTATGCAGTTCACTGCTTAAGTCAATTCATGCACTCCCCTTTGAAATCTCATCTAAAAACAGCCTTCAAGATATTAAGATATCTTAAAGGCTCTCCAGGTTTGGGCATTCACATTAAGAAGATCTCTGATATGTTTCTAAATACTTATTCTGATGTTGATTGGGCTAAGTGTGTTGTTACTAGGAGATCTGTTACTGGTTATTGTGTTTTTGTTAACAACAATCTTGTTTCTTGGAAGAGTAAAAAACAACACACTCTCTCTAAATCCTCTACTGAAGCAGGATTCTTAAGGTATTAAAAGACTTAAAATTTAAAAACCTTTTGCTTGTAACCTTGTACTGTGACAGTAACTCAGCTATCAAGATGGCTGCTAATCCAGTTTTTCATGAAAGAACCAAACACTTAGAAATTGACTTGCACTTTGTAAGGGAAAAAAATTTAAGTGGTGTTGTTAAAACTTGTAAGGTAGATTCTGCTAATAATTAGTAGAATCCTCACAAAGGGACTGGATACATTGCAACACAATGCTCTTGTTGAAAAACTCCTCATTAAGGGGGATGTTAAATCTTAGGACCTAATCAGATACCAATATCCAACTTGAGGGACTTATTGTGTATCTTTTGTTTGTCTCGGTTATATCTTGGACGTGAGTTGATGGACACTTGGTGAGGTGGAGGACTTATTCTGGCTACTTGGATAGTTGAGGCACCATCTCCTAATTTACAAAGCGTACAAAGGACGCAACGTCTTTTTTTGATTTTGTTCTTGTAAAGACTATTATCAATTAGATAATAGAGTCACACCAGATTAGCTGTAGTGACTTGTTTAATCTTTATCTTCAAACTCGTTTATGTTTATTAAAGGTTTTGATTCTGAGTTCATATCTTCCATATTTTTCTTTTATCCTATATTTCTTCATCCATACATATACTTTTGCAGGTTTACAGGCATAACAAGTGACAGAAAAAATAAAGATGCCCAATTACACAAAATAACATCATTTCCTATGGCTAAATTTTACGATTAACAAATGAACACCTTTTTATCACAAGTTTTATCAGATAAAAAGGTACCAACACACAATAGTCCTCAAAACTAACAATTATCAGATAAAAAGGTACCAACACACAATAGTCCTCAAAACTAACAATTATCAGATAAAAATGTAAAACACACAATAGTCCTCAAAACTAACAAACAGTGAAAGCCTATCCTTGGTCACAATGACACTCATTTGTACTAGCAATTATCATAAGGGGGTGTTTGTTTAAACTTATACGTTAGCTTATGAGCTTATTTGATTTCGAAATACACTTCATAAGTCCTAAACTACAGGTTTATTTTGGGACTAGTAAAATTATATAAGCACACAAGTCTCAAAATAAGCCGAAAGATTAGAACTAATAAAAAAAGCTTACAGACCACATATAAGCTTAAACAAACCCCCACCTAAAACTCAATAAAGTATAACCGCATGATAACTAAACAATGCTAAAATCGATACTTTGCCCTATTTTATCCTTGAACACCATATTGGGTTACATTTATACTTAAAACAGCTATAAAAACTGAACATTTCATCTAGTGGTTGACGATTATAAAAATTATACTAGCCTTCACGCATTCAAACATATTACAGAAATTAGCTAATCTTAGGTAGTGTTTGTTACAGCTTAAAAGTGGGCCTATGAGCTTATTTGATTTTCGCCTAATATTTCACAAGCCCCAAAGTTCCGGCTTATTTTGAGACTTGAGAGCTTGTATAAGGTTCGGCTTATAAAACATAAGCCCATTTGGGCTTAATTATCATAAACCCTGAACTTTCTAAACTTATATAATCCCTAAGTCTCAAAATAAGCTAGAAACTGAGGCTTGTGAAATATGAGGCTTGTGAAATATAAGGCGAAATCAAATAAGGTGATAAGCCCACTTGTAAGCTAAAACAAACGAACACCCCCTTAACCATTTTAATCAACAACAAAACATCTGACTAAACATTTAACATATGAGAAAATTAGAAATAAAAAGATAAATAAAAACCTGTTTGGCTTTGTAACCCATGCGACAAGCCTTGTCGGGACGGGTGGGGTGAGTGACCCTGACAATGGAAGGAAGCTGACGATACTCCCAGCATCTGACACGTTGCAAGAACCTCATCACATCTGATTGTTTCTTCCTCCATAGCTCCGACACGTATGTGTATGCACCTGTTTTTATTAAAAACAAACCAGTGGTAGATAAATGTGGTTTACAATTGGACAGGTGGAAGATGAAAGAAATAAGGGGGATTATGTGTATGTTGCCCTTAATTTTTTTATTTTTTTATAGTGTTTGTATTTTTCAAATAATATTATTATTGTTCATAAGCAATTAAAATATATTAAAACCAAGTTACTGTTTAAACTGTGAGTCCAAAGAACACAAAAATGATGACATTTGAAATAGCCAAAGCGTGCAAGCACCTTTGCCACTTCCATACATGTCTTCACCAAGCATTAGTTTACTAAATTTTTCATTCATCCTCTGGATATCTACTACACATTTGTAACAAAAAGAAAACAGTTTATGATTATATAAATACATTATAGAAGGGGAACATAAAGAAAAAAATGAAATAAATAAAGACGTAAAATGGTAAGCATGTATCTTTTTTCTATAAGTTGACCTCCAATGTATCCCTAAGCTACCCATCCTATTCAAATTCAAATAAGTACCATAAGAAAAGTAACATGCTGAGACTTTAGCACCAACTTAGAACTGAATTCCTCAATTTGCATGTGTTAACTTTTGGATGTCTCATTGGCTTCGGTTACACTTCTATTTGTGCATTTTTAAGGTAGTGTATCTTGTGTGTTTGATTCTTCGAGCATGATTTCAGTTAAAAGAAACAATGTAAGCCGGAGAATCAAAAACCAACATAGCCAATTTAAATAAAAAGATAAATTTTGTTATTCTACAAAAAACTACCACTCTTATTACAACCTCCATCTCTCATATATGAAAAAAGACCATAAGTTAAAACATTTTTTCAAAAAAGGCAGTTCAAGCAAACTTATTGTACTTTAGTACTTACCATAATCCAGTGTCATTTCTTGCTAAAAAACTACCCTGACTTTATTTTTAGTTAGTTAATGATACTGGCAGGATGTTGATAAGAAAAAAATATTACTCCTAGCCCACATCAAAACACTAATTAAAGGATAAGTTCCTTGAATTACTGTAGCAAATGTGAGAAAAAAAACGATCATGAACGTAATATAGCTAGACCAGTTCAAGTAATAACCATGGACTCCTGCTCCTAGACCTTTATAAGAACCTCACATAAGACCTGTCTCTCTCAGTATAGTTAGTCTCAAGGTGGGATGAACTTGCTCCATGACCAGGCACAATGGATTCAAATATCATATCGAATTTTAGATAGATGACATAACAATATGGGTGATTTTGCAATATGGGGCATGCTGACTCGAAACAGTTTTTGCCCATAATTCTCAGATTATGGACAAACACTCATAATGTCTAATATGATTGTAAGTGCCATTTATAAAACATTTAATACTCTCAGCACCATTCCAAGCAACAATAGTCATAGCCACAAATAAGAAAACTATTACCACTTGTGCGCCATAGCTCAAATTAAATTGAGACTTGCTTCAAAGGAGACTTTCAGCGTTTCACCAAGAATGCAACAAAAAAAGTTCAATTTTCCGGACCCAGCACTTCCAAAAACTGCCACCAGCATCCCTCTTTTAACCTTCATATGAATATTACAGAATGTCGGCCTTGAAGAACACATGTCCCACTGAAACTCATCGGCTTTGATTTCGATCGCTGCCATACTTGACTCCCAACTGAAGGTAAGTGTGGACGCTTGAGCAGTACTGCAATAAGATATTACTTTCTTTTAAAAAAAATTGTAATTTTATTCGATTTCAGAAGATCTGAGACAGAGTGGACCTCCTTTACTCGTTGAGTGTGGTGTTCATATATAGCTACGGCTTGCATGAAGTTTGTATTTATTTTTTAGCAGGTGGATAGCTTCTAGTGCGCGGATAATTTGTTTGCAACTCTCTTACTCTGAGTCTAATATTGTTACCTTGCTATAGCTTATGTCACAGAGAGCATATTATATATGAAAGCACCCACTTGTACAATACACACACCCTCTCCAAGGGAGTCCATACCTCTAATCTCCACCTTTACCAGATAATAAACTAATTTAGCCATAAAATTAATGAATACACACGACAATTAAGATGGTATTGAAACTGTCGTGTATGCATAGGCTTACCTCATTGATTACATGATGTAGGGATGAGCACGGTACCGATACTGGTCCCATCCCGAATTAGTGGTACCGAATATTTCCCGAGCATAAATTAGTGGTACCCGTACCGTATCGAACGGGATTCGGGTATCGGTACTGGGACGGGTATGGGTACCGGGAAATCGGGTTTTTCCCGTTTTTTTTCAAGAATTTCCCGATTTGGTACCGGTACCGTCCCGAATTAGTGGTCCCAAATTTCTTTTCACCTTATTTTGTATTCCCGGTACCGTCCCGAACGGGAATCGGTACGGTTCCGGGAATCGCTACGGTTCCGGGAATCGCTACGGTTCCGGTTCGGTTTCAGGTCGAAATGCTCATCCCTAATTACATGCAAAGTGTGTATTTCAAATAATCCACTCCTTCGAAATAGAAAGCTTCTTAATATTAAGCATTAGTATCCTAATCTTTCATCGAACACATTTTGAGAATCCTGCAACTCACCACTAAATAACTCAAAGTGGAATATGCAAAAAGATACAAACTCTATCATAACTCAATCATAAAGCTTTCAAATATACCAAATCCTACATCACAAATGACCACAAAGTAAATAAAACCAACCTCTTGGGAAGATGGGTATGTTATTCATACGCCTAAATCCAACAACAGGCATCTTGGAACCCCTCACAAACTACTACCAACATACCCTTATGTATAATCGTTAATGAATCTACCCCAAAATACAGGCACCTGCAAAGTAGCACCATGTATTTTTAGAAAAAACAAAAGCAAACACATTATTAGATAGAAATTAGAAATAGTACCGAACTCGCATTTACAAATTGGTGTTTGCAAATTTTATATATTTTCTCTGAGTTTTTAGTGAGAGGGTGGGAAGCTGGTGGCTAGAAACAGGAGGGGTGATTTATCCAGGCGCTAGTTCCAACTTCTTTAACAAACGGCGCCAAAACATAACCGACGATCATTAAACCCGCCATCAAAGAAGTTAAATTTGTTAACACCTACATCATATATTCATGACCATAACCTATCTTGAAGATCTAACTAAATCATACCAGATTTCTGAAGTGACAGACGTGAAGATGAAGAAGCATGCCTCGTCGTGAAACCCATACTCCTTTTCTCTCCACATACGCCACAATCATCAGTTCCTCATCGCTATTCCAGAGCAAATTTTAAAGATGTTTACATGTTTTTCTTGGAGGATAACAATACTTACTGTATTCTGGATTTCTGGGTACGTGTCTTTGGGAGAGTATTTGATAATCATGTGTGTGCTGTTCATAAGGAATACCTTTTTATTTTTGTTACGTTACTGTAGCATATGTGTTTGGGTAACATCATGATTTTTGTATAGTATATATAATATAATATAGATTTTTTTTCGTTTATTGGACTTTATACGGTTTATGATTTATTGTGTTGGTTGATCTCACATCTAACAACACCGCTACCAGCCCATCAACTTCTATAGCCCAAACACTTGACATGCCCAACACCTTTCATCTTTTTGGGCTTATTCGATCTCAGCTGGACACAATGTGCTCCCAGAACTTAATTCTTCAATTTCCAACTTTTTCCTTTTATAAGATCAACTTCAAGTTTTAATACATCGAGTAGAACCGATATAGAACACGTCCCTTAACGGACGTGGCTTAACGTACAGCATTAAATTACTAGATGCAATTCCTATAGATAGAAATCGAGTGTTTGACAAGATATATCAGCTTTCTTTTTTGAACAGAGATATATCAAAAAGAAAAAGTATGTGCAAAATTTTTGGGTAGCATAAATTTTTATTTAATATATAGGAGTAATTAAACTTCTTTATTTGGAGGTAGGAGGTACTCGAGTTGAATCAAGTTGATTGACACGGCTTGATAGGATTCGATGACATTTTGTCCCACTCGACTCCATTTGAAAATAATTTGTCCGGTTAGTTTTCGGGTCAAAAAAGTCTATACATTTATAATTTAATATCTGAACTCAGTTTATTTACATATAATATATTGATCGTTTTTTTTTTAGCTTTATAATAAGAGTCTTACGGGAAGTTTTCTTTTGAGTTTCTATATTCGTGTGTAACACCATTTAATTAACGATTCGCATCAGATTGATTCGTGAAACGGTCAATAGATCGGGTCAACTGAAAACTCCAAGTTTTAAAACATTGAGTAGAACCAGTATAGAACACGTCACGTGGCTTAACGTACAACATTAAATTACTAGATACAATTCATATAGATAGAAATCGAGTGTTTGACAAGATATATCAGCCTTCTTTTTTGAAATGAGATATATTAATCACTAGATTTTCTTTCTTATCACCAGATTTTCTTTGTAAAGGTTCAAGAAAAAATATTTGTAAAATTTTTATAGGCGGCATAAATTTTAATTCATTCTTATCACCAGATTTTTTTTGTAGGGGTTCAAGAAAAAATATCTGCAAAATTTTTATAGGCGGCATAAATTTTAATTTATTCTTATCACGAGATTTTCTTTGTAGGAGTTTAAGAAAAAATATCTGCAAAACTTTTATAGGCGGCATAAATTTTAGTTCATTCTTATCACCAGATTTTCTTTAGAGGGGTTCAAGAAAAAATATCTACAAAATTTTTATAGGCGGCATAAATTTTAATTCATATACTCCGTATAATTAAACTTCCTTTTTTGGAGGTAGGTTCTTTAGAGGTACGTAGTGTCTACTCGAGTTGAATTAAGTTGAATTTTGACACTGCTTCACATGATTCGATGACATTTTGTCACACTCGACTTCATTTGAAGAAATTTTATCCTGTTAGGTTTTGGGTCGTAAAACTCGATACATTTATAATTTAATATCCGAACTTAGTTTATAAACACTTAAAAACAAGAAGTTATAAATCAAGCTTGATGTACTCTTTAAATATTTCTACTTCACTGTTTGCGCTCAAGCTCGAGGCTTGATAACACACGCCTAGAACGAGCTCGAATCGACTTCAAGCAACTCTCTATCTTTTATAATGCCCGAGCTAGACGACGAATGTGGATTGGTTTACACTCTAATTTAGATGCACGAAGTACTAGTAGATTTGAAATTTTTGTGAGAGTATAAATGTCCATTTACATGACAAGTTTTTATATCAAGTACAAGTTAATATTCTATAAAAGAGAAATGATTTATCCTACTATAATTTCTTCCTACTTATATGCCTACTCACAGGATCCTGACACGTGTCAGAACTGACGGTTTAGATGCAGAGAGATAATGAGTGGAGATAAAATATAAAATATTATTGTGTGTAAGAGGATATGTAGGAGGATATTGTAGGAGGATATTGTAGGAGGATATAGCAACACTCTCTATAAAACTCTCTCTTTATGACTACTTTTCATATATAACTTTGGTCAAAGCAATGGCAGCCATTTTCAACACAAATTGTTCGATTTTATTCGAGAGTTCCCAATAACTCTTGTATCAACTTGTTTTCTACACAAGAAACTCAAAAGCATGCTAAATTCCATTCTGAAAAACCACCCAAAACAAGTTTGTTGAAAATTTAAATAAACCAGTTTTGAGAGGTTTTCCAGAATGAAATTGAGCATTCTTTTGAGTTTCTTTTTTAGAAAACAAGTTGGTACAAGAGTTATTGGGAACTCTTGAACAAAATCAAACAATTTGTGATGAAAATGGCTGGTGAATGATTTTTTGGTAGTAACAAGGATGGCTGCCATTGGTTTGAACATAGTTAGAAATGAAAAGTAGGGATAACCGTGTGTTTCAGACACGGGAATTCCAAAAGAGATCAACCTTACATGTGTTGCAGTGGAATTAAGGGTGTGGGTGGATGATAAACTAGTTCGTCGTAATCGTCTCACAGAGGATTTTATGGGCAATTCTAGGCAAGGTACAATTTTAGATTTTCTACTTTCATTATAAAAAAATTGACATGCCCAATGCCTTTCATCTTTGTGGGCCTATTGGATCTCACCTGGACACAATGTGCTAGAAAGAACTTAATTCTTAAATTTCCAACTTTTTCCTTTTATAAGATCAAGACATTTGTCTTAAATAACAGTAGCTTGTTCGCAGTCAAGCTTACGTGGTCATATTACGAATCTACACTATCTTTTTATCATGCAACCCTTGAATAAAATTTTACCAAACAATTTCAACATATCTATAACAAAACAAACTTGGCTGAACTTGTCTGAAAGTGCTAAGTTGATGGAATACCAACAACAACCCAAATCTATCTTTACCGGATGTCGTGAACTTAATCGGTTTATTGTTATTGTATGTTTGACGTTGTTGTGCAAACAACACTTTTGGTCCTTTGGAAGTTCAGGAATGAGATGTGTTTCTACTTAAAAAGAATGATTTCGATACTTGTGACTAAGTATGAAAGAGCGTTAATTTGCTAATGCTTTTGACATTAGTGTTCGTGGTCAAATTTGATGTTGTCTGCAGTAAGCCTCGTAAGTTTGGTTTGTCTCTCTTTAAGATATGTTAGATTTGAAAGACAATCGGTGCGTTTGTTTCATCTGGTAATGGGGTTCATCGCATCCTTTCTACATCGCTGTTTCATTGAATTAATTCTACCAAAGAAACTTTTACTCAAAATAAATATTTCTAAAGTCTCAAAATGAAAAATTATGACAAAATTAAAAGAAAAACTAAAGTTAAACAAAAAAAAATCAATGTATTTAGATCACATTTCTGCTCACTTGAGTTTGACCACATGCACTAGTCTTCTTTCACGTTGGGAAAAGTTATGATAAGCACTCCATCTTTTATCTTTGTGTTGAATTCCTTGTAGACATCATCCTGATATAGATAAATACTACTGGAGCATGTTCTCTTAATTTGCTTATTCTTCGCGTAGGCTTCAATGAACAGGACATTTGAATACGAAGAATTACCTACCCTGACGTGTTTCAATTCGGTTGTCATGTTTACGTCTTCATAATCATCCCAGTTTCCCATTCCCGTATCTAGGTATATGCATAAGCCTTCATTAGTCTGCGCCATTGTCTCATTTCCGGGGACATGTATGGATCGTTTTATGTTTCTAGTGTCAAAGTCACCGTTGTTTAGGTGTTCAAGGCCTTCATTGGTTTCATATGTATATAGTGTATGAGGCACTAATTTGTCAAGATACTTTTTCATGATTATCTCTAGCAACTCGTGTGATGAGATTCCATCATTCAAATCTGAAATCATGCATGCCACGAATTAAACAAAATTATGTTGTACTGGAACATGGAAGCTGATCTATCTAAATTAACGGGAAAATAAAGAAATACATTGATAACAATAGAGATGATGATTTCCGTTAGAAAAAAAAAAAGAGATGATGATCATGTAGTATGTAAGAAGATGGAAATATACCAGTATTGATAGAACTAAAACTAGATCCACGTTGATTATTAGTTTCCACATATGGACAGGACGGGAAGACGGATCTGATGATGTTATCTGAAGCAACATTCTGCTGCATAAAAATATATTTGATGAGATTAACACTGAGATTGAATACATGCATTAGTCATGTTTTACACACATGAAACATATATACCTCGGTTAGAGTTATCAACAGCCCTCCATCTTTTGTACCTTTTATGTCGTTGAATCCACTGGGAATATTATCCGCCACAGGTAGATAAACCCTACTGAAGAAACACTTATCCTTTCCTTTAACTTCTATGGACAGGAAGTTTCTTTCCATGTCGGTTACAACACTTAATACACGCTCTTCTAGTTTCGTGACTCCCGTATCTATGAATGTGCACAGGCCTTCATCAGTCTCCTTCCACTTCTCGTCTCCAGGGGTACATATGTGTATCTTTAGGTCTTTAGCTAGATTAATGAAAGATCCCATACTTAAGCGTTCAAGGCCAGCACTGGTTGCAAACACCCTGGCTGTATATGGTATCCTCTCAAATATATAGTGACTATCGTCCGCAAGTTTATTCAGCCCCCCATGATAATTCAGATCTGAATATCAATCATATATGCATGAATGAACGAATTTATTCAATATATTAATCATCTTCAATAGAGGAGCGTTCATTGCAGAACTTGCAGAACCGTACAGAACTTAAATAACCATAATAATCAAACTCTACTACACCCTAAAACTTAAACCCTAAACACTAAATCATAAACCCTAAAGCCTAAATCCCAAATCATAACCCTTAAAACCTAAATCTAGACCCTAAACATGAAATCCTAACGCCTAAAATAAATCATAACTTGTAGTTCTGCAAGTTATTAACTTGTTTGCATTTAACACTCTAAACCATAGGGTAATGAACACTCCAGAATATATATAGTGATGTATCATACAGTATGCAATAAAGAAGATAATTGAAAACCTTTGAGACAGCGTTCATAATCATATCCACGTCGAGTAGTTCCCAAGGCTGAACGAAACTGGATGATGGATCGGGTGACCAAGTTCGAAGCAGTGATCAGTTTCTTCATAATAAACGAAGCCATATGCGGATCCCTGATCAATAACTAAAATATATATAGTGATTCAAACCAGTGATGTTTTGGTAGCTGCTTTCGTATGATTAAAAGGATATATATATATATGTTGATGTCGTCGTATATACGTGATAATGGTGGAAGGGCTTTGCGCCTTTGCAGAATTTTGGGCACAATATGCAAGTATTATTATTAGGGTTACCGACAAGATACTTTCTTAAGATTTTGTTAGTTGTAAGAATGGGCTTTGAAAACAAATAAGAATTCTTGTTTATTTATTTTTTTAATTACAATAAAAACGAATAATATTGCGCATATAGTTAGCATCGAAAAGTGTATGAACGGTTTTTTGGCCCATCGTGATGTAATACGAGTGGCTCGCAACCAAAAATCCAAAAGGTTATTAGATCAAATTGTTAGTCGTGTGCCAAGCCCAAGTTAGTCTTTGTTAGGGTATCTAAACTATATATGTATCGGGTTATCATTGCTAATGAGATACGAAAACATTAGCAATAAGATTATGGCTTATGTTTGGGGCGAAGCATATTGAAGTAGTATTTAGAAACGATGAATGTTGTGATTTTTAATTCTCGTTTCTAACGCTTCAGCGTAAAAGTATCACTTGTGAGTTCTCCTTGGGCGATAAGCGCCTTTCGAAAAGATAGACTCAACATGCAATTTGGCAATATTAATACGTGTTTCGAAAGTTACTTCTCGAGGTAGGTTAACTTATGATCCCAGTCAGAAGCTAGACACATGCAAAAAAGAAACGCAAAGAAAAAAGTCTAACTAATTAAGGAAGACGAAGCATGTATACCAAAGGTGGTTCATCCATTACATGGTTGTCGTGGTACATGCAAGTTGTTCTGTCGGAACCAAGTTTCTATATATATGATCGCTATCTGGCATCGTTTCCATTGCTTAATGTGGTAAAAGGTCATGTTTGGTTTATAAAATGTTGTGTTCTGGTAATAACAACCTGAACTGCTAGTATGCTTTGCAACTTCCAAGATAATACGGAGAGAACCTTGTAAAGACTAATTATGTGATCCAAGCGGCTAAAAACAACCATAACATGAGGCTTCTAAAGGCATCTAGAGGCTACGATGGAGTCAGAAAGTATACATGACAGGCATTATAACTATTGCCACTTACCTTCCTTGCATCCAAAAAACTGTCTATTGGTTGCCAAGCCGTGAAAGCAGCTCTTGCACATTACACTTGTGATGAAAACCTTGATGCTCATTTCTACCAGGATGTAGCATAGAAGTTAAAATGCACCCCCAAACATCATGAAACAAGCTCCAGCTAAACGTTGCTCCTCAAGTCCATACAGATACTCCTAACTGTTTAGATGCAACTAGGCAAAGGTCATTCTGGAAGTATGGATATCTCGAGACCCAAAACCAAGTTCGGTCTATTTCTCCAATTCAATGTATCGGATAACACAAATAACCTAACTTGAACTACCTAGCTATTTCAGCAACACGAGCTATTCAAGCTTCATGATATAATATCCACACAAGCTAGTACTGGTAAATTTCTTAAAAAGAATCCAGACAACACAGTGTATAAAAAATATGGATGCTCACATTTGTAATTTAAATACCAAATGTACACATTCCAACTGAAATTCAGTAAAGAAGTATTGATTTAATGATTTGATCAAGATTTAAGTAATTGAATGTTAAGCCTTCTTAGCCATACAGAATGAAGAATCATGTGAAACACATCTAACTGTTTTGCTGGATAGTTAACCATGAAGTGTCTTTGTACTTCCATCACTTGTTTCTGCATTTCCAAATACTTCGAAAAAGGTATATCTTGCAATATTCTTTTAAGATCCAGAATCTTATCTACGGGTACTTGAACAGAAAACTGACTCCAATCCAACACATCACTATATGGTAAAACATAATTACTCTTGATCACTACCGGAATACATCCCACATACTAGCACTCGCAACTTCATATCCACTAGGACATAGACAATACTTACTTTGAGTCAATAACTTGGTATAGTTTAGACCTTTGAGAAGGTAATGGTAAACTTGCATATCATTATCTTCTTTGTTTCCCCAATATTCAAATAACTTTTCTCGTACATCACCGTGGCTTCCACCTGCAAAGAATGCAAGGATTGAACGATTGTAAGGTGATATCCCACCAGTTACGATTGGAATACCATTGTATGGCGCATTAATCTCCGCCATTGACACGTCCCTGTTTGGAACAAAACCTTCTGAGGTGTTGGCATTGCAAAGTACTCTTATGACATTCTTAAAGAGTTTAGTGTTTCACTGCGAGGCATGTGGGTGATACGAACCGGATCGATAATAGAGATAAAAGGATAGATAGATTATTTTAATGGGATAACCCGACCCCCCAATGGCTTATATTAGTGAGATAAACCGACTCCCCAATTGATTAATAAAACCAATACTTCATTAACATAAAACATAATCCCTGTTACAAACCTAATGCCCTATATATAATAAAAGATAACTTGCTCCTAAAGATAATGCAAAAACGGAAAGTAAATAAACTAATTATTTAGTTAATATTACTAATAATAAACTGCCAGGATGTATCAATACTCCCGCCCCCAAAAACACCTTGTCCTCAAGGTGTTGCTTAAAAATGAAGCCCCGCGAATTCCTGGATCCCAAACTCTCGTTTGAACTACTCTCTTCGCAAGCCGGTCGACAAGACACTCAAAATGTTGAAACACGCTATCTATTAGTTCAGCGCCGATCTTCAAGTATCTTCTTGATTGATGGTAAGTGATCCTGGGATTCCATCTTCTTCTTTCTTCTACCCTCACTAGATCAGAATGACGCCCCTTAAAAACCCTTAAATCAATCCCAGCAGTAAGTTTTTCCAGCTCTGCACCAAAAATCTGTCCACCCATTTGTTGTTTCCTTTTCCCATGAGAAGGCACATCCCCTGCCCAATTCGGGTTCCTGTGGTCTTGGCTATTTTCTGATTTTGGGACCCCGATGCATCGGCCAATGTCTTTTGTATCCAAATCCTTAAGTGTGCTGTCAGTTTGTGGTAGTTTTTTTCCAACATTTTCATCAGCAACTTCTGTAACATGAAGACTTTTAAAATTGTAGTCTTTTATCTCTTCTTTCAACTCTTCTTTCACCTCCTCCCCACTCGTATAACTTTGCCCGCTATTTTCTTCAAAACGTTGGGTATTTTGAATCGGTTTTGCGGGTACATTGGTTGTTACCGGTGGCGATATGGGATTCCGTAAAGACTGAATTAGATTTTTCATCTCTTCAAGTTTTTGAATACATGCTTCACGCCACTTATCCTCTTCAATTTTTTCTTTAATCATTTGATTCCATTCTTCACGCCTCTTATTCTCTTGGTAGGTTCTAATCGCCGAATATTGCTCATACGAACTACCCTCACGAGATTGTTCGAATCTGTTTAATATTCGCCTTTTAAAATCCTCCCAAGATCTAAACGGAGTTCGACAATCACTCCAACATAACCAAGAAAGAGCTTGTCCCTCTAAACATAACTCCGCAGCCGTTAATTGATCCTTAGCCTCAATCCTCTCGATATGAAAATATCGTTCCATGCGGTAAATCCACCCAAAAACATCACCTCCTTCAAAGTTAGACATCTTTAAATCTCTTCCGAATGAACGCATGCTGTTAACCATCTTCTTGTGCCCCGGATGAACAGTAGTAGATGAACAGTAGCGATGAACAGTAATTTCTGGACGTGAACAGTGATTCGGATGAATGTCCGGGTAAACAGTTTTTTTTTTTTTTTTTTTTTTTTTTTTTTTTTGTTGAAACCCTAGAATCGAAACAGCTCTGATACCAATTGATACGAACCGGATCGATAATAGAGATAAAAGGATAGATAGATTATTTTAATGGGATAACCCGACCCCCCAATGGCTTATATTAGTGAGATAAACCGACTCCCCAATTGATTAATAAAACCAATACTTCATTAACATAAAACATAATCCCTGTTACAAACCTAATGCCCTATATATAATAAAAGATAACTTGCTCCTAAAGATAATGCAAAAACGGAAAGTAAATAAACTAATTATTTAGTTAATATTACTAATAATAAACTGCCAGGATGTATCAGTGGGCCCTGTCACACATATGCATAAAAATTGTTACAGTTAGTAAAAGGTTTAACATAGCTAGAGATTTAACAAATAAATCTCTTAAACAAATAGTCAGATGTATTTCGACACATATATGGATGGTTCAATCTAGATTTGATGAATTTAAATGCACGTACCCAATCATGACAAGACACATAGAAATGATCGGCACCATTGCTACGGTTCTAATAAGGGTACTTTTGTGCAATGACACCAATATAGTCTTCGAATATCTCTTGTATTCTCTCTCGAAAAGTAATGATATCCGACACTTTGAATAGGTAATGAACAATCTCGTATACCCTCAATGGGATAAGGAACGCATGTGCTTCATCTGGATGGTTAGCTGCTACAAAGTATCCTTTTTTTTCCATCTCCTCGATGAAGAGACCCTCGGAGCTATATATATCTTTCATCGGTCCTCTATGTGCCAACGGGTGTTGGAAATTTAGTGCAATTGTAGGATCGAGTCACACTTGTAAATGGGTTTGGAGGTACGGAGTGTACACCCATTAAGTCCCTGACCTCCCTGGACTCAATATAGTGGTTGAAAGTTCATCAGTAGGAAGCTGCTCCTAGTTAGGAAGTTGCTCCTGGTGAGGAAGTTGATCCTGGTTAGGAAGTTATTCCTGGTTAGGACATTGCTCCTGGTGATGCACAAAGTCTTTGTAACCTCTTTGACCAATCAATGAGGGTTGAATATTGACTTGATGACCAGGTTTATGGTCATGTAACCACTATGTTTTCATGTAAGTAATTATGAGCTTAATTGATCGATTAATGCTCTTAAATACCATTGACTATGAGTTACATCCTTCTAGGACTAGGATCACTATAAATAGTGATCATATTTGCATGATGAAACAGACAGAAACAAGAAACACTTACACGCACAGAGTTCTTGATTTGTGCCTAAAACAAGAACTAACTCTTGGTTTTATCCCAAGGAGGTATTCGTGTTAACCCAGGCATAGGGTCGAATAATCTTCTTTGGAAAGTGATTACACGACTTCAAGAGATATCCGGTAACCATTCATTGGTACATAGTTAGGCTATTGATTATCTTCACCCTGTTGGAATGAAGTAAACCCCAACAATCAAAGAAGATTATTATGTGATAATCAATGGCGGCGGCAATGAAACATATGGTGGCTAACTTCTCCAAACTGGAAAAGTTTGAAGGGGTTGATTTTAGGAGATGGCAGAAGAAGATACACTTTCTTCTTTCTACCATGAACGTGGTGTACGTGCTGACCACTCCCATTCCTGATGGTGGTGATGATGCTACTTTGGAGGAACTGAGGAAAAGGAGCAAATGGGAGAATGATGATTATGTGTGTCGCGGCATAATTCTCAATGGTATGTCTGATTCTTTATTTGATATTTACCAAAATGTTGAATATGCTAAAGAACTATGGGATTCCTTGGAAGCCAAATATATGGCTGAGGATGCATCAAGTAAGAAGTTCCTTGTGAGTGATTTCACAAATTACAAAATGACTGATTCAAGACCAGTCATGGAACAATACAATAAACTTCTTGGAATACTTGGCAGATTTACACAACATAAAATGAATATGGATGAGACCATTCAGGTCTCGTGTGTCATTGACAAACTACCTCCTTCTTGTAAAGATTTCAAGCACACCTTGAAACATAAGAAGGAGGATTTAACTCTTGTTGAGTTGGGCAGTCATTTGCGCATTGAGGAATCCCTCAGGGTGCATGAAAGTGATAAGCCAAAGAGCAACAATGTTGCTGGTTCATCGGTTGTCAATATGGTGGAGCATAACAACTCCACCAGGTACAATGACAACAAGGGCAAACGTAAGCATCAGGATAACGCCAAAGCTAATCCTAACAAGAAGTCATCAATGGCTTGTTGGAAGTCTGGGATACCTGGACACTTCAAAAGGGATTGCAAAGGTGTTAGCATTGGCAACCAAGCTAATGGATCAGGCATAAAAGGTCAGAATATGTTTAATGAATCTCTCTAGATTTATTATGTTACATATGTATCTGAAGCTTATTTTGTGCAGGATGATGATGTTGCGTGGTGGGTTGACTCTGGAGCAACAGTACATGTGTGTAAAGATAGATGCTGGTTCAAGACTTATGAGTCAATGAATGATGAATCTATTCTTCACATGGGAAATGAGTCAACAGCACTAGTGCATGGACGTGGTTGTGTAGATCTTAAATTTAGTTCTGGAAAGATTGTTTCTTTGTTTAATGTTTTGCATGTTCCTAATATTATGAAGAACTTGGTTTCTAGTAGTGTTTTGAATAATTGTGGTTATAAACAAGTGATTGAATCTAATAAATTTGTTTTATCTAAACATGGTGTGTTTATTGGTTTTGGCTATTTGAGTAATCAAATGTTCAGGCTTAATATTGATTCTAGTATAAATGTTGATTCTGTCCTGATGACTACCACTAAACTGAATGATTCATCACTATGGCATGCTAGACTAGGCCATGTCCACTATAAGAGGATGCAAGATATGTCTAAGGATGGGTTAATTCCAACTTTTGACATGGACATTGATAAGTGTCAGACTTGTATGCTGAACAAAATTACTAAGAAACCATTTCAGGATGTAAAACGTGAAACTACAGTTTTGGAGCTAATCCATAGTGACCTATGTGATTTGCATGCTACTCCCTCATTAGGGAATAAGAAATACTTGGTAACATTTATTGATGATGCTTCCAGGTTTTGCTATGTTTATTTGTTACATACTAAGGATGAAGCATTAGATAAATTTAAAGTATTTAAAACTGAAGTTGAATTACAACAAGAAGTCCAAATCAAAAGATTTAGGACTGATAGGGGAGGTGAGTACATGGATACTTTGTACTTTGAGTCTGTTGGAATCATCCATGAGAGAACTGCTCCCTATACTCCACAACAAAATGGTATATCTGAAAGAAAAAATAAAGTACTAAAAGAGATGGTTAACTCCATGTTGTCCTACTCAGAACTGAGTCAAGGGTTTTGGGGAGAAGCTGTGTTAACAGCTTGTTATTTATTAAATAAGGTTCCTAATAAAAGGCATAGGATTACCCCTTATGAACTCTGGACTAAAAGGAAACTAAACTTGAACTACCTCAAAGTTTGGGGTTGTAGGGCTGTTGTAAGACTCCCTGATCCAAAGGTGAAAACCTTGGGTGAAAGAGGCATCGAATGCATCTTTGTTAGATATGCTGAGCATTCCAAGGCTTATAGGTTCTATGTTATTGAACCTAATGATTCAGTTTCAATAAACTCAATCATTGAATCAAGGGATGCTAACTTTGATGAGACTAGGTTCTCATCAGTCCCTAGGCTAAGCCTTAGGACTCCTACTGGAGCTGAGGACATTGGTGCTTCGGTGGAACCTGAAAGGGTCACTAATGAGGTTGTGGTTCAGCAACCTGAGCCTGAGCTTAGAAGAAGCACAAGGCAAAGGACTCCAAAGAATTTTGGGCCTGAATTTCAACTATACCTAGTTGAAGGAACAAGGGATGAGGTCTCTGACCAGTACTACTATTGCTTTAATGTTAAGGATGATCCCAAAACATTTGATGAAGCAATGAAGTCCCATGATGTTGCTTTCTGTAAAGAAGCAATCAATGATGAGATAGATTCCATCTTGGGCAACAACACTTGGGTGTTGGTTGATCTACCTCCAGGTTGCAATCTACTTGGATGCAAATGGATCTTCAAAAGAAAGATAAAGGTAGATGGAACTATTGAAAAGTTCAAGGCAAGGTTAGTCATTCAAGGCTTTAGACAAAAGTCAGGAATAGACTACTTTGATACTTATGCTCCTGTAGCACGCATAAGTACCATAAGAATGTTTATTGCCTTGGCAAGCATTCACAATCTGATTATTCATCAGATGGATGTGAAGACAGCATTCTTGAATGGTGATTTAGATGAGGAGGTTTATATGAACCAACCTCAAGGTTTCATCCTGCCTGGTCATGAAGGTAAGGTGTGTAAACTGATTAAGTCCTTATATGGACTCAAACAAGCACCTAAGCAATGGCATCAAAAGTTTGATGAAGTGGTTTTGTCTAATGGTTATTTACTTAACCAAGCTGACAAATATGTATATAGCAAATTTGATGAATCTGGTAAAGGAGTCATCATTTGCCTATATGTTGATGACATGTTAATCTTTGGTACTGACCAAGTTCAGGTTGATTTAACCAAAGAGTTTTTTTCATCAAGGTTCTCTATGAAAGACATGGGGGAGGTTGATGTTATCCTTGGCATAAGGATTAAACATAAAGGTGATGGTATTGTAATTTCTCAGTCTCATTATATTGAGAAGGTCCTGAAGAAATTCAATCACTTTGATTGTACTCCAGTGAGTACACCTATGGATACAAGTGAGAAACTAATGCCTAACAATGGTCAGGCTGTCTCCCAGCTTGAGTATTCTAGGGTGATTGGTTGCTTGATGTATGACATGACTAGTACTAGGCCTGATATTGCTTTTGCAGTGGGTAAACTGAGTAGGTACACTAGTAATCCTAGTACTCAGCATTGGCAAGCAATTCAGAGGGTACTAAAGTATTTGAAAGGAACAATAGATTATTGTTTGTCATATATTGGATATCCTTCAGTGTTGGAAGGTTACACTGATGCAAGTTGGATCAACAATACTAAGGATAATTCATCCACAAGTGGCTGGGTATTCCTTCTTGGTGGTGGTGCAATTTCTTGGGCATCCAAGAAGCAAACTTGCATTACTGGTTCAACAATGGAATCTGAATTTGTGGCTCTAGCAGCTGCTGGTAAAGAGGCTGAATGGTTGAGAAACTTGCTTCTTGAGATTCCATTGTGGGTCAAACCTATGGCACCCATATCTATCCGTTGTGATAGTGCAGCTACATTGGCTAAGGCTTATAGCCAAATGTACAATGGTAAGTCTAGACACTTAGATGTTAGACATAGCATGATTCATGAGCTAATCATGAATGGGGTGATATCAATAGAGTTTGTGAGGTCTCAACAAAACTTAGATGATCACTTGACGAAGGGATTGGCTAGAGACTTGGTTATAAAGTCTGCTAAAGGGATGGGTTTAAAGTCCAAACTAGTCACTGAATGCTAGGACACCCAACTCCCTCCTGAGGAAACTTGGGAGCTGAGTTCAATGTGGAAAGCTGAACATTCAGGGGACTGAAGCACATGTATATCATCCCAAGGATGTGCTTGTACCTGCTGAAATGAGGATGAAGTTATAAACTTCTTAATGGTTAATTTCTTTGAAAAAGTGCTTAAGCAGGAGCATGAACTAAAAAGGAACCACCTATGTAAATGTTGAGGTTTTGCCGCCTCAAGGAGCATGGACTTTGGCTCTTACAACATTTATGAATTGGATATGGACACATGGCTTGTATGGTGTCAGGAGCGTTTTAAGTGTTTGAAAACTTGTGTGTATTTTATCTTCATGTATTCAAAGTAGTTGAAGGGTTCAATTCTTAGAACACCCTGATTCTTGAATATTTGAAGTGATGTACTAATACGGAAATTCAACCCTCGGGACATTTTCATTTATGCACTGGTTTTGTTAAAGTTGATTTTCATTCAAAAGGAATTGTACTAAATTGGGGAGGATTGTTGGAAATTTAGTGCAATTGTGGGATCGAGTCACACTTGTAAATGGGTTTGGAGGTACGGAGTGTACACCCATTAAGTCCCTGACCTCCCTGGACTCAATATAGTAGTTGAAAGTTAATCAGTAGGAAGCTGCTCCTAGTTAGGAAGTTGCTCCTGGTGAGGAAGTTGATCCTGGTTAGGAAGTTGTTCTTGGTTAGGACGTTGCTCCTGGTGATGCACAAAGTCTTTGTAACCTCTTTGACCAATCAATGAGGGTTGAATATTGACTTGATGACCAGGTTTATGGTCATGTAACCACTATGTTTTCATGTAGGTAATTATGAGCTTAATTGGCCGATTAATGCTCTTAAATACCATTGACTATGAGTTACATCCTTCTAGGACTAGGATCACCATAAATTGTGATCATATTTGCATGATGAAACAGACAGAAACAAGAAACATTTACACGCACAGAGTTCTTGATTTGTGCCTAAAACAAGAACTAACTCTTGGTTTTATCCCAAGGAGGTATTCGTGTTAACCCAGGCATAGGGTCGAATAATCTTCTTTGGAAAGTGATTACACGGCTTCAAGAGATATCCGGTAATCATTCATTGGTACGTAGTTAGGCTACTGATTATCTTCACCCTTTTGGAACGAAGTAAACCCCAACAACGGGATCTCTCCTTCCTTATATGCCCATATCTTCAACGTCTTAATCATCTCAGTATGACTCCTGGAGAATCAACCGAAATCTAACTAAATGTCCAAATACTTACATATATAATATTATCTAGAGAAATATTATATTCAGCCAAGAACAAAACCTAAGATTGTATAACAATTTGCAAATAAACAAAAAAACAAAGAATAAATAGTTAGCAAACTTGTATAATTCGAACCCTTACTGAAAAAAGGCAGCATAATTCCTGTATGTGGCTCCTTCGGGGATGAAACCTTCACTCATTAGAGTAGATGCAGATATGTTGTTAAGAATGGCTTGCTGAATTCTGGCTCGTGCTTTTGCTAACTGTTCTTCAATCCTTCGCAATCTAATATCATACTTCTAATGAACAAACATAAAAAAACGAGTTACAAAACCAATTCGCAAAGCACATTGCCAGTTTGCTACATACTAATAAAATTAAAAGAATGAAAGCAAACAATACTTTGATCTCGGGCGTGTTCTCATGTTGCAGAAATCCGGAGGCTGATGTTGAGAAAAGATTATAAATTTGGTTTATAGGAGATAAATAAACTATTAGAAGAAGAAAAGTAAGTAGGGTTATTGTGATGGTGAGTTTGGTTGTAGCTGCTATATTTTGCTTTCCCTATTGATTGTGCATGTCAATCTTTTGTATGTGCAAATACATATGCATAAAGTGTAGCACAAACATATCGTAATCTAGTATCCAAGAATAGTGAACAGAAAATGAGATGAGGAGTTACACATGGCCATCTTTGTTTAACCACATTTTAGGCCAACCAACCAATAGTATTTATACCAACTCTAATTTATGAAACTTACCATATTCAAATTTATTTAAGAATTTTTAAAAAATAATTACGGATTATATTTTGGGTTTTGCAATCAATGTCAACTAGTAGTGTTGATTTGCACACTTCAAAAAATTATTGGCATACTCAAAATATGTGTGTTGTGACATTTATACCATCAATTGTTACACATTTCATCAAATGATGTAAGCAGAGGCGGAGCCAAAGGGGGGGCCCGAGGGGCACGTGCCCCCCACCAGAAAAAATTTCAGTGTAAAATTTTTCAAATTTTGAGATATTTTCTTTAAGTGACCCCCTAAAAACTATCTCCTGTGTAAACTAAAAGCTAAAAGAAGATGTAAAAAGTAATTTTTATGTGTTGTAATGGGGTTTTTGAAAGCTTGAAGTATTTTTTATGTGTTGTAATGGTGAAGAAGATGAAGTGGGCGGTGAAAAGGGAAGATGTAAAATGTATTTAACTGGTTTCGAGGTTAAGTCGCGTGGGCTTTTGTACCTCTCTTTAAATATTCTATGTACTTTTGGATTTTTATGTATTAATTTTTGGTCATCCATTTTGTATTCTCAATTTTAACAAGTTTTTTTGTCATCTAATTCTAACAAGTTTACAAAATGAGTGGATAAGATATTATTAAGTTAACAGTTGACGTGTTTTTTTTCCGTTGTATATTCGGGTGGAAAATTTTTTTTTTTTGCCCCCCCTCAACATTTATTCTAGCTCCGCCCCTGGATGTAAGGGTATAAATGCAAAACATCTAACAATTTGAATGTACAAATAACTTTTGGAGTGTGCAAATTATTAGCTAATAAACGCAAACTTTCCTAACTAGTCACTCTTGAAGTTGTACTATATATGAGACTAGTTCACACTAAGATATTCGATTAACTAATTACGAAAATTCAACTTGTGTAGTATTTAATGTAATATTTACAAAAAACAAACTTCACATGCATATGTACGTAGTCTCAATCACCCCTATATCAAGACATAAGCCTTGTTTGTCACGTTATGATCGATCTACATCCTATGAATATGTGGCCATGTAATAAGTCACGTTATAATCGACATCCTATGAACATGTGGCCAATATGTAATAAGTCCTAAATATATATATCTACATATAGGCGTATGTCGTTATTTGACAGGAGAATGCGTAATAGAATGATATTTTTGGAATATATATATCATTTTTTAATTTATATGATACGAGTAACTGATAACAAATGAATATATGTGGCCTATACTTAATAAGTCTTCTTTGTTTCCCAGTATTTGTACAGTTTTCCTCGCGTGTCACCGTCGTTTTCACAGGCTTGACAGCAAGCAGCAACCGCACATGTGGATCGGTGGCGCTTACTAGTAGCAACACTAATAACCATTGCCGCTTATCTTCCTTTGCATCCAAAATCCTATCTATAGGTGCAAGCCATGAAAGCCTATAAATGTCTTGCATATCGCACTTGTGACGAAACCTGGATGCTCATTTCTACCATCAGTGCGTTGTTCCTCAAGTCCATACTACTATACAGATACTTTTAACTGTTTAGAGATAACTAAAAAAGATCATTGTTGTGGGAAGGGGAAGTGCTGATATCTCAGGACCCAAAACCAAGTGCAGTCAATTAATCCAATTCAATCTGTTGTATAACACTTTAAACCCGAGCTTGAATTAAAAAGATATAGTATTCTCTTAGGGTGAGCCACAACTTTTTATGATAATAATCTTCAGTCCTCCATTTTATTTGATAGAGTTTAAATACAATGTAAGATGACAATCGATTCAATTGTTCATCTCTCATAGTGGTGTTCCTTGTTGGTCCTTGCTTGGTGGGTGACAATCGATTCAATTGTTCATCTCTCATTCGAGCGAGACTCGTAGCATCTTTTAAATTTGTTGGCTTGAACATTCGAATGCCATCCGCAATTTCAGGTTTAAGTCCACCCATGAATGTACCAACAAGTGCCTTTTGAGTCCATCCTCGAACTCGATTTCCCAATATCTCAAACTCCTTTTGATATTCTCTAAAGGGCCCGGTTTGTTGTACCTTTGAAAGAGCTTCATCAAAATCCTCACAATCTGTTGGACCAAACCGAGACCACAATTCGTCATGAAAAATATCCCATGTCACTTCTTTCTCTTCCTCTTTGTAAGCCTTACTTAACCACCGCCACCATTGGTTTGCTTCACCTTGCAAAAGATATGAAGCTAATGACACCTTTTGGGTTACCGGTGTGCCTTGGTATTCGAAGAATTGATCAACTTTCGAGAATCATTCGGTAGGATCCTCATCACCCCGGTATGTTGGAAACTCAAGTTTGGCCAACTTCGAATAAAACATTGACCTCCCTCCTTGTTTGGAGTTGTCGCCACCTTTTCCAGCGAGAACCGGCTCAGAAAGTTTCGTCACAAGGTCTTCCAAGTGCTGAAACTTATCGGCGATACCTAGTTTCATCTCAGCAATACCATCTTGGAGTTGGCCCAAAGCAGCCTCCAAGTTCTCGATTCGTTCCTTGTTTGTTGTCATAGCTCTGGTACCAATAGATAGGTCCCAACCAAAAGCTTGAATTAAAAAGATATAGTATTCTCTTAGGGTGAGAACGAACCACAACTTTTTATGATAATAATCTTCTGTCCTCCATTTTATTTGATAGAGTTTAAATACAATGTAAGATGACAACCAAAGGGTGTAACCATCTCATAGTTATACTAGGAAGACAAATGGATCAAGTATTAAAAACTAAGAAGATAATGCTAGAAATAAATGGGACTACTCAAATCCCATGTAGGCATGTCATGGCTTTCATGACTTTATTTGTCTCATCAGTAATCAACGATTCATCTTACATTCCAACAACTTGGAAAGTCTACAGAATTGATCCGATACTGTCATAATTATGTCACGGGTTATAAGATAATTGAACAATCTAACTATTTCAGCTATATGACTTGCTGAGTCTGAAACAGTACACAGTAAAATGCTAGCTAGCATCATGAAAACTCAGACGAACAAACAAGCAAACTTCAAACTTCATAATCTAATTTCTTAATAGTGAAACATTGAAAAGTTTGCAAACATTGTAAGATATTTCAACATATAGTTAACAAGAGATGATGCTGCAATGAAATATCTCAGACAACGCAAACCCATGTTTCATCAAAATTGACACAAATCATTCTTAGTTTTGATCTCACAGCAAAATTAAATATCACTACAACATAAAAATAAGAGCAAGTCGATAATAAACGAAACAACCTTTTCGCAAAAGTTATCAACGGTAACGACGAAGGGACAAAGTGTTGTTTCTCTTCCAGGTAGCCCTTCTTGATGGTCTTCGCTTGTGGTTCAAGTGCCCCTTACCACGGAGTCCTCTGTACTTCTTACCAGCAGATGTTAATCCTCTAAGCTCTCTGTGCTTGTGCACAGGGTTGCAAATCCAGTTGATCCTTGGGTCATTACGGATAGCAGCATGTGCAGGATCCACCAAGATCACCTCAAAGTACTTGTAAGTTGAGTCTTGCAATTAAAACTTTTACTCAATGGCCAAACAAAGTAGAAACTCACTCCATTCATAGAATTCAGACTAATTTACCTATAGATCAACAGTTTTTAATGCATTTCAAAATATATACCAAGATCGCAAAAAAGGAATTAGTCTGATTGGGTCCCAATAGAACTTTATGTTCATAATTAGAGATAAGTGTCGGATGTTATGGTATGTGAAGACATTATGTGTGTAACTAGTAGTTTTTTTAGTAAAAATGATTTATAAGAATTTAAGCATAAAGTTACACCAAGACAAATTTGAACACATTTGACTGGTTTACTTGTACAAACACAAATGACTCGGTTACTTATTTAAATTTGACCCGTTTACTTTTTAGGCTGATACACATTGATAAGTAAATGGGCCAAAACTGTCACCTCAATAACTCCTAATTGTCTTTGTTGTCTTCAAAAAAATACTGATAAGACCAGTACTTAGAAACAGAAAGATAGATGTGTGTATGTTAGTATATAACAGATTTATACCTCATTGAGCCAATAAGAGTTAAGAACCTTAAGGCCACCCAATTTCCTCCCAGCTCGTTCCTCAGCAACTAACCTTTTGCTCCTTTGAAATTTCAGCTGGGTAACACCCTGGTTTGTAGGCTTTCCATACACAATACCTTTAGGAACTGGCCTCTTCCTTCCATCACGCCTCACACGTACCCGGTAGATCACATAACCCTATAGAGAATATACATGTTAATATTGATTTATCACAACATATAAAAAAGCTGTTAACTCGCAACTCAAAATCATATATGAAAGTTGTGGCTCAACTGCCAACGTGACTCAAAGAAGTTGTGATAAAAATTAACACTAATAAGTCGTAACATATCATACAGATCCTAATTAAAGAGTATTGACATTGTGAATCAAAGGATTCGTTTCTTGTTGTTCTAAAGCTTTAACGTTTTAAGTAGGAATGTAGGACAGTGTTCCATTGTTAAATCTTAGGAACTAATCAGATACCAATATCCAACTTGATGGACTTATTGTGTATCTTTTGTTCGTTTCGGTATATCTTGGACGTGAGTTGGACTCTATTTTTTTATTTTGTTCTTGTAAAGACTATTATCAATTAGATAATAGAGTCACACCAGATTAGCTGTGGTGACTTGTCTAATCTTTATCTTCAAACTCGTTTATGTTTACTAAAGGTTTTGATTCTGAGTTCATATCTTCCATATTTTGCTTTTATCCTATATTTCTTCTTGGTATCAATGACTGGTGCTCTGAAATCGTTGGAAAAATATTTTTAGGGTTTCAAATTTTTTTGGGGTTTTTTAAAATTGATATGTTTTTTGATAGATCTGCTATTGAGATACTCAGATTTAAAAGGTTTTGTTCTCATTGTTTTTTATTCGTCCTAAAATCGATTTTTTAATTTTAGAGTTTCAAAACTTTTGGGGGTTTTTTAATTTATATATGTTTTAACCTTGTTTGTGGTGCATGGACGTTGTTTCGGGACGTTGTTTCTTTGATCTATTGCATAGATCTGTTGGTGATTGCACTTTTCCCTAATTTTTCTTAAATTAGGGTTCGGTGAGGAGGTTCTGTTTTCTTCTAAACTAAGTGAATCTAGAAGAAACAGTTTGATTGGGCTTTTGTGTATGCACTGTAACACCTCTGCTCTCTCCTTTTTTGATTATTTGGTTACTGGCTTATTTTCTTTTTCATACTTGTTTTTGGGTGATATTTGTGATTATACTCTCGTATATTGTTACTCTCTTTTTTGCTGGCCTTGCTATTGTTTGTTGGGGTATTCTGTTTATTTGGACCCTTAATCACCGTCTTGCCCTTGACCTGCCACCCTTGAGTGGTTTGGAAGCCTGGGAACTTTGTTGACTTTGATTAAGTTCTCTTTTTTGGGGTTTGGTTTCTGTGACTCATCACCATGACTAGTGTTCATGGTGACACAGACACTGAACATCAAGATGACCAGATTGGGGAAGGACTTGATATTAGTGACCCTTTGCACCTCCACCCTAATGACTCTGCCACATTGACTGTGATTTCTATCAAACTTAAAGGGACTAAGAATTATCAAATTTGGTCTAATGCTATGCTTTTGGCCGTGGAAGGAAAAAATAAAACTGGTTTCATAAATGGATCTTGTAAAAGATCCCTAACTAATGATGTGTTGGGAAGACAATGGGACAGAGTCAATGATGTTGTGTTAGGTTGGATTCTTAATTCTATATCTGATGAATTGTTTCTTGGTCAAATTTTTTCTAAGAAAGCTGAGCATGTTTGGAATGATTTGAAAGAAACCTATCATAAGGTTGATGGGTCTGTGATATTTAATCTGCATCATAAGATTAATACCTTGAAGCAAAATGGCTCCAACTTGTCTGGTTACTATCATACCTTGAATGCTTTGTGGAAACAATATGATGCTATGGTTGAACTTCCTAATTGTGTTTGTGCTGCTACTAATGAATTTAGGAATCATAACAAGTTGTTGAAATTGATGCAATTCTTAATGGGTCTTGATGATACTTATATGACCATTAGAAGCTCCATTCTCTCTAGAGAGGTTCTTCCAGATATCAAAGGTGCTTATGCCATCATCTCTAGTGAGGAGTCTCACAGAGTTGCTTCTGGCAGCCTATCTGGTACCTCTCAGAGGAATCAGACTTCGCCCACCAGAAATGTGTTTCAAGGCCACCAAAATGTTAACCCCAACCCTAATGGTGGCTTTAGACCTAATTATAATAGCAGCAGTCCTAATGGTGGTTTTAGACCCAACTATAATAGTAGCAGTCCTAAACCTAACATGGCCAATAGACCTAATACTTATAGACCCAATGGGAACTCTAAAGTGGTCTGTGAAAATTGTGGGTACAATGGGCATACTATTGATAGATGTTTTAAACTCATTGGCTTTCCTGCTGATTTTGGAAAAAAGAAATCTGGTCAAAATTCTAAAGTGAAAATTTTTTCAAACAACTCTGTTGGCTCTAATTCCAACTTTGTGTTTTCTGATGAACAACTTTCTGCTTTACTCTTATCAAAGAGAATACTGGTTCTGAAAAGGGAGTGTAGGCTAATATGGCAGGTACCTACTTTAATTCTAGTAAGGTTTTTAATGATAACTTTGGGAAGTTCTTTTGTTCTAATATTCATTCTAAAGTGACTCAACATGGGAAAGTGGTTGACTCTGGGGCAAACCAACACATGACTACAATGTGTTTGACATTTCTCATCTCAAAATTAAAGTCAGTCATCCTAATGGTACTGAAGCTTTCATATCTAAGATTGGAAATCTAAAATTAGGAAATGGTCTTGTCTTGTTTGATGTGTTGGTTATACCTGAGTATTGTGTTACTTTGATATCTGTGCATAAATTAGCCACGGATAACAAGATTTTTGTGGTTTTTGATGAAAATAAATGCCTTATTCTGAATCATTCTGAATCAGGATTTGAATCTGAAAAACATTCTAGGGATTGGTAATCAGTGTGGTGGTTTATACTACTTAGATACTAAAGGTATTAAGTGTAATACTAGTCAATCTGTCCCTGGTTGTTCTCTATCTTACTATGATTGGCATTGCAGACTTGGCCACCCTGCTGACCCTGCTTTGACACCTTAAAATACACCTTGAAACTTGATAAACATGATAAATATGATTATTGTGAAGTCTGTCAAAGGGCTAAACAAACCAGAAAACCCTTTCCTTTAAGTGACCATAAGACTAAGTGTTTGGGGGATATTGTTCATCTTGATTTATGGGGTCCTTATAAGGTGACATGTCACACTGGCCATAGATATTTTTTTACCATTGTGGATGATTTTACCAGAGCTGTTTGGGTATATCTCATTAAGTCCAAGGATGAAGTTGTTACTTTTATAGATGTTTTTTATAAAATGATTATAAATCAGTTTAAAAGAAACATTAAAGTCTTTAGAAGTGATAATGGTACTGAATTTGTTAACCAAACTTTAACAAGTTTTGTAACAACAATGACATCCTTCATCAAACTTCATGTGCTTATACCCCACAGCAAAATGGGGTGGCTGAAAGGAAACATAGACACCTCTTAAATGTGGCTAGGTGTCTTATGTTTCAGGGGGGAATTCCTTTGAAATTATGGTCTGAATGCATTCTAACTGCTACTTTTCTCATTAACAAATTACCCTCTTCTGTGTTAAATGGAAAGTCCCCTTATGAAATGATTTACAATACTTGTCCTAATCTCTCTTATCAGAATGTGGTTGTTTGTGCTTTGCTACTATTTTGAATAGTCATGATAAACTGTCTAATAGGTCTGAAAAATGTGTTATGATGGGTTATTCTAATTCTCAGAAGGGCTACAGGCTTTTTAGTCTTGATAGAAATCAGTTTTTTGTTTTTTGTCTCTAGAGATGTGAGTTTTTTTGAGTCTACATTTCCTTTTAAGGATTCTGGCGCGAAAGACGAGCATGATGAGTCTAATGTCCCTAGTCTTAGTCAAGATAAAAATCTGTTAAACTTTTTTGATTTAGATAACCCTGAGCTACCTAATGATGATGAGAGAGTAACATCTAGTCATAATAGTAACCATGAGTCACAAAGTGAGGGTAGCCACTCTTCCAACCATGGGAAGAATATGGACACTATTGATTCTCCAAATATTGGAGATGATGCTCATAACAGTGAGGATATTGAAGCTGGGTTGCGAGAGGAGGCAGCAACACTTGATGAAAATAATGAATTTGAAGGTCACTTGGATCAAAATCCAGGTGCTCCTACTCAGGGTGTTACAAGGTCTACCAGACCTTCTGTTTTTCCAAAAAACTATAATGATTTTGTGGTTAATTCCGAGGTTAAATATGGTCTTGAAAAATTTGTGGGGTATTCTAAACTTAATCATGAAAACTTCTGTTTTGTCACCCAACTTAACAAAAACAGTGAACCAAAGAACTTTTTTGAAGCTTCTCAAAACCTTTATTGGGTTGATGCTATGAACTCTAAACTTGCAGCCCTTCTTGAGAATGATACACGGGATATTGTTGAATTACCAAAGGGTAGAAAAGCCTTAGGTAGTAAGTGGGTCTGGAAACTTAAGTTTAACTCTAGTGGTGAAATTGAAAGGTACAAGGCTAGGGTTGTTGCCCAAGGTTTTGGTCAAAAAGAAGGGATTGACTTTGATGAAACTTTTGCCCCTGTTGTTAAGATGGTTACTGTTAGATGTTTGCTTAATATTGCTATTGTGAACTCTTGGCCTGTGTTCCAACTTGACATTAATAATGCCTTTCTTTATGGTGATCTTGATGAGACTGTTTACATGAAACCACCACAAGGATATCTTCCTGGTGTTGTCGTGGTGACAACATGGTCTGTAGGCTCAAAAAATCATTGTATGGGCTTAAACAAGCTCCTAGGAAATGGAATGCTAAGCTTACAGCTGTGTTGAGTGAAAATGGTTTTGTTCAAAGTAAATCTAACTATTCTTTGTACACCAAGTCTCTTGGTAATATTTTTCTTGCCTTACTTGTGTATGTTGATGATATCATTATTACTGGGAACAATGTTGCTGAGATTGAAAAATTTAAAATATTTCTGAAAACTAAATTTATGATTAAAGACTTAGGAAAGTTGAAATATTTTTTGGGTATTGAGGTTGTTGATACTAATTGACCTTCTTTCTGAATATGGTATGTTGGCTTGTAAACCTGCTAGCACTCCCTTGGTTACCAAGCTTGCCCACTATTGATGACCCTTTACTTGATAATATTGTTGATTATCAGAAGTTGATGGGTAAGCTTATTTACTTAACCAATACCACGCCTGACATATCTTATGCAGTTCACTGCTTAAGTCAATTCATGCACTCCCCTTTGAAATCTCATCTAAAAACAGCCTTCAAGATATTAAGATATCTTAAAGGCTCTCCAGGTTTGGGCATTCACATTAAGAAGATCTCTGATATGTTTCTAAATGCTTATTCTGATGTTGATTGGGTTAAGTGTGTTGTTACTAGGAGATCTGTTACTGGTTATTGTGTTTTTGTTAACAACAATCTTGTTTCTTGGAAGAGTAAAAAACAACACACTCTCTAAATCCTCTACTGAAGCAGGATTCTTAAGGTTTTAAAAGACTTAAAATTTAAAAACCTTTTGCCTGTAACCTTGTACTGTGACAGTAACTCAACTATCAAGATGGCTGCTAATCCAGTTTTTCATGAAAGAACCAAACACTTAGAAATTGACTTGCACTTTGTAAGGGAAAAAAATTTAAGTGGTGTTGTTAAAACTTGTAAGGTGGATTCTGCTAATAATTAGCAGAATCCTCACAAAGGGACTGGATACATTGCAACACAATGCTCTTGTTGAAAAACTCCTCATTAAGGGGGATGTTAAATCTTAAGACCTAATCAGATACCAATATCCAACTTGAGGGACTTATTGTGTATCTTTTGTTTGTCTCGGTTATATCTTGGACGTGAGTTGATGGACACTTGGTGAGGTGGAGGACTTATTCTGGCTACTTGGATAGTTGAGGCACCATCTCCTAATTTACAAAGCGTACAAAGGACGCAACGTCTTTTTTTTTATTTTGTTCTTGTAAAGACTATTATCAATTAGATAATAGAGTCACACCAGATTAGCTGTAGTGACTTGTTTAATCTTTATCTTCAAACTCGTTTATGTTTATTAAAGGTTTTGATTCTGAGTTCATATCTTCCATATTTTGCTTTTATCCTATATTTCTTCATCCATACATATACTTTTGCAGGTTTACAGGCATAACAAGTGACAGAAAAAATAAAGATGCCCAATTACACAAAATAACATCATTTCCTATGGCTAAATTTTACGATTAACAAATGAACACCTTTTTATCACAAGTTTTATCAGATAAAAAGGTACCAACACACAATAGTCCTCAAAACTAACAATTATCAGATAAAAAGGTACCAACACACAATAGTCCTCAAAACTAACAATTATCAGATAAAAATGTAAAACACACAATAGTCCTCAAAACTAACAAACAGTGAAAGCCTATCCTTGGTCACAATGACACTCATTTGTACTAGCAATTATCATAAGGGGGTGTTTGTTTAAACTTATACGTTAGCTTATGAGCTTATTTGATTTCGGAATACACTTCATAAGTCCTAAACTACAGGTTTATTTTGGGACTAGTAAAATTATATAAGCACACAAGTCTCAAAATAAGCCGGAAGATTAGAACTAATAAAAAAAAGCTTACAGACCACATATAAGCTTAAACAAACCCCCACCTAAAACTCAATAAAGTATAACCTCATGATAACTAAACAATGCTAAAATCGATACTTTGCCCTATTTTATCCTTGAACACCATATTGGGTTACATTTATACTTAAAACACCTATAAAAACCGAACATTTCATCTAGTGGTTGACGATTATAAAAATTATACTAGCTTTCACGCATTCAAACATATTACAAAAATTAGCTAATCTTAGGTAGTGTTTGTTACAGCTTAAAAGTGGGCCTATGAGCTTATTTGATTTTCGCCTAATATTTCACCCCCAAAGTTCCGGCTTATTTTGAGACTTGAGAGCTTGTATAAGGTTCGGCTTATAAAACATAAGCCCATTTGGGCTTAATTATCATAAACCCTGAACTTTCTAAACTTATATAATCCCTAAGTCTCAAAATAAGCTAGAAACTGGGGCTTGTGAAATATAAGGCGAAATCAAATAAGGTGATAAGCCCACTTGTAAGCTAAAACAAACGAACACCCCCTTAACCATTTTAATCAACAACAAAACATCTGACTAAACATTTAACATATGAGAAAATTAGAAATAAAAAGATAAATAAAAACCTGTTTGGCTTTGTAACCCATGCGACGAGCCTTGTCGGGACGGGTGGGGTGAGTGACCCTGACAATGGAAGGAAGCTGACGATACTCCCAGCATCTGACACGTTGCAAGAACCTCATCACATCTGATTGTTTCTTCCTCCATAGCTCCGACACGTATGTGTATGCACCTGTTTTTATTAACAACAAACCAGTGGTAGATAAATGTGGTTTACAATTGGACAGGTGGAAGATGAAAGAAATAAGGGGGATTATGTGTATGTTGCCCTTAATTTTTTTATTTTTTTATAGTGTTTGTATTTTTCAAATAATATTATTATTGTTCATAAGCAATTAAAATATATTAAAACCAAGTTACTGTTTAAACTGTGAGTCCAAAGAACACAAAAATGATGACATTTGAAATAGCCAAAGCGTGCAAGCACCTTTGCCACTTCCATACATGTCTTCACCAAGCATTAGTTTACTAAATTTTTCATTCATCCTCTGGATATCTACTACACATTTGTAACAAAAAAAAACAGTTTATGATTATATAAATACATTATAGAAGGGGAACATAAAGAAAAAAATGAAATAAATAAAGACGTAAAATGGTAAGCATGTATTTTTTTCTATAAGTTGACCTCCAATGTATCCCTAAGCTACCCATCCTATTCAAATTCAAATAAGTACCATAAGAAAAGTAACATGCTGAGACTTTAGCACCAACTTAGAACTGAATTCCTCAATTTGCATGTCTTAACTTTTGGATGTCTCATTGGCTTCGGTTACACTTCTATTTGTGCATTTTTAAGGTAGTGTATCTTGTGTGTTTGATTCTTCGAGCATGATTTCAGTTAAAAGAAACAATGTAAGCCGGAGAATCAAAAACCAACATAGCCAATTTAAATAAAAAGATAAATTTTGTTATTCTACAAAAAACTACCACTCTTATTACAACCTCCATCTCTCATATATGAAAAAAGACCATAAGTTAAAACATTTTTTCAAAAAAGGCAGTTCAAGCAAACTTATTGTACTTTAGTACTTACCATAATCCAGTGTCATTTCTTGCTAAAAAACTACCCTGACTTTATTTTTAGTTAGTTAATGATACTGGCAGGATGTTGATAAGAAAAAAATATTACTCCTAGCCCACATCAAAACACTAATTAAAGGATAAGTTCCTTGAATTACTGTAGCAAATGTGAGAAAAAAAACTATCATGAACGTAATATAGCTAGACCAGTTCAAGTAATAACCATGGACTCCTGCTCCTAGACCTTTATAAGAACCTCACATAAGACCTGTCTCTCTCAGTATAGTTAGTCTCAAGGTGGGATGAACTTGCTCCATGACCAGGCACAATGGATTCAAATATCATATCGAATTTTAGATAGATGACATAACAATATGGGTGATTTTGCAATATGGGGCATGCTGACTCGAAACAGTTTTTGCCCACAATTCTCAGATTATGGACAAACACTCATAATGTCTAATATGATTGTAAGTGCCATTTATAAAACATTTAATACTCTCAGCACCATTCCAAGCAACAATAGTCATAGCCACAAATAAGAAAACTATTACCACTTGTGCGCCATAGCTCAAATTAAATTGAGACTTGCTTCAAAGGAGACTTTCAGCGTTTCACCAAGAATGCAACAAAAAAAGTTCAATTTTCCGGACCCAGCACTTCCAAAAACTGCCACCAGCATCCCTCTTTTAACCTTCATATGAATATTACAGAATGTCGGCCTTGGAGAACACATGTCCCACTGAAACTCATCGGCTTTGATTTTGATCGCTGCCATACTTGACTCCCAACTGAAGGTAAGTGTGGACGCTTGAGCAGTACTGCAATAAGATATTACTTTCTTTTAAAAAAAAAATTGTAATTTTATTCGATTTCAGAAGATCTGAGACAGAGTGGACCTCCTTTACTCGTTGAGTGTGGTGTTCATATATAGCTACGGCTTGCATGAAGTTTGTATTTATTTTTTAGCAGGTGGATAGCTTCTAGTGCGCGGATAATTTGTTTGCAACTCTCTTACTCTGAGTCTAATATTGTTACCTTGCTATAGCTTATGTCACAGAGAGCATATTATATATGAAAGCACCCACTTGTACAATACACACACCCTCTCCAAGGGAGTCCATACCTCCAATCTCCACCTTTACCAGATAATAAACTAATTTAGCCATAAAATTAATGAATACACACGACAATTAAGATGGTATTGAAACTGTCGTGTATGCATAGGCTTACCTCATTGATTACATGATGTAGGGATGAGCACGGTACCGGTACTGGTCCCATCCCGAATTAGTGGTACCGAATATTTCCCGAGCATAAATTAGTGGTACACGTACCGTACCGAACGGGATTCGGGTATCGGTACTGGGACGGGTATGGGTACCGGGAAATCGGGTTTTTCCCCTTTTTTTTCGAGAATTACCCGATTTGGTACCGGTACCGTCCCGAATTAGTGGTCCCGAATTTCTTTTCACCTTATTTTGTATTCCCGGTACCGTCCCGAACGGGAATCGCTACGGTTCCGGGAATCGGTACGTTTCCGGGAATCGCTACGGTTCCGGGAATCGCTACGGTTCCGGGAATCGCTACGGTTCCGGGAATCGCTACGGTTCCGGTTCGGTTTCGGGTCGAAATGCTCATCCCTAATTACATGCAAAGTGTGTATTTCAAATAATCCACTCCTTCGAAATAGAAAGCTTCTTAATATTAAGCATTAGTATCCTAATCTTTCATCGAACACATTTTGAGAATCCTGCAACTCACCACTAAATAACTCAAAGTGGAATATGCAAAAAGATACAAACTCTATCATAACTCAATCATAAAGCTTTCAAATATACCAAATCCTACATCACAAATGACCACAAAGTAAATAAAACCAACCTCTTGGGAAGATGGGTATGTTATTCATACGCCTAAATCCAACAACAGGCATCTTGGAACCCCTCACAAACTACTACCAACATACCCTTATGTATAATCGTTAATGAATCTACCCCAAAATACAGGCACCTGCAAAGTAGCACCATGTATTTTTAGAAAAAACAAAAGCAAACACATTATTAGATAGAAATTAGAAATAGTACCGAACTCGCATTTACAAATTGGTGTTTGCAAATTTTATGTATTTTCTCTGAGTTTTTAGTGAGAGGGTGGGAAGCCGGTGGCTAGAAACAGGAAGGGTGATTTATCCAGGCGCTAGTTCCAACTTCTTTAACAAACGGCGCCAAAACATAACCGACGATCATTAAACCCGCCATCAAAGAAGTTAATTTTGTTAACACCTACATCAAATAATCATGACCATAACCTATCTTGAAGATCTAACTAAATCATACCAGATTGCTGAAGTGACAGCCGTGAAGATGAAGAAGCATGCCTCGTCGTGAAACCCATACTCCTTTTCTCTCCACATACGCCACAATCATCAGTTCCTCATCGCTATTCCAGAGCAAATTTTAAAGATGTTTACATGTTTTTCTTGGAGGATAACAATACTTACTGTATTTTTTTTTTTCTTTTATGGGACGGTGTAATAGAGAAAGGGGGGAGTAAACACGTATTCTGGGTACGTGTCTTTGGGAGAGTATTTGATAATCATGTGTGTGCTGTTCATAAGGAATATTTTATTATTTGTTTTTATTACGTTACTGTAGCATATGTGTGTGGGTAACATCATGATTTTTGTATAGTATATATACTAGACGAGTACCCGCGTATAACGGCGGAAATTGTCTAGCAACAGATAATTAACACGATGTAATATTGTGGTAAGTGTTTCGGTGACGTTCAAAATATAAACTCAAAAGATTAAACTTTTATTGCAAAGCGTTTTAACATGTTATAATTAAAAATATCTTATAAGTAAGTTTATATCTTTTTTAATGAATAAGATTTGCATGTAGTAGTTTTTAGTGGGACCCACATTCAACATTTTCAACTTTCAACCAAATGGACACACCTTTTATAATGTAGTATAAATATAGATTAGTGGGACCCACATTTTTCAACCATTCAATATTTTCAACTTTCAACCAAATGGATACACCCTTTATAATGTAATATAAATATAGATTAGTGGGACCCACATTTTTCAACCATTCAACATTTTTAACTTTCAACCAAAGGGATACACCCATTATAATGTAGTATAGATATAGATTAGTGGGACCCACATTTTTCAACCATTCAACATTTTCAACTTTCAACCAAAGGGATACACCCTTTATAATGTAGTATAGATATAGATTAGTGGGACCCATATTTTTCAACCGTTCAATATTTTCAACTTTCAACCAAAGGGATACACCCTTTATAATGTAGTATAGATATAAATTAGTGGGACCCACATTTTTCAACCATTCAACATTTTCAACTTTCAACCAAAAGATACACCCTTTATAATGTAGTATAGATATAGATTAGTAGGACCCACATTTTTCAACCATTCAACATTTTCAACTTTCAACCAAAGGGATACACCCTTTATAATGTAGTATAGATATAGATTAGTGGGACCCATATTTTTCAACCGTTCAATATTTTCAACTTTCAACCAAAGGGATACACCCTTTATAATGTAGTATAGATATAAATTAGTGGGACCCACATTTTTCAACCATTCAACATTTTCAACTTTCAACCAAAAGGATACACCCTTTATAATGTAGTATTGATAATATAATATAGATTTTTTTTCGTTTATTGGACTTTATACGGTTTATGATTTATTGTGTTGGTTGATCTCACATCTAACAACACCCCTACCAGCCCATCAACTTCTATAGCCCAAACACTTGACATGCCCAACACCTTTCATCTTTTTGGGCTTATTCGATCTCAGCTGGACACAATGTGCTCCAAGAACTTAATTCTTCAATTTCCAACTTTTTCCTTTTATAAGATCAACTTCAAGTTTTAATACATCGAGTAGAACCGATATAGAACACGTCCCTTAACGTACGTGGCTTAACGTACAACATTAAATTACTAGATGCAATTCATACATATAAAAATCGAGTGTTTGACAAGATATATCAGCTTTCTTTTTTGAACAGAGATATATCAGAAAGAAAAAGTATGTGCAAAATTTTTGGGCGGCATAAATTTTTATTCAATATATAGGAGTAATTAAACTTCTTTATTTGGAGGTAGGAGGTACTCGATTTGAATCAAGTTGATTGACACGGCTTGATAGGATTCGACGACATTTGTCCCACTCGACTCCATTTGAAAATAATTTGTCCGGTTAATTTTTGGGTCAAAAAAGTCTATACATTTATAATTTAATATCTGAACTCAGTTTATTTACATATAATATATTGATCGTTTTTTTTTTAGCTTTATAATAAGAGTCTTACGGGAAGTTTTCTTTTGAGTTTCTATATTCGTGTGTGACACCATTTAATTAACGATTCGCATCAGATTGATTCGTGAAACGGTCAATAGATCGGGTCACCTGAAAACTCCAAGTTTTAAAACATTGAGTAGAACCAGTATAGAACACGTCACGTGGCTTAACGTACAACATTAAATTACTAGATGCAATTCATATAGATAGAAATCGAGTGTTTGACAAGATATATCAGCTTTCTTTTTTGAAATGAGATATATTAATCACTAGATTTTCTTTCTTATCACCAGATTTTCTTTGTAGAGGTTCAAGAAAAAATATTTGTAAAATTTTTATAGGCGGCATAAATTTTAATTCATTCTTATCACCAGATTTTCTTTGTAGGGGTTCAAGAAAAAATATCTGCAAAATTTTTATAGGCGGCATAAATTTTAATTCATTCTTATCACGAGATTTTCTTTGTAGGAGTTTAAGAAAAAATATCTGCAAAATTTTTATAGGCGGCATAAATTTTAGTTCATTCTTATCACCAGATTTTCTTTAGAGGGGTTCAAGAAAAAATATCTACAAAATTTTTATAGGCGGCATAAATTTTAATTCATATACTCCGTATAATTAAACTTCCTTTTTTGGAGGTAGGTTCTTTAGAGGTACGTAGTGTCTACTCGAGTTGAATTAAGTTGAATTTTGACACTGCTTCACATGATTCGATGACATTTTGTCACACTCGACTTCATTTGAAGAAATTTTATCCTGTTAGGTTTTGGGTCGTAAAACTCGATACATTTATAATTTAATATCCGAACTTAGTTTATAAACACTTAAAAACAAGAAGTTATAAATCAAGCTTGATGTACTCTTTAAATATTTCTACTTCATTGTTTGCGCTCAAGCTCGAGGCTTGATAACACACACCTAGAACGAGCTCGAATCGACTTCAAGCAACTCTCTATCTTTTATAACGAATGTGGATTGGTTTACACTCTAATTTAGATGCACGAAGTACTAGTAGATTTGAAATTTTTGTGAGAGTATAAATGTCCATTTACATGACAAGTTTTTATATCAAGTACAAGTTAATATTCTATAAAAGAGAAATGATTTATCCTACTATAATTTCTTCCTACTTATATGCCTACTCACAGGATCCTGACACGTGTCAGAACTGACGGTTTAGATGCAGAGAGATAATGAGTGGAGATAAAATATAAAATATTATTGTGTGTGTAGGAGGATATGTAGGAGGATATTGTAGGAGGATATAGCAACACTCTCTATAAAACTCTCTCTTTATGACTACTTTTCATATATAACTTTGGTCAAAGCAATGGCAGCCATTTTCAACACAAATTGTTCGATTTTATTCGAGAGTTCCCAATAACTCTTGTATCAACTTGTTTTCTACACAAGAAACTCAAAAGCATGCTAAATTCCATTCTGAAAAACCACCCAAAACAAGTTTGTTGAAAATTTCAATAAACCAGTTTTGAGAGGTTTTCCAGAATGAAATTGAGCATTCTTTTGAGTTTCTTTTTTAGAAAACAAGTTGGTACAAGAGTTATTGGGAACTCTTGAACAAAATCAAACAATTTGTGATGAAAATGGCTGGTGAATGATTTTTTGGTAGTAACAAGGATGGCTGCCATTGGTTTGAACATAGTTAGAAATGAAAAGTACACGGGAATTCCAAAAGAGATCAACCTTACATGTGTTGCAGTGGAATTAAGGGTCTGGGTGGATGATAAACTAGTTCGTCGTAATCGTCTCACAGAGGATTTTATGGGCAATTCTGGGCAAGGTACAATTTTAGATTTTCTACTTTCATTATAAAAAAATTGACATGCCCAATGCCTTTCATCTTTGTGGGCCTATTGGATCTCACCTGGACACAATGTGCTAGAAAGAACTTAATTCTTCAATTTCCAACTTTTTCCTTTTATAAGATCAAGACATTTGTCTTAAATAACAGTAGCTTGTTCGCAGTCAAGCTCACGTGGTCATATTACGAATCTACACTATCTTTTTATCATGCAACCATTAGAATAAAATTTTACCAAACAATTTCAACATATCTATAACAAAACAAACTTGGCTGAACTTGTCTGAAAGTGCTAAGTTGATGGAATACCAACAACAACCCAAATCTATCTTTACCGGATGTCGTGAACTTAATCGGTTTATTGTTATTGTATGTTTGACGTTGTTGTGCAAACAACACTTTTGGTCCTTTGGAAGTTCAGGAATGAGATGTGTTTCTACTTAAAAAGAATGATTTCGATACTTGTGACTAAGTATGAAAGAGCGTTAATTTGCTAATGCTTTTGACATTAGTGTTCGTGGTCAAATTTGATGTTGTCTGCAGTAAGCCTCGTAAGTTTGGTTTGTCTCTCTTTAAGATATGTTAGATTTGAAAGACAATCGGTGCGTTTGTTTCATCTGGTAATGGGGTTCATCGCTGTTTCATTGAATTAATTCTACCAAAGAAACTTTTACTCAAAATAAATATTTCTAAAGTCTCAAAATGAAAAATTATGACAAAATTAAAAGAAAAACTAAAGTTAAACAAAAAAAATCAATGTATTTAGATCACATTTCTGCTCACATTGGCCTTGAGTTTGACCACATGCACTAGTCTTCTTTCACGTTGGGAAAAGTTATGATAAGCACTCCATTTTTTATCTTTGTGTTGAATTCCTTGTAGACATCATCCTGATATAGATAAATACTACTGGAGCATGTTCTCTTAATTTGCTTATTCTTCGCGTAGGCTTCAATGAACAGGACATTTGAATACGAAGAATTACCTACCCTGACGTGTTTCAATTCGGTTGTCATGTTTACGTCTTCATAATCATCCCAGTTTCCCATTCCCGTATCTAGGTATATGCATAAGCCTTCATTAGTCTGCGCCATTGTCTCATTTCCGGGGACATGTATGGATCGTTTTATGTTTCTAGTGTCAAAGTCACCGTTGTTTAGGTGTTCAAGGCCTTCATTGGTTTCATATGTATATAGTGTATGAGGCACTAATTTGTCAAGATACTTTTTCATGATTATCTCTAGCAACTCGTGTGATGAGATTCCATCATTCAAATCTGAAATCATGCATGCCACGAATTAAACAAAATTATGTTGTACTGGAACATGGAAGCTGATCTATCTAAATTAACGGGAAAATAAAGAAATACATTGATAACAATAGAGATGATGATTTCCGTTAGAAAAAAAAAAGAGATGATGATCATGTAGTATGTAAGAAGATGGAAATATACCAGTATTGATAGAACTAAAACTAGATCCACGTTGATTATTAGTTTCCACATATGGACAGGACGGGAAGACGGATCTGATGATGTTATCTGAAGCAACATTCTGCTGCATAAAAATATATTTGATGAGATTAACACTGAGATTGAATACATGCATTAGTCATGTTTTACACACATGAAACATATATACCTCGGTTAGAGTTATCAACAGCCCTCCATCTTTTGTACCTTTTATGTCGTTGAATCCACTGGGAATATTATCCGCCACAGGTAGATAAACCCTACTGAAGAAACACTTATCCTTTCCTTTAACTTCTATGGACAGGAAGTTTCTTTCCATGTCGGTTACAACACTTAATACACGCTCTTCTAGTTTCGTGACTCCCGTATCTATGAATGTGCACAGGCCTTCATCAGTCTCCTTCCACTTCTCGTCTCCAGGGGTACATATGTGTATCTTTAGGTCTTTAGCTAGATTAATGAAAGATCCCATACTTAAGCGTTCAAGGCCAGCACTGGTTGCAAACACCCTGGCTGTATATGGTATCCTCTCAAATATATAGTGACTATCGTCCGCAAGTTTATTCAGCCCCCCATGATAATTCAGATCTGAATATCAATCATATATGCATGAATGAACGAATTTATTCAATATATTAATCATCTTCAATAGAGGAGCGTTCATTGCAGAACTTGCAGAACCGTACAGAACTTAAATAACCATAATAATCAAACTCTACTACACCCTAAAATTTAAACCCTAGACACTAAATCATAAACCCTAAAGCCTAAATCCCAAATCATAACCCTTAAAACCTAAATCTTAGACCCTAAACATGAAATCCTAACGCCTAAAATAAATAATAACTTGTAGTTCTGCAAGTTATTAACTTGTTTGCATTTAACACTCTAAACCATAGGGTAATGAACACTCCAGAATATATATAGTGATGTATCATACAGTATGCAATAAAGAAGATAATTGAAAACCTTTGAGACAGCGTTCATAATCATATCCACGTCGAGTAGTTCCCAAGGCTGAACGAAACTGGATGATGGATCGGGTGACCAAGTTCGAAGCAGTGATCAGTTTCTTCATAATAAACGAAGCCATATGCGGATCCCTGATCAATAAATATATATAGTGATTCAAACCAGTAATGTTTTGGTAGCTGCTTTCGTATGATTAAAAGGATATATATATATATATGTTGATGTCGTCGTATATACGTGATAATGGTGGAAGGGCTTTGCGCCTTTGCAGAATTTTAGGCACAATATGCGAGTATTATTTTTAGGGTTGTGTAAGAATGGGCTTTGAAAACAAATAAGAATTCTTGTTTATTTATTTATTTAATTACAGTAAAAAGGAATGGGTTGTGTAATAAAATTGCGCATATAGTTAGCATCGAAAAGTGTATGAACGGTTTTTTGGCCCATCGTGATGTAATATGAGTGGCTCGCAACCAAAAATCCAAAAGGTTATTAGATCAAATTGTTAGTCGTGTCACGTGTGCCAAGCCCAAGTGAGTCTTTGTTAGGGTATCTAAACTATATATGTATGGGGTTATCATTGCTTATGAGATACGAAAACATTAGCAATAAGGTTATGGCTTGTTTGGGGCGAAGCATATTGAAGTAGTATTTAGAAATGATGAATGTTGTGATTTTTAATTCTCGTTTCTAACGCTTCAGCGTAAAAGTATCACTTGTGAGTTCTCCTTGGACGATAAGCGCCTTTCGAGAAGATAGACTCAACATGCAATTTGGCAATATTAATATGTGTTTCGAAAGTTACTTCTCGAGGTATAGTATAGGTTAACTTATGATCCCAGTCAGAAGCTAGACACATGCATAAAAGAAACGCAAAGAAAAAAGTCTTAACTAATTAAGGAACACGAAGCATTTATCATCTAGCTTGGATATCGAGTTTCTTCTTTGTATCCTACCTACCAAAGGTATTCATCCATTACATGGTTGTCGTGGTACACGCAAGTTGTTCTGTCGAAACCAAGTTTCTATATATGTGGGACAAACCAGCGTATCGCATTGACTTTTCACCCGGATTGCCACTCATTAAGGACGTACAACACTGCATTGCCATTGACTTTTCACCATATTCAATTATTCCTAATAAACGCATGAACCCAAAAGAATTTGAAGAATTACATAGACAAGTTAACGAGTTACTCGAGAAAGGACTCACACGAGAGAGCATGAGCCCATGCGTCGTATCAACTTTGTTAGTTCCGAAACATGGCGGTGATTTTCGTATGTGCATTGATAGTAGAGCAGTCAATGAAATAACAGTGAAGTACCGATTTACCATTCCGCAATTCAGTAGGTAAATTGATCAATTACATGGGTCAACGGTTTTTTCGAAGATCGATTTGCGAAGTAGGTACCATCAAATCCTCATGCGACCTGGGGATAAATGGAATGTTGGGACTTATATTGATGTTCGCAAGTCAACAATTGAAGTTGTAATTGATTGTAATTACTATATAGCAATTAGTACAAGTTGGAGTAGCAAGAGTATGTGAGAATTCATATTTGACATATTCTTATGGCTTCGTGATGGATTCAGTTTCTAAGACTATGTTTATTGGTGATTTAATCCAACCGGTCGTGAGGGTAAGACAAAACCATACTCAATATTAAATTAAAATAGTACAAAAGCAAGGAAGAGAAAGAGCCGACCGAAGTCGGTATGTGACTTCCAAATCGTGAAGCCAACCTTGCCACATGTCTCTCGCTCCTACACTCCTCTCTGATCCCATCGTTTGTTATCATAGATAATCTGATACTTTGCCCAACTCCTTATCATGTTTGAAAACCAGATCTGATGGAGGTTGTTGTTGTTACTTTTGTTGTTGATGGAGATCTGAGGTTGCTCTTGTTGCTTTCGTTATCATAGATAATCTGAGGTTGCTCTTGTTACTTTTGTTGTTGACCGATGTTTTCCTATAACGAAAGAAAAAAAAAAGAAGCATTGTCAAACTCCATGTGGGTAGGGTTTGAGACTTTGAGCCATACGAGTGTTTTTAACTTGATTCTACTTATTACAGTATATGGTTGTTGGTTTAGTTTGCACGTGTTGCTAGTTTCTATGAATCTTTCTAATAAAGCCCATTTACATTCAATAAATTGCTTTTATCATTCAAAATAATATACTATCATGAGTTATAAAAATACAAATTTTACATATTAAATTAAAATAATTAAAAAAATAAATGTTAGATTGGGTTGGGTTAGATTGGATTGTTAATAAATGGTAAAAACTTAAGATTGGTTGTATGTATAGATTGTATTGATGAAAGGGTAAAAAAATTATATTTTAATGAAATGTTGGGTTGGAGGAGGTTGTGAATAAATGTAGTCTAAATAGACTAATAACCTCCCACTATCTCCTATAATTTGGGACTGGGAATGTTATCACGTTTATGACTTATTACTCATGCTATATAGAGAGAGTAAGTAAGTGCATGGAAAAAGAAAGAAAAACTCCATGTTCGTTCAAAATACATGCATGTTGTTGCTTCTGTTCTTCTTGTTTTCTGTTATCGCCATCGTGGGTTGTTGCTATTCAACGATTACGTGCGTAGGACTGTATCAATCCTGGGTGCTTAGGCTTGGAGACTCGAGCCCCTTCCGGAGTGCCGAAAGTACTTTAAAGGACAGGGATTTGACATCCCGTACGGTTCGTTTGTTACATGTTTGACAGGTTTCAAGAATAGAAGGTTGATGCTGTTGATGCTTATAGGTGTTCCCCTGAGTTCAGAGTTTTGTGTGTTCAATTTGAGTCTGGGTTTAATGCTACTCGGTGTCTCATTCTGATGTGACTTTGGAATATCATAATCTTATTAAGATCGGAAAGAAACAAGATGATCATGATGATGATACTTGTTGCTGTTACATCCTAACTGTTTGGTCTGGTCTTATAAGGCTGTTATGGGTTCTCATTATATCAGTAAGGTATCTTTACTATGTTTATTTCATCAAAACATATAGCTATGAGAGTACAATATCTAACAATCTTTAAAGTATCTTTTTTGTGGACTCAAAATGAAACTAAATGATTAGTCTGTCTAATCAGAGAGCTCCATTTAGTAACCGGAATTGTCTCTCGCATATTATGAAACCATATAAATTATGCATGATCTTGAGATGTGATATTTTGAAGCAAGATTAGTTAAACATTCCAGGTTAAACAAGTATTATTTTGTATCAAAGGATATGTGTAAAAATTTTCGATTCTTTGTTTAAAAACATTTCGAAATGGTTTAAGATCAGAATTTTGAGGAGTTTCTTTAATGACCGCATATTTTGATGCAATGTGTTTTCTTTATGCGATCATTATTAAGAATGAAAAATCTAAAGGTGATGAAAAGAATTAAAACTAAGTGACTATTAATTGGCTTTTACGTTATGTATGTAACAAATATATGAGCTACACGATGACAATTCTTACGTTAAAGTCACAGTATGAATAAAGTTGCATTAGTTGAGGGCATTCTTGATATGTTATATTGAGCTTATGTATCGTTAAGTAAAGCTTCATAGACGATGGATCGTATGAATTTTTAATGTGACATTTTCTTCTATTATGAGACGGTAAACGGAGAACTACATGGTAACGGCAAATGGAATGTGTAACACTGGTGGAAAGAAACAATATGAGTTTCTACATTTTCCGACAACATCTTGTTGTTTTTTAAAAGATGTTAAAAATGTTCCACCGGGTGCTATGAATGTGTCTTCTAGCAGGGTGGCTATTGAAGATGGCATTATGATCGTGTCATTAACTGGCAAAGCATACATTCAAGAAGGAATGTATTGAGTATAAATATTGAAGATCAAACAAGAGTCTTTTATGCAATGACATATGAGAATATGTAGAATATGTGGTTTTGTGGTTTTTTTTTAAATTAGTAGTTGTAAAGTTTATTTTACAAAAGTGTCAATGCAAAGTCATCAACTTGTTTGAAAAAAAATGTATTATTTGTTTATTTGTATTTATCACTTGGTAAATAAATAAGTACAAACTACACTTTCAACAAATCTTGACAATGTATTACCTTGAACCAATTGTGAATGTTCATATGTCAAATCTTAGTGACATAAAGTTATTATTGAGATTTTATGGTGGAGTCTCATCAAGAGACGAGTTATAACCTTACATTTAATTTTTGGAAGAGTTTTGTGTATGATGTTTCATGTGTATGTAATTGATGAAAAAGAAAGTGACCTGGTAAGCAACGTGAAGTTGAAACCGTCATCTTATGTCCCTTATATTGGATTGAATTATGATTATAACTGATCACTATGATCATGATTCTTTCCTTTTTGTCCCTTATAAGTAGTGTAATCGAGATATTGAGAATTACAAATGCACATGAAAATCATACAAAATTAAAACTTCAAGATGGAAGTTGTGTTATTCGCGTGGTGGTGGCGATAAAAAGAGGCTAAGCGGTATAAAGAGCTAATACCTCAATATTTTGTTGATTGTGAATTTATAGACAAAAAGAGAATGGCCATTAGTGGCACGTTTGTCAAGTAAACTAGAAATTTGACTATAACTCCGCTAATTATGTGAAGAGATATTTAGTGAGTGTTTATGATGAGATCGATAAGCATGATAATAGTTTATCGAAAGTTCTCCTTTAAGCCTCTGACGAGAGACTTAATGAGAGATGCTAGAGGCATGAGTCTAAAACCATATGTGAATCTATTAGTGATGGAAACCCGATTTGAATTTAGTGCTCCTATCTCCAAGTTTAATGGGTAATAACGAAGTCATTAATGGGTAGAAGGTGATATTGATAAAATTGACTCATGTATAGCTTTGATAGCACAACGTTGCCGAAAACGAGGATGAGATTATTCTCTTAACAAAGCTTCTAAGGCGTCTTAGCAACGAGGACGTTAGAGTAGCTTTGCCTATATGACCTAGAGGTGGTGCCGCCTTGAATAAAAAGTTTGTGGTTTCTTTCTTAGAGGGTCATGAATCAAGATTAAGCGCATGACTATATTCGCGCTCACTGAGAACACTTTGGTTACAATGGGAAGTGTGTATAGGTAATCACATAAGAATATAAAGGTTTGTGGTTTAATCTTCGTGTTGATCCTTTGGTTGGATCTATATTCTGTTAAAAATTAGTATAATAGTTTGTAATCAAACTAAAACACTTTGAGCACTCTTACTAAACACTAAATAAGTTATGCGGAATCTAACTTATAAAGCACAAAAGAACAGAATTACTTTTAACTATTAGATTCTCTTATTAATCGACTTGTATGAGGTACATGAAAGACATTGTACCTATGTTCCTTTTATAGAGTAAGGAACCCTAGAAACCTTTAGAATATTCTATAAAAATATAACTATATCACAGACGATATATTATCAATATTCTAACTATTTAGGTATATCACATAAGATATACTCTAACTATAACTATGACATATCTTATACAAAGATATATTCGTCCTAATCATCATAGCAGTACTTACTTTATAAGTAGCAGTACTTACTATGTACCGCGTTAACACTAACGGTACTTACATAATACTAACAGTACTTCAAATACACTAACGGTACTTGACACTTAACAAATAATTCCCAACAATCCTCCCCTAAACAAGAAATGATAACTTGTTGTCTTCTTGTTTCTTTTGTACTGGATGTATTAGAAATACATGTCTTCAGTCTTTCCTTCATCCTTGGATTGAACTTGGTAATTTGTATTTGCATCCAACTGAATGTAGCCAAACACTTCATATGTAGATCTTCTTCTGATAAGATAATCTTCAAACTTATGAGCATCATCTTTGTCTTCAAACTATGATCTTCTTGTGTCTTCTAAACATTCATTCATCTTTGCAGCATCAGTATTTGTCTTCTTGAGTTTAGACCTTAAACTCTTGATCATAAATCTTCCACTTGATTTGATGATAACAAAACCTTCTAAGTATTATATCTTTAAATACTTCTTTGTCTGCAATCTTCATACCTGAAATAAAACAGTTAACAACAAAACACCATCTGTATTGGCTTCATGATTTTTAGCAAATCACCAGCTATCAACGAATTTGATAAATTCTTTACCAGTTAGCCGTACACTCTGGAATAGCCAATACTTTATTCACAAAGAATAAGGTGTAATGAAAACCTTACAATTTTTGGTAAATTGTCAACCATCAACGGATTTGATGAAGTCTTTACCTAGTACCGTTTGTCTAGGACTAGCTAACTCTTTGTTTCGAAACAAGGTGAGTTAGAACCATATAGTTTTTAGCAAACTATCAGCTTTCAACGGATTTGATAAATCTTTACCACAAAGCGTTTGCTTATGGACTAGCCAGTTCTTATGTGTGTTAGACATAGTGAACTGAGAACCATTTATGAAGTGTGACTGAAAGTCAAACACTTAAGATTCTTTCTCAGCTTCTTCCTCATCTTTCAAATCCTTGATTTGTTGTTTAACCATTCTGATCAACTCCAAAGCATCAGCAGATTCTTCTGTAACCTCCAATTGTTGTTCTAACATCCTTTCCAACAATTTTCTTTTGAAGGGATAAGTTTTCTCTCGCAGCATATAATATGTAACATCATCTACATCCAAAATATGCAATCCACATGACCTGTAATATCTCCAGTAACTAGGAACCTGATTCTCTAATTCCTTCAACATTTCTTGATCACATTTGTGTGGCTCATGCATAAAGATAAACTCCCTATATAATAGTGATACTTCAGTTTTACCTGTATTGGCATCTTCAACTAACCTTACAAGATCTTGGATATCTTGTCTGTCAAGTATGTGAAGGATATCTTCCAAAAGTCTGAATATCCTTTTTGTGCCATCAGATCTCTGAATTCCATGAGCTTCAAGTCCTTGTTCTGTAGAGTAAATCCACTTAACAATGGATACTCTTTTTCCAAAAATCTCTGTATCAAAACATTGATCTTCAAAGTTCACAATCTTCAAGTACTTCCTTAAGCTCTCATCATCATCACTATCTTCTGCTGTAGTTTTAGCTCTCTTAGCTTTCTTCTTTAGCTTTGTTGATCTTTTCCTTTTAACACTCTTGGAAATTCCTTCAAGTTCTGTTGAACCCTCTTCCAAGCTTGTATGTACCGTTTCATCAGTATGTACTGTTGACTGTGTATCTACTGCTTGTACATTTTTAGTCTGAGCAATTCCTTGAGTTTCAACTCCTGCATTCATCCTTTGAGCAGTCTCTTCCTCTCTTGAACTTACTTTCTCCTTTCTATTCTTCCTCACATAAGTGGTCTTGATAGGTGGAGATGTACTTGTAGGTTCAGCAGTACTTGGCTCAATTCTAGGAGTACTACCAAATTGTCTTTGTTGTTGTAGATGTTTCTTGAATTCTTCAACAGCTTTCTTGTCTCCTTCAGATCCAATCTCTACAAAATTCAATTCAGTCCTCTTACTTTGCTCATACAAAGTCTTGATTTCTTCAAAAGTTTTCTTGACCAGCTGAATATGAGTAAATCCTTTTACTTTCTTTAGAAATTTCATCATTTGACTTCTAATCTGCATAGTAGTTGGAGGCTTAATCTTTTCTTTCCTTCTCTTTTCAGCAAAGAATCTTTGTTGCTCCTTTACCAGATCATCAATCAATCTTGATTTTTCTTCTTCATCATATGCATCTTTTTCTTCAGCTATCAATGAGTCTGCAAGAAGCTCACTTACATGTATCTCAGCTTGAATCCTGTCATACTCTTGTATGTTCCATTCTTGCTGTATCCTTTTAGCTTCTAACAAGTTTTGCTTTGCTGCAAGTTCTTCCTGCAATTCATCTTCACGAATTTGTGCTTGCATTCTATAAGCAAATTCCTCATCATGGTCAATTTGATTAAATTTGTACATGACTTTGTTTATATCATCATCTGAATCGCTTTCATCTTCAGATTCTGACAATAATTGCTTCTTCCCCTTATCCTTTGGATTTATCTTAGGTAGCTTCTTCTTCAGTTTGGTAGCTACTACTTCATTAGCTAACTGTTGAATGACTATACCTTTTGTAGGGTGTGAAGCTTGTACTTTCTTACCTTGAATTTGATCCTTTGAGGCAAGAACTTCTTGTTGTGTCTTTTTCTTCACTTCTGCTTGTTTAGCTTTCTCAACTAAATTCTTCTTTAGATCAAGCAACAATGTGGCTAAAGTCTCATTTTCTCCAAATGAACTTTGACTTTCCAGTGAAGGATGATCACCAACGGTACTTGCAATTGGCTTAGCAGTACTTGCAATTGGCTTAGCAGTACTTGGATCTTCAACAATGTCAGCAGTACTTGCAGTTTGCTTAGCATTACTTGGATCTTCAACAAAGTTGACTTCACCAGTATTTGACACACTTGTTTCTTCAATCACTTGTGTTTCCCCATATGCTTTATCTTCCATAGAAGCCATCATATCAACTTGCACTTCTTCAGTCTTTTCCGACTTATTGCTTTGTGGTGATGGATCAGGAAACTGATTAGAAATTTCCTCCAACTTCTCATAGAAAGCACTCCAATTGGCTTGAGGTGGTGATTGAACTGATGGTTCTGGCTGAGTTGCCAATGTTTTTGCAACTTGTGGCTCCTCTGGTTGATTTACCAACTTTTCTTGAACTTGTTCTTGAACTTGTGGTTCCTCTGGAGTAGGTTGTGGGTCTTGCTGTTGAATCTCCATGTCTGAAGGTCCATCCACACCAGTCTCTAAACCAGTTCCATCTTTAAAAGTCCCCATGACATCTTCATCCAATTCAAAATTTATGTCATTTCCAGATATCCTTGTTTGATTATCAGAAGAAGGTGGTTGTTCTTCATTATTCCTTCCCTGTTATTCAATATTCCTCCTCTGTTTTGTTGCATTCAGTTGCCTTTTCTTAAGGTTCCTGAACCTTTGCTTTCTGATTGCAGATGTCTGAACAGATCTATATTGCCTCATCCAAGATGACACTTTGTTCCTTAACTTGAGTAGGCTAGCTTCCAATTCAGCAATTTTCTTGTCTTGAACAAGCTTATCTTTCTGCAATACCTGTACCTGTTGGGACAAACTTGTACACAAAGAAGTTAAATTTGCAACATCCACCACCTCTGGTGCTTGTGCTTGTGGTGAAGCACTAGCAGCAATAGAAGCAGCAGGTGTGTGAATCATCTCATCAGTGTTTGGTGGATACCAACATTGTGAGAAGAAGATTGTGAATCTTCTAGAGAGTGGGAGCTCTGGTGAGAAGGAGTTTGCTGAGAATCACTAGCATTGTTAGGTTCCTCACCTTCTTGATTGTCAGGTTGGGCTAACATATGAGCAAACAATGGTGTTACAGTTCTTGAAAAGGCATTGCCTTGTTTGTTCAAGAAAGAGAAAGTTCTCTTTGTGAATGAAGGAACATCCCATGTATCAGTTAATGCTGGTAGGTTAGGTATTTGGTCACTAACTAAAGCTTGAATGAATCTAGGATACATTAAAAACTTCTTAGTCCCTTCCAAATTCCTAGTCATGCCTTCAAAAATTAATTTTGCAAAATTAAAAACCCTGTTATTTGCTAGAAAAACACCACCAGATGCCAATGCAGCAGGTATTTGATCAAAAGATGTACTTTTTTTAACTTAAACAGTGAATAATAGCATGAAAAAGCAATTTCCATTGAGGTGAAAATAATGCTTTAAAGAAAGTAAGACTTTCCCTACCACCCCCATAGCCCATGGCTGCAAGGCCATCATGAATCTCTGTATTATTAAGCATACTAAGTCCATTTTCATCATTAAGTCTCAAACTTGCTCTTAGCAATACCTCAGTGACATATATATTCTTATGATTTACCTTAGCCTTAATGCAAGGTTGATCAAAACGAGTACCTAAAACAGCAGTATCCCAAAATTATTCAACAATGGGTATAGAGACAACTGGACTTACAGTGAGTGTGAAGCGAATATGACTTCGAGAAAGGAAACCAAGCATCTCATGGAAACCAAGTGAGTCATCATTCGTAGCAAGATTCGCAACTAAATTATGCTTAGAGATTACTTGTAAGGCAGCCATTAGTATTTTTGATGATCGAAAGATTAGAGAGAGGGTTATAGAATCAAGAGAGAAAAATAAAAGATTAGGTGAATCAATTGTGTAATTGGGGTAAGTATTTAAGTAAATAACAAACCCAAGCGCGAAGAAACCGCCAAATTTACAAAAGAGACCCTTAACGGTACAACGGACATGTAGCGCTACATGGAACATAAGCGGTACTTGGTTTTGTGCTAGCGGTACTTGGAGTGACAACGGTATCTCCCAATTTTGACCAGTTCATGCTTTCCACTAGACATGTAACCTCTTTTATCTTTTTCTATAAACCTGCAATAACATCAAAAACACAAATCATAGACTATACAATAAAATTTATATAAAACTTGTACAGCTATTACATCCCCTCAACATATGCAGCATATCATTGGTTGAGCATACCAATGTGTGTCACCAGGAATTCGAATCTCTTTGCATCAAATGCCTTGGTCAACAAATCAGCTACATTGTTGTCTGTATGAATCTTCAAGACTTGAATAAGCTTATTGTCATAAGCATCTCTTATAAAGTGATGTCTTATTTCAATATGCTTAGTCTTGGAGTGAAATACTAGATTCTTGACAATGCATATAGTACTTTCATTATCAATGTAAATCTTGGTGTTCATGAAATTGAACCCATAGTCCAACAATTGATTTTGAATCCAAAGTACTTGTCCACAACAATGAGCAGCAGCTACATATTCAGCTTCAGTTATAGAAGTAACAACAATGGTTTGCTTCTTACACTGCCATGATATGAGTCTTCTGCCTAGGAATTGACAACCTCCTGTTGTGGATTTCCTATCATGATTTGCTCCAACATAGTCACAATCTGAGTAAGCTTCCAATTCAAAGGTGGAGTCTCTAGGATACCATAATCCTAAATTAGGTTGACTTTTAAGATATTTAAAAATCTTCTTCATAGCATATAGATGTGACACCTTTGGATGAACTTGGAATCTTGAACATGCACATACAACAAACATTATATCTGGTCTTGAAGCAGTAAGATGCATCAATGAACCAATCATTGACCTATAGATATGAATGTCAACATCCTCTCCATGTTCATCTTTTGATAAAGATTTCTTGGCTTCAAAAGGTGTGCTTTTACTCCTTGTATCCATACATGAAAATTTCTTTAAGATTTCAGCAACATATTTATCTTGGCTGATAAATATTCCATATTTCCTTTGTTTGACTTGTAGTCCCAAAAAGAAAGTTAGTTCTCCATAGAACTCATTTGAAATCTTCCTTTCATCAAAGCTTCAAACTCTTCACACCATGTCTTCTTGGTAGAACCAAAAATGATGTCATCAACATAGACTTGAACTAGAATAATGTCTTTGGCATTTTTCTTGATGAATAGAGTTTTGTCAATGGTTCCTCTCCTATATCCATGTTCTAGCAGAAAGTTGGATAAAGTTGCATACCAGGCTCTTGGAGCTTGATGCAGACCATAAAGTGCTTTGATAACTTTGTAGACTCTATTGGGGAATTTAGGATCTACAAAACCTGGAGGTTGTGTGACATATAGCTCCTCTGAAATAGTACCATATAGAAAAGCACTTTTCACATCCATTTGATAGACTATAAATCCCATATATGATGCAAAGGCCAAAAATAACCGAATGGCTTCTATCCTTGCCACTGGTGCAAAAACCTCATCATAGTCTATCCCTTCTTCCTGTCTATAGCCTTGAGCAACAAGTCTTGCCTTGTTCCTCACAACAACCCCTCTTTCATTCTTCTTGTTCCTGAAGACCCATCTTGTACCAGTTACTCTTTTTCCTGAGGGAAGATCCACAAGAATTCAAACCTTTTGTAGCTCAAGTTGTGTTAATTCTTCTTGCATGACATCCACCCAACTTTCTTCATCAAGAGCCTGAGAGATATTTTTGGGCTCTACTTAAGATAAGAAACATGCAAACAAACAATGCTGAGTATCTTTATGATTTGTTCTCTGCTGTTGTTTAACATAACTCACTAGTGCATGAGTTTCAATATTGGTTTACAGTTGTCTTCTGGTTTGTACAGCAAATTTTGGATCACCAATAATCTGAGTAGCAGGATGGTTGTTGTTGACCTTATGAGTGGGAATAGAACTGACTGGAATTTCAGTTTCCAAATTGTTGAAATCAGTTACTGCACCCTGCTCATCATAGGAAGCTTTGGAGAAGATTCCTTCAGCTGGACTGGCATATAAGTCTTCATCGTCCAATGCTTGCAAAATCTCTTCTAGTGAGTCAGCAGATCTAGTAGATTTTGACTTAGCAGTACTTGCAGATGAAGTACCGCTAGGTATAGTATGTACTGCTGAGTGTTGTGACTCAAAAGATTCTTCTCCTGAATGCTTATTAGCAGATGTAGCATTCTTTTCTTGATCTGGAAGCCTCTGAAGCTCCTGGGAGGCTTGATCATCATTTGATGGCATAGTTTGCTTCTTGGGAGTTGTAGACATGGGAGTAACAGTAGGCATATTTGGCACATAGATGTGAACATCTTCATCTGATGAAGAAACATCTTCTTGAGTACCTGCATTAGTTGCACTTGACTCCTCACCTACATTGTTAGTTTTACAATCTTTTTGCAAAGAGTAGTAATCCATAGAGTTAGTTAGATAATCTAAATCAAACATCCAAGCATAACCTATTCCTTGAACATTGGGTTTATTTTCTAAGAAATTGACATGAGCTTTTCTTCAAGTTTCTTAGTTGCCAAATTGTAAAGCCTATATGCTTTACTTTGCAATGAATATCCTACAAGATATCCTGGATCAGACTTTCCATCAAACTTTCCCAAGTAATCAAGAGTTTTTAGTATGGACACATGACACCCAAAAGGTTTTAAATGACTTATGTTAGGCTTTACATTAGTCAAAAGTTCATAAGGTGTTTTGTTTTGAGGCTTAGTTACTAGAACTCTATTTAACACATAACATGTAGTATTGATTGCTTCAGCCCAAAAGGTATTTGGCAAAAGTGAATCAGCCAGCATAGTTCTAGCAGCCTCAATTAATGTCCTATTCTTCCTTTCAGCTACTCCATTCTGTTGAGGAGTTCTAGGATTACTAAATTGCCTCTTAATTCCTTTAGACCTACAGAATTCATCAAAATCAGCATTCTTAAATTTTATTCTGTTATCAGTCCTAATGATTAAAACCTGTTTAGTGAACTGCTTTTCAACTAAAGTGATAAAATCCTTTAGTAATTCACTTGTTTCACGTTTAAGGGCTAAAAAGAAAACCCAACTGAATCTACTATAATCATCAGCTATGACTAGACAAAAGGTCTTATGGCTAATGCTTCTTATAGAAACTGGACCAAATAAATCCATTTGCAAGAGATGCAAAGGTTTTGTCACAGTATTTATAGTCTTGGTCTTACAAGAGGCTCTATGTTGTTTTCCTTTTTGACAAGCAGCACATGTGAAATCATTTTGAAAAGATTTGTTAGGTAGACCTCTAACCAAATTCCTTTTTACCAATCTATTAAGATTCTTGAAATTCACATGACCTAACCTTCTATGCCATAGATTTGACTCATCTAAAGAAGCCTTAGCTAGCAAACATGTAATACCACCTGTTGGAGTAATAGTATGAAGATTAAAGGTGTACATATTTTCTTGCCTGGGTACTTTAAGCAGTATTTGAGATTCCTTGGGCATCTCAAAGTCTTTGGACAACACCAAGTAGTCTTTGTCTGTGAATAGCACCTTGTTCTTCTTATCACACATTTGTGATACTGAAAAGAGATTGAACTCATTCAATTCTTTCACAAAGAAGACATCTTCAAATTCCAACTTTCCTGTGTTGATTTTCCCTTTGCCAGTGATTCTACCTTTGCTACCCCCAAAGGCTACTAGACCTCCTCTGAATTCTTCAAATTCAGCAAGAAAATCTTTGTTCCCTGTCATGTGTCTTGAGCATCCACTATCTACAATTCCTTTATCTTTTAATTCATCAATGAGATGCCCCTGCACACAAATAAAACTTATTAGTTTTTAACAAGGACCCAAGCCACATTTGGCTCGGATCTTGTGGGACCTACACATTTCAGAGTTTGTACTGAAGCATTCCCAGTACTGCTACTTTTACTCTTATACTTCATGGTTTCATGTATGTAGTCAAATTCATAGGGTGACTCTATGTGCTTTGACTTCTTTGACTTAAGTACTGCCTTAGCGGTACTTGCTTTAAGACATGGTATATCTCTTTTAGGAACCCACATTTGTACTGATTTGTTCTTGTCCTTACTTCTAGGTGCTTTAACTTTTTCAAAAACCTTTTTAGAAGTCTTGGAGAACATTGGTTTTACAGACTTTAAACCAACAGTACTTGAGTTTGGTCTAGTTGTACTTATAGGTTTTGGCTTGCCGGTACTTGGTTTGCCAGACTTTAAGGATACAAGTCCTTGCTTCATAAGTACTGCCCTAGGAACAAAACTTTTGGTAGGATTATTTTTAACCTGTTTAACTACCCTTGCATGATCAAACTTAGGTTTGTCATCTTTAAGTTTCTGTTTCCTATTACCCTGTGCATTTTTCTCATTACTGTTTTTCATGACCCTTTGTGTAGCCTTCTGTTTCACAATTTTATCTTCATGTAATGTATAGTCTTTGATAAAATGATTTAGACTACCACAAACATAACATCCTTTTCTTCTTAAAGAAGATCCAAAAGGTTGTTTTGACTTTTCTTTTTTAAAACCTAGCCCAGCCCTTTTGTTTTTAGTATGTTGTTTATTGTTTTCCTGTATCTTGCTAGGAGTTTTTACCTGCTTGGGAGCAGAACTAGTCTTAAATTCCTCATAAACAAAGTTATTCATTAGAGGTGGATAAACAATATTCTTGGTCACATTAGTATCTTCTTGAGACACAGTACTAGAGTTAAAGACATTATTAATCTTAGGATCTTCTAACTCTATACTAGTATCATTACAAGGGGGCATGAAAATTCCTGATACTGGTGGAGGAACTACCTTCATTCCTTCAGCATATCTATCATTTTCAGGTGTATCATCTACCTCACCAGAACTTACAAAAATCCCTTTTGATAAGTCCTTGTTAGTTAAGGTTATCCCAGGTTGATCCTCAATATATCCTAGGTCTGTTTTATCATAATACCCCATTTGTGAATTAATCAATTTTCCCAATCCCTTAGAGGATTGTTGCCATTGACTAATCACTTCCCTCTTATTACAAAGACTGGTTTTTAAAGCTTCATTTTATGTATTTATTTTTAAAAGTTGTCTTTCAAAAGCTTTTATTTCCACATCTTTTTCCCTCATTTGAAGAGTCAAAATCCTAATTTTCTCTTCATAGTTTTGTTGAGCCTTTTTATACAAAACTATATTATCTTCAAGTTTAACAATACCCTGTTTGAAAGCCTCTACTTCTATAGTGCATGTGTTAACCTTTTGATACTGTTCCTCTAGTTCTACTTTTAGACTATTAAATTTAAGAATACAATCTTTAGAACAAGGGTGTACCTCAGCATCTTCATGAGAGAGAGTCATTAATCTAAGCTATTCTTCTTCTTCCTCTTCTGCCCAATTCACCACTCCATCTACAGTAACCAATGCTTTGGTTCCTTTAGGACTTCTGTTGTTTCCTCTTGGAGAGCTTTTAGTTATTCTTGGACTGGTTCTATAGCTGTTCTTGGACTTCAGATTGCTTGTTTTAGCTTTATTTCTATTGCATTCTCTTGCAAAGTGTCCATTCCTTCCACAGTTATAGCATTCAACTTTATACTTGTCATATCCCAATGGCTCATTAGGATCAACAGTCATTTTTCTTCCAGTCTTCTTGAAGAACCTATTAGATCTTACTGATACCATTGCAGCTTGCCATTTAAAATCCATCTCTTCAACAGCAGCATCATCCATTTGAAACAAGTCATTGAGAGTTAATCTTGGCCTGTTGTCTTGTCCAGCAAAGAATGAGAAGGCATCATTGTCACTAAACAATGGTGAAGACCTTCCATGTGGATTTTGAGAGATCATAGGTCTGCTTTCAATACTTTGTGGGTAAGTACTACTTGTAAGTCCTCCAGCGGTATTTGTGAAGTAAGTACCGCTGCTAGATCCACTAGCGGTATTTTGAAAGTAAGTACTGATGTTCCCATCTGACATAAAAGCCAAGTTAGACTTTGAAGTAGTTGTTGTCTTTACTTTAGTGCCTTTCACATCCATCTCATATGCTCTAAGATTGTTGTAGAGATGATCAAATGGAATTGTTTCCAAATCGTCTCTTGTGATGAAGTGCATAGCCATTGCTTTCCACTCTGGTGGAACACTTCTTAAGAATTTTAGATTAGCTTCTTCATTAGGGATTACTTGTCCATAAACTGCTAACTGAATAAGCAACTTGTTGAACCTTCCATATCCACCATGGATTCCCTCCATACTGGTAATTGAGAAGTTATCAAATTCTTGCTTAAGAACAATCTTCTTGATTTTCTTAGATTTGTCATTGCCTCCAAATCTAAGTTTTATAGCATCCCACATAGCTTTGGCATCTTTATAATGATGAAAGTTTGGTAGAATGTCTTCAGAAAGAGCCATAGCCAAAGCAGTTCTAGCTTTTCTTTCTCTGATCTCTGCTTGTACCTCATCAGCAGTCACAACAGGTAGAACATAGCATGTATTGTCTGGCAACCAGTGTAATTTCTTTGGTGTGTTCCCATTCTTGATAACTTGCCACACAGTATGATCTGTGTGATTCAAGTAGTATTCCATCTGCATAGCCCAAGTCTCATAATTGTCACCTTTGAGAACTGGGAGTTTAACAATAGACAGAGTATGAGAAGGTGTTGGTGTAGAGGTAGCTACATCATTCACGACTTGAGCACCTTGTGTTGGTGCAGGATGCACAACTTGTGGTTGTCCTTGTGGTAGAACAGGATCATTGTTCTGAACATCATCCACATGAGCATTAACACCATCTGGTTGAGACATTGAGATTTGGTATGTGTGGAGTGTATAGGTTCGTGTTCTTCTTTTTCAGAGTTTCTCAACAAGCTCTGATACCACTTGTTGATCCCTTTGGTTGGATCTATATTCTGTTAAGAATTAGTATAGTAGTTTGTAATCAAACCAAAACACTTTGAGCACTCTTACTAAACACTAAATAAGTTATGCGGAATCTAACTTATAAAGCACAGAAGAACATAATTACTTTTAACTATTCGATTCTCTTATTAATCGACTTGTATGAGGTACATGAAAGACATTGTACCTATATTCCTTTTATAGAGTAAGGAACCCTAGAAACCTTTAGAATATTCTATAAAGATAACTATATCACAAACGATATATTATCAATATTCTAACTATTTAGGTATATCACATAAGATATACTCTAACTATAACTATGCCATATCTTATACAAAGATATATTCGTCCTAATCATCATAGCAGTACTTACTTTATAAGTAGCAGTACTTACTATGTACCGCGTTAACACTAACGGCACTTACATAATACTAACAGTACTTCAAATACACTAACGGTACTTGACACTTAACAAATAATTCCCAACACTTCGGACACCATTAAATCAATTCTACGTGTATACTTAAAGTAAACGGGGTTTAATCTTCGTGACACCATCGTGACACAACCTATTAGAATAGCATAAAACTTCCCAACATGGCGGGAGATTGTTGGGACTTACGTTGATGTTGGCAAGTTTGGCCACTTATTAAGCATAAAGTTCAAACAATTGAAGTTGTAATTGATTGTATTTACTATATAACAATTAGTACAAGTTGGAGTAGCAAGAGTATGTGAGAATTCATGTTTGACCTATTCTTATGGCTTCGTGATGGATTCAGTTTCTAATTAGACTAATAACCTCCCACTATCTCCTATAATTTGGGAATGGGAATGTTATCACGTTTATGACTCATTACTCATGCTATATAGAGAGAGTAAGTAAGTGCATGGAAAAATAATGAAAAACTCCATATTCATTCAAAATACATGCATGTTGTTGCTTCCGTTCTTCTTGTTTTATGTTATCGCCATCGTGTTGTAATCGTGGGTTGTTGCTATTCAACGATTACGTGCGTAGGACTGTATCAATCCTGGGTGCTTAGGCTTGGAGACTCGATCCCATTCCGGAGTGCCGAAAGTACTTTAAAGGACATGGATTTGACATCCCGTACGGTTTCGTTTGTTACATGTTTGGCAGGTTTCAAGAATAGAAGGTTGATGTTGTTGATGCTTATTGGTGTTCCCCTGAGTTCAGAGTTTTGTGTGTTCGATTTGAGTCTGGCCGGGTTTAATGCTACTCGGTGTGTCATTCTGATGTGACTTTGGAATATCATAATCTTATTAAGATCAGAAAGAAACAAGATGATCATGATGATGATACTTGTTGTTGTTGTTACATCCGAACTGTTTGGTTTGGTCTTATAAGGCTGTTATGGGTTCTCATTATATTAGTAAGGTATCTTTACTATGTTTATTTCATCAAAACATATAGTGTGAGAGTACAAATATCTAACATGGAAAACCGCTTTTAAGACACGTGATGGCTTATACGAATGGATGGTGATGCCCTTTGGGTTGTCAAATGCACCGAGCACTTTTATGCGTCTTATGAAACAAGTTTTTCAACCTCTTATTGGTCATTTTGTTGTAGTTTATTTTGATGACATTCTGGTTTTTAGCACAGACACCAATAAACATTTGTTACACCTTCGACAAAAAAATTTAATGTTGTGAGAACAGAAGTTATATGCAAATGGGAAAAAGTGTCACTTTTTTTACTCTCGAGGTTATCTTCTTAGCTACTTGGTTTCAGGGGAACGGATAGGGATGGATAATGCAAAGGTTGGAGCGATTACGAGTTGGCCTACGCCCACTTCGGTTCATGATAATCGTACTTTTATGGGTTGGCATATTTATTGCCCCTTTGACATAATGCATGAAAGGTGAGAAATTTCATTGGACTAAAGAAGTAGGGGACGCATTTGAAGAGTTGAAACAAAGGGTTACAAAAGCACCGGTCTTAGCTCTTTTGAATTTTGATGACGTGTTTAAAGTTGAATGTAACGCTCCTGGACTTGGTATAGGTGGTGCGCTAAGCCAAAATCAGCAACCAACAGCCTTTTTAGCGAGAAGTTCAATGAAGCACGTCGTAAATATTCTACATACGACAAATATTTTTATGCCATTGTACGAAGTTTGGAATATTGGCGTCATTACTTATTGTCTAATGAGTTTATTCCCTTTTCGATCACAAAGCACTCAATTATATCAATGGACAACATAAGCTTAAGCCTCGTCATGCCAAATGGGTTGAATTCCAGCAAGCATATTCATTCGTTATTAAGCATAAAGCAGGCAAGTCAAATACCGTTGTTGTTGTTCTAAGTCGATGACACGTTCTCACTTCTGCACTGAAGGTTCAAGTATGTTGGAAATTTAGTATAATTGTGGGATTTGGTCATACTTGTAAATAGGTTTGGAGGTACGGAGTGTACACCCATTAAGTCCCTGACCACCCTAGACTCAATATAGTGGTTTGCTGATGATGCTTGTGTCAGTGGCTAGGCTTTGCCTTGTCAGTGGCTGGGCTTTGCCTTGTTAGCGGCTAGGTTGTGCCTTGTCAGCGGCTAGGTTGTGCCTTGTCAGCGGCTAAGTCATCAGTGGGTGGGTTATCTTTGTAACCTCTTTGACTATTTCATAAGAGGTTTAAGATTGACTTAATGACCATTATTCTGTTCATGTAACCACTATGTAGTCATGTGGGAAATAATGAGATTAATTGGCCGATTAGTTCTCATTATTCCTTTGACCATGAGTTACATTCTTAAGAATAGGATCACTATAAATAGTGATCATATTTTCATGATGAAAGATACAGAAACATAAACGCTTACATGTACAGAGTTCTTGATTTGTGCCTAAAACAAGAACTAACACTTGGTTTTATCCCAAGGAGGTATTCGTGTTAACCTAGGCATAGGGTCGAATAATCTTCTTTGGAAAGTGATTACATGACTTCAAGTGATATCCGGTAACATTCGTTGGTAGTAGTTAGGCTATTGATTATCTTTACCCTATTGGAATGAAGTAAACCCAACAATCAAAGAATATTATTTTGTGATAATCAATGGCGGCAGCAATGAAGCATATGGTGGCTAACTTCTCCAAACTGGACAATTTTGAAGGGGTTGATTTTAGGAGATGGCAAAAGAAGATGCACTTTCTTCTTTCTACCATGAATATGTTGTACGTGCTGATGACTCCTATTCCTGACGGTGGTGATGATGCTACCTTGGAGGAAATGAGGAAAGGGAGCAAATGGGATAATGGCGACTATGTGTGTCGTGGTATTATTCTTAATGGTATGTCTGATTCTTTATTTGATATTTACCAATATATTGAATCTGGTAAAGAACTATGAGATTCCTTAGAAGCCAAATATATGGCTGAGGATGCATCAAGTAAGAAGTTCCTTGTGAGTGATTTCACAAATTACAAAATGACTGATTCAAGACCAGTCATGGAACAATACAATGAACTTCTTGGAATACTTGGTAGATTTATACAACATAAAATGAACATGGATGAGACCATTCAGGTCTCTTATGTCATTGACAAACTGCCTCCTTCTTGGAAAGATTTCACGCACACCTTCAAACATAAGAAGGAGGATTTAACTCTTGTTGAGTTGGGCAATCATTTGCGCATTGAGGAATCCCTCGGGGTTTATGATAGTGGCAAGCCAAAGAGCAACAATGTGGCTTGTTCATCAGTTGTCAATATAGTGGATCATAATAACTCCTCCATGTACAATGACAACAAGGGCAAACGTAAGCATCAGGATAACACCAAAGATAATCCTAATAAGAAGTCATCAGTGGCTTGTTGGAAGAGTGGGAAACCTGTACACTTGAAAAGGGATTGCAAAGGTGTTGGTATTGACAGCAAAGCCAATGGATCAGGCACAAAAGGTCAGAATATGTTTAATGAATCTCTCCATATTTATTATGTTACATATGTATCTAAAGCTTATTTTGTGTAGGATGATGATGTTGCGTGGTAGATTGACTCTGGAGCAACTGTTCATGTATGTAAAGATAGATGCTGGTTCAAGACTTATGAGTCAATGCATGATGGATCTATTCTTCACATGGGAAATGAGTCAACAGCCCTAGTGCATGGACGTGGTTGTGTAGATCTTACGTTTAGTTCTAGAAAGATTGTTTCCTTATTTAATGTTTTGCATGTTCCTAATATTAGGAAGAACTTGGTTTCTAGTAGTGTTTTGAATAATTGTGGTTATAAACAAGTGATTGAATCTAATAAATTTGTTGTAACACCCCACTTGGATAAATGGACCGTTACGTGATAACTATGGCGTGTCATCAAAGCATGCAAGGAAATATGTAATAAAACATACATGACCAAAAAGGAAACTGGAATCAAACATCGGTTCCTAAACATAAACTCAAAAATCTGCATAAAGTAAATGGAATGCAAAAGGAATAGAAGTATAAGGTAGCTCCCATCCTATGCACGTCCGCTAAATGCTCAAGTTCGTCCTTGGGTATCTGCAGTATGAGTCATGGAAAGAAAAATACGGTTGAGCATTACGCTCAGTGAACGGATACAATGACATGGTAAGAATATCTGGAAAATAAAAGAGAGATCTAGAATGATAAACTGAACAGATAAAAGTACTGAAGCTGAAAGACTGATAAGTAAAATGCAGCGGAAAACTGTGTATGTCCTGAAAAATCTGATTTATAATTGATAAAGCTGAACTATTAACTATTTAATATGAAAACCTGTAATTTCTGCATTTTAAGTGCCAAGAGCCTATATAGGTCATGTGCTGTAACAACGTCTGCATGAATACATAGAGGGGTGACCTCGTCATTCTGTAGAGGGGTGACCTCGTCATGCTGTAGAGGGGTGACCTCTAACTGATAAGCTGGGTGGAGGGATCAAATCCAATGTGAAGGATGTAGAGCACACACCACATTCACCTGATAAGCTGTAAATTGATAACCTAGGATGCACCCATACGCCCCGCTGATAATACTAATAAAATGGCCAAGCTGAAATAAATGGGACGCTGCGAGAAATCACTCCCCCGCAGAGGAGTCATGACACTGGTGCCTCAAGTGTCATGGTTAAGGTACCTCCGTAGATAGTAATAAATGGTTATGCATGTATGTAAAGCTCAGTAAATTATTATAGTTATCATGGCAATCATGTAAAGTTTTAAAACATATAACTGCAAAAAACATTTGGCTGCAGACGGGGAATCCTAATCATGCATAGGAAAGGAAGTCCATACTGAAGGACGGGAAATCCGTATCTTGTGTCCAGTAACTGACTGCAAGGAAAAAAACGATGGAACTCCTACTCTGACTTCACGGAAGCTACATGAATAAGGACGCGAATGACTTGTCTGATTACTGTATACTTCACTGGTTCTGAGTGTTCTTAGCTTGTTTTATATGCTCTTGTATTATTTTATTGTCTTGAATATAATCTAATAAATCTGACTGTTCTTTAAATATTTAAAAATTAGCGTATATCTTGTACTTCTAATTACTGTATATTATACTGTATCCTGATTAGTGTATTTTACTGTATTCTAGTATTATAATACTATTATAAGTAACCTGCTAAAAATAGGAAGTTTCCCGAAATAGAAAGATTTTCTTAAAAGGTTTCAAGAATAATTAAATTCCTTTCATTACAATCAAGTATTAAATAAATAACTAATGTAACATGGTTAATTTAATAAAATTAATTAAATTAAAAGGATTTATACTTTGATAAATTTATCATAAATAATTGAATTAAAACTTGATTATAAAATGTTAAATCAAAAGCCTCTTGTTATTTAAATTTTTATAACCCGAACCGAGTCGAAACCAAACCCGAGCCTACCGAGATATCCCCTCTCGGTCGCACTAAAACAAACCAACAACCAACAATAAACCCAATGCCACAGCAGGCGGCTGTGGCTTCCTAGCTGGTGACCAGCAGTCATGACTGCTGTCGTTGCCACTGGTGGTACCAAAACACCCCCCCCCCCCCCCCCCCCCCCGTTGTTTTTTATTTTGCCCCTGTCGTGACTAAGTTACCCACCGACTGACAGTCGCCCCCCCTGCTGTGCAATTGATACCCATCGAGATCTTTATGCTCTCGGTTCCCAATGTTAAAAACAACCACACCCTCCGACTAAAACAAACATCCCCTGGCCATTGCTGTTACCCCCTGTTTGGTTTCTGTTTGCGGCCGACAACCACCAAGACCACCGCCGCCTAGCGGCTGGTCCAAAGCAAACACACCGAGACCCCTGCTGGTCTAGGTTCACGTGTAACATCAAAACCCGACCCAAACAATGGATTAATTACACGTTTATCTTTACTAAATCATGTGTTCTTGAAAATCAAATCATTTAATTCGTGATTATAAAAGACAAGGAATAAAATGAATTACCATTATACGTGCTTAAGAATAAACCACCAACACACACTCGAATCAACAAGAAACTCAACACCCGTCTCTCCCTTTTTGGTATTGTTTTTCTTCCGCCGGTTCTCCAACACACACAAACGAAACCCTATTTTTTGTCTTTATGTTTGTAATGAGTTGCTACTCATCTGGTTATTAATTTAGAATGTGGACTGGGCCTAAGCCCACTTTCCTTTCTTTTGTTCTCTTTAAAACCGCCAGCCAAAGCACCATATAGCTTTTCGTTTTCGTTTCGGATTTATTAAGTTATCATGTATTTAAATGTTCGGGTTTCGTGATTTAATTCCTCGTGCTGAAAACTCTGAATGTATTTTTTATTTACTAAATAATTAGCATTTACGTGATACTTGAATAATTACAATTATTTATTGTCTGAATAAATAATTTTTATAACGTTAAATAAATTTGTGACTGCGTACAATTAATGGTCGAGGATTTTAGATGTGGGTTTTACAACTCTTCCCCTCTAAAAAAAATAATTCGTCCTCGAATTAGAGATACGATAATGCTGCGGTTTTACATTTGTTTTATCTAAACATGGTGTGTTTATTGGTTTTGGCTATTTTTGTAATCAAATGTTCAGGCTTAATATTGATTCTAATATGAATGTTGATTATGTCCTGATGACAACCACTAAACTAAATGATTCATCATTATGGCATGCTAGGCTAGGCCATGTCCACTATGAGAGGATGCAAGATATGTCTAAGGATAGGTTAATTCCAACCTTTGACATGGACATTGATAAATGTTAGACTTACATGTTGAACAAAATAACTATGAAACTATTTCAAGATGTAAAACGTGAAACTACAGTTTTAGAGCTAATCCATAGTGACCTATGTGATTTGCATGCTACTCCCTCATTAGGGAATAAGAATATTTGGTAACATTTATTGATGATGCTTCTAGGTTTTGCTATGTTTATTTGTTATATACTAAGGATGAAGAATTAGATAATTTTAAAGTATTTAAAACTGAAGTTAAATTACAACAAGGAGTCCAAATCAAAAGATTTAGGACTGATAGGGGAGGTGAGTACATGGATACTTTGTACTTTCAGTCTGTTGGAATCATCCATGAGATAACTGCCCCCTATACTCCATAATAAAATGGTATATCTGAAAGGAAAAATAGAGTACTAAAAGAGATGGTTAATTCCATGTTGTCCTACTCAGGACTGAGTCAATGGTTTTGGGGAGAAGCTATGTTAACAGCTTGCCATTTATTAAATAGGGTTCCTAATAAAAGGAACATGATTACCCCGTAGGAACTCTCGACTAAAAGGAAACTAGACTTGAACTACCTCAAAGTTTGGGGTTGTAGGGCAGTTGTAAGACTCCCTGATCCAAAGGTGAAAACCTTGGGTGAAAGAGGCTTTGAATGCATATTTGTTGGATATGCTGAGCATTCCAAGGCTTATAGGTTCTATGTTATTGAATCTAATGATTCAGTTTCAATAAACTCAATCATTGAATCAAGGGATGTTAACTTTGATGAGACTAGGTTCTCATCAGTCCCTTGACCAAGCCTTAGGATTCCTACTGGAGCTGAGGACATTGGTGCTTCAGTGGAACCAGAAAGGGTCACTAATGAGGTTGTGGTTCAGCAACCTGAGCATGAGCTTAGAAGAAGCACAAGGCATAGGACTCCAAGGAATTTTGGGCCTGAGTTTCAACTATATTTAGTTGAAGGTACAAGGGATGAGGTCTATGACCAATACTACTATTGCTTTAATGTTGAGATGATCCCAAAACATTTGATGAAGCAATGAAGTGCCAAGATATTTAATATTTGTCTTTTTAAGGTTCATTTTTCTCTCGGTCTTACCGAATTGACTAACAAGTTTAAAAGTGTGACTTAATTGTTTTCGGTTAAGATTCGTAATTGGGTATCTATTTCTACTTGACACAAAGCAAGAAAAAAACGTAAAAAATACTATATACGTATATGTACTAATCTAAAACATATTGCAATTACCAAAATTAAATTCATTAAATTTAAAAGTGAAAAATACAAATTTAAACTACAAGGAAATACAAAATTGTTAGCCTCAAAATATTGAGTCAAACAAGAATGTTCAGTCATAGGTTTATATTGTAATATTTAGTAGAACGTTGTAATAGTTAGTTAAAGTAGTCGTGACATTACGGGCTTGATGGCTAGCTTAAAAGGCCTCTTTCAAGGTACTAAGCACTTATTCAAGCCCGACCCAATCATACATATAGCCCATTATGCCACATGTAGGCAAAGGCTATAAATACCCTTCCTAGCATGTTAGGAAGGGTGTTGGTTGATCCATTTTTTCTCTAATCTAATCTTCCCATAGTTTCACACACTTCTCTCTACTTTCTCTCACTACTTTATCTCTCTAGAATTCATCTTTTATCTACCTTTCTTTCTTGTTTAATCATCTAAATAATATGGGGCAACAATTGGTATCAATCGCCACGGGGTAGATACGTGATTGGTTTTGGTTCTCCTATTGATTTCGTGGGATTTTCTTCATATTTAAGCTCGAATCATCAAAAAAATTTGCGTTTTTGTGGTTTAGTAAGTAGACAAATCGACTACATAGGTGTGGTAGTGATTTGGGTTACTTAGATTGGTTAAAAACGAGAAATTTGGTGGTGTTTGGCTTCGTTTTTTCCTTGAAATCTCGTATAATCAAAAGTACATCCAAGATCCTATTTTTTAGCAAGTCTGCCAATAATTTCGCAATATATACTCACATTGCGAAATTGAATATTCGATTATTACGGAATCTTACACATTCCAAGCATTGCGGAATTGATTGCTTTCAGTGATTGCGGAATTGAATATTTTTAGTGATTGCGAAATTGAATGTTTTCTGTGATTGCAGAATTGATTGCTTTCAGTGATTGCGGAATTGAATATTTTCAGTGATTGCGGAATTGAATATTTTCAGTGATTGCGAAATTGAATGTTTTCTGTGATTGCGGAATGGATCGTTTTTAGTGATTGCGGAATTAAGTGTTTTAAGTGATTGCGGAATTGAATATTTTCAGTCATTGCGGAATTAATTCAATAGTGGGATTGCGGAATTATAACCTATAGACTTTGCAGAATCATAAGTTTTCTTAGCATTGCGGAATTATAACCTTTTAACTTTACGGAATTGTGTCACCTTGCACCATAATTGTGGAACTGATTATCTACATTGCGAAATCTTCGCTAATTTTCGAAAAAAGTGTTTTTGAAAATTTTTAACTCGCGAGTTTTTAAGTTTAAGAATATTTGGTTCCTCAAGACGACATTATTTAGGGTTTTTCACATAGTTTCTCAGAATATCAACCACAATCCAATCACACCTCATCTACTTAAGATCCTATTCACTTCTACACTTCAAAGATTATCGAGATGGATTCTACTCAAGAATATCGTGTGACAAACAACAACATTATGGTCGCGGGTAATAAAGAGAGACCACCAATGCTTGTGACTGGTCGATATGCACAATGGCAATCACGATTCCTTCGATATCTTGACACTAAACCCAATGGTGATGTTCTTCGATGTTGCATCAAAGAAGAACCCTATACTCTCACTACAATAACCATTCCTGCAATTCTAGCAACCGACTCGACGACTGGTTCCGATGAGCAAACAACTGAGGAAACATATGAGAACACTTCCAAAGAGAAACGTGATTGGATTGATGCAGAGAAAGAAGCAATCTATTTGATTCTCACTGGAATTGGAGATGATATTTACTCAACGGTTGATGCATGCTCTACTGCAAAAGAAATGTGGTTTGCCATTGAACGCTTGCAACAAGGAGAATCACTAAACAAGCAAGATGTCAAAACTAACTTGTTCTGGAACTTTGGTAAGTTTACTTCATTGGATGGGGAATCAATTGATTCATATTACTCAAGGTTCTACAAGATGATGAATGACATGACAAGAAACAATCTGCAAGTCTCCACCATGCAAGTCAATGTGCAGTTTCTACAACAACTTCAACCCGAGTGGACACGATTTTTAACATTAGTGAAACAACAAAATAAGTTGGACGAGGTCAACTATCATACGCTCTTTGACATTTTGAAACAATTTCAGAATGAGGCAAATGAACTTCGAGCTGAACGGGTAGCAATGTAAAACCCGCATGCTTTTACCATGAACAGTACACTTATGATCGTACGTACAGGATTAAAACTTTCCTTTTATAACATGAACGCGTATCACGAACATTATTTACAAGAATTACGTACGTGATATTACATGATAATTATTACGTGCGTATAAATGCACGATAATTATTAACTATGATGAATGAATCACGAACATCTAACATGATTATAGCATATATAAATTAGACGCGACGGGTAGTTACGTATATTAGTTAACTACGATATGCAATTACGTATAGTATGATTATTAATAATTTACGACATGAATTTACGGATTATAATTAAACCACAAGATAATAATCACGTCATAAACCACAAGATAATAATCACATCATTTGAAATCACGTGACACGAGGATTTAACACGACTATTATTACAAATAATATTTACGTTCTACACGTATAAGAGTAACCCGGGGAGAAATTCACGACGTTACACACGAACACGCGTACGTTTAGTAAACAAAATAGACAAACAGATAAGGTTGTGGTTTGGGCTTGCATTCAAAAGAAAGGAAGTGGGCTCAAGGCCCACTTTGTTACCAAACCGTGTATAAACAAATCAGACGGGGGGGGGGGGGGGGGGGGGGAGGGGGGGAGCTTTTATTTTGGACAAACAAATCGTACAAAAAACCCTAACACCTCCCAGCCGTCGTTTTCTTTTTCCCCATGGTGTTTCCCTCCTGCCGTCGATCCAATCAGCAAAACAAGAGAGGAGATCGAGGGTTTTGACCCAAGAAGAACAAGGATTGGTTTTGTTTTTGATACCTAAACCCTAACACGAAAAACAAAACAAGGTAAACCCTAGATCTCGTTTTATTTTTTCTCTTTTGTTAATTGATCAAGAATCAGAATATTAAGAATCTTAAACATGTTAAAACGAGATATATAAATGGGTGGTTCATTTTTGGTGTCGCTGTGTTGGTTTGGCACACAAACCGAGAGTCAAGAGACTCTCGGTGGTAAAATAAGTTCACCAGCCGCAACCCTAAAAGGGTGTTGGCTTGGTTTTGTGCTATCGGTGGCGTCCAATGAGCAAGCAGGGGAAATCACTGGCTGCGGCCAGTGGTATGTTTTTAGTCTAGCTGTGGTAACTGAGAGCTTATGCTCTCGGTGGGATATTATTGCATGCGGGGGAAACAGCATAACTGCCAGGGTAACCAGGGGTAACTGGCAGTTAAGGGGTGTTTGGTTTTTGGTTTTATAATCAGTTAAGGGTGCGTTTGGTTGGCAGCTTAAAAGAAATTAGGGGGCTGTTTGGTTCGGGTGTATATGTAAACATAATTCGAGTTTCACGGGATTCCACGGGTTCGGTTTTCGACACGTTTTAATAAAATAATACATGAGTACGGGTTATTATTTTACGAGTTTAATTAGCTTTACATGTATATTAATTTACAAGGTAATTAAATTAATAAAACATGATTTATAATAACAAGATTATTTATTTTCAAGTTTAATTAAACTAATTCGACGTTAATTTAATTTGCATGACTTAGGTTATTAATTTTATTATTAATTCATGAATTTTAACCTAAGTATTTACCATGTTATTTAGACTATATAATTAATTAATTATTAGAAACCATGACTTATAACTAATGAATTTACATAACTTAGGTTATATGATTAATAGTTAATAATAAATGTTTTAACCTAAGTATTGATACCTTTATTTAATTAAATCATGTTATATTTAGTTAAATGCTTTAATCTATAGTTTATTTAAATTACATGAAATAATTATAAACTATGCTATTTTATGACATGACTTAGAATATAATCAATAAACACACAAGCTTATATGGTTAGCTTAATTATCCAGCTTATGTCTATTTATGGAAACTTTCTATTTTTAGAAACTTATTTAATTAAGGTAGATAATCTATTTATAGATACTTTCTATTTTTAGAAACTTATCTATTTTAAGCAGTAATTCTATTTTTGGAAACTTTCTATTTTTGGAAACTTCCTATTTTTGGAAACTTTCTATTTTAAGAAACCTGTTATTTTTAGAAAGTTACTTATTATTACATAACAAGTATAATAATACATGAAATACAAGTAATACTTAATCAGAATAGGTAGAATATACGATAAACACAGTATTAAGCTTAAATCAGTAAAACCTCTAAGACATGATATAAAACAAGTTACATACTCAGTAATCAGATACTTATACACGTATGTATTTATGTCGCATTAGTGATACCGAAGTAGGACTCTCTTCCGTTCGTCTTCTTCGTTCACTGGACATAAGGTACGGATTTTCCGTCCTTTCAGTATGGACATTCTTTCCTTATTAGGATTCCCCGTATGCAGCCAACTGTTTTCCCTAGTATATGTTTTATATGTTTTTGATTGCTTATGTTTAATTAGAATACCTAAAGCCATATACATGCATGACCAGTTCACCTAGTTATGGAGGTACCATAACCATAACACTAGAGGCACTGGTATTATGACTTCCCCACGGCGGAGTGATTGCTCGTGGCGTCCCTTTCAACTTTTGGTCATTTATTTTATTATCAGGTGGGGCGTATGGGTGCATCCTAGTTTACATGTTTTCAGCAGATTATTCAGTGTGAATGTGGTGCGTGCCTTGCATCCTTCACAAGGAGCTGATCCCTCCTACCCAAAACCAGTATATTAAATTAGAGGCAGCCCCTCTAATTTGCATGACGAAGTCACCCCTCCAAGTATTCATGCACGTTGATATTTCATGACCTATATTGGCTAATGGTTAACACGTTAAACAGTTTTTATAAGATAAACATAAGGCTTTTCAAACTATAAAACCAGTTTTACTAAGATATAACCAGGTTTTCCAGGACATATACATTTCCGCTGCTATATGTTATTCATGCTTATATTATTCATTTCATGCTTGTATATCTGTGCACTGAGCGTTATGCTCAGCCGTTACTTTCCTTTCCATGTCCCAAAATGGCAGATACCCAAGGACAGACTCGAGCATTTTGGAGGACATGTATAGGATGGAAGCTGCCATAGACTTCTTCTCCTTTCTGCCTTCATATAGTTATGCTTGTTTAAGTCTTTCATTCATTTCATTTTACTTTATCATGTTTTGGGCTTATGTTTGGGAACCATTGTTTGATTCCGGTTTTCCCTATGGTCATGTATGTTTACTACATATTACCTTGCATGCTTTGATGACACACCATAATCACGCATGACATTCTATTTATCAAAATAGGGTGTTACAATTATGGTATCAGAGCCAAGGCTTCGACCTGTAGGCTCTAAAACTCGACCTATGACTAGTGGGTAGTCACCAGAAGCTTCCTAAGACAACGCTTGTGATTCCATGAATTGATGTGTTCAACACATTGTTGTTTTAACCATGATGTTTTCAGCACCTTGAGGTTTTAACATTGATGTTTTCATCGATTTTGTTTTACCAATATGGATGGACAACCGTCATTCATATTTAGTTATGTGTCATGGTTTTATGCATGATGTTCCTCGTGAACTGTGACTATGTGGACTGAACCTCAGTAGTTCATAACTAGTCACATAAAACTTTTTCTGATAAGTTTTGACAGATGAGTTTCATTTATTTATGTTTCATGTATCATTGTTGCAGGAATTATGACTAAGTAATGGTTGGTACATGACTGGCCCTATTTAGTCGCATGTGCTTTTATCGAAACTTTTAACTTTGGGACCGACCCATAGGCGTCCCCTCGCCATGTTTTTTATTTTGGGACCGACCCATAGGCGTCCCCTCGCGCATATAAAGGTTTTTATAAACTGCATCATGTATTCATGCATAAAATTTTTTCTCATGATTTATAAGCATAAAAAAAATTTTCATGTCCCCTCATAAGTTACTATGTTTTTATGTCAAGTATGTTTTTATACTGTCATGGTTAACTTCAGTTTCATGCTGATTATATTATACACTCCATCATGTTGGGTTGTTCCATGTTTCTTCATGATGACTTCGTCTTCACATGACTATGTCTTACGTCTCTTTTGTTGTTTTTCCTTTCATGCAAGACACTGTTGGAATTCATGTAAATTCTACTTTCATGATAGTCATGATTGGTTTTCATTAATCATGCTTTCAGGAAAATCATCGTTGAAATTCGTTTAACCACACGTTAGCGTTTCTCTATGCAACCAGAATGAGGTATATACTGGCATTGCCAGGTTATCATGATGGTCTTTTTAACCGTTTAACCAGTTATTTTCCTTTATAATCATGTCCGATGATCGACCCCATACTGATCATTTCATGTGCATTCCATGTGTACTCCATGTACCTTATCCCATGTGCGTATTTCCACTTGTTGATACTCTACAAATTGTTGATGCCGCTCATAACTTGGAGATGTTACTAAAGGTTGGTGTTGCTGATGTTTGGAGACGCTACGAGATGCGGATGTTGTTCACAACCTGGAGATCCTACAAGACGAAGAAAAAGACGTCAGAGCAAAGCAATTGGACGAGAAGATGCTTCACCATCAGAAGATTTTCATCAATCATTGTCCCTAATTATTAGTTACATGTCACACGTCATTCAGTTGTCGTTTCAGTCATATGAGTGCAAACCGGTACCAGCCGGTCACTCAGCTGAATAGTTACATGAATCACAGTCATGAGAATGACCGTCATGGAACTGACAGACAAGACGATAGTAACCACTACTATGACAACAACTACCCTAGCAATCGCAACCGAAGCTCCGGCTGCGGACGTGATCAGAAACACAAAGGACCAGTAGTCTAACCGATCCGCCAATTTTGGCATAATAACCTAATAGTTGTAGCTCTATTTGTTTCATATTTCGAGACACATGTCAAGACATCAGTCAAGCCACATGTCTTATGTATACTTTGCGAATACACATGTCAATACAACAGTCAAGACACATGTCATGCTTATATTTCCCAATTAACGAGTCAAGACACATGACCCATGTCCAATTCAAAAACATCGTTAAGAAATTCAGGGTGCCCTCCGAGGGGTATATCCATTTTGTTGTGCCATGTATTAACCATGCCACAAGAATTTCAGTACCATCATCAGCATGTCAGTGAGATCTGTCACGTTTGCTTGATGACACCTTCATTTCTTGTTCCCGTGTTTCGTATATATTCATGACCATAAAGGACGCCATTCGTATTCCCCATGTATACGAAGGTTTTCCTTTAGCCTAATGATGAGATCCAAGCTGCTAACGCATTACCTCGGACAGACACGAGTCGAATTTCATCCTAATTATGGTCTACGAACAGCACACCCTGCTACGATTCATGATTTTGTATAGTAATGTTCAGGCTCCTGAATACATTCAGCATGGTTTTCCATCAGGAAAATCTTTACAAATTATCTATGCTTTACAAGCACGTGCTTTGTTAGCCATGACTGCTAAAATTTCTAGCTGTCAGTTAAGACACGACCATTGAAGTCCTTTTACGCATAACCAGTTGATTATTCCAAAATCTTTCCATACTTTCCAGAAGAACCTACAAGGAGAAGGACGTTACCATGAGATTATGTGTCGACTACCGTCGATTTAAACAAATCACCATCTATAACCGTTATTCTCCTCCACGTATTGAAAACACGTCCAAGCAACTCATGATCATGCTGTCAACAGTGACGAGTGAAAGAGCAGAACATTTCCATGACTGCTATTCGTACACGACTCGGTCCTGCTAGATTCATGATTTTGTTTTAGTCTCATAAATGCTCCAGCAACATTATAGGCTTAGTAAATTGAGTTTCCATGAACTTATAAACAAATTCATCAGTGTTTTCATCTATGACAACCTAACCTTCTCTAAAGTCTAGAGAAGATCAGGGAGACCATATTTACACTATGTTACAAATTCTACGACAGGAGAAAATTTCACCATGAAATTCTCAATATAAATTCTGGTTTATTATAGTGACACGCTGAATCACATGGATTCGCACGGTTAATCGTACCATGACTCAGCTTATGCGCAAAGGTGAGAACCCTACACTACATTAGGTGTTCCAAGAAAATCCTATGCTAAGAAAGGTCTAATTTCAGACACTCAAAGTTTCGCAAACTTCTATGTATCAAGTTTCTACAAAGCAAGACACAGTTACGTTCATATCTAAATACCTGACATACCAATAGGCTAAGATAGAACACCAACAGACTAGGATGTTTTTCCATCATCAGAAATTATGAACGGAAATGGGACAAGATCTCCATGGATTTTGGTTACCAGATTAACGCAAACTCAGAAGAAGCATGATGCTATTTGGGTTATTGCCAACAGTTTGATCAGGTCTGCAGAATCCTTACATCCACAAGGATTTCATAATCAACAGATTGATCAGACATGTTCCAGCCAAGGCTCATCTGACCACTTGGTAATCCCTCAGCTATCGGGCCAGACGAAGGTTCGTATTTGTGCTCCTTATTTACGTCCACGTCCTTGTTCTAATTTCACGACTTGTTTTCATGCTCACGTTCATGACACTATTCACGTTCATGATCGTATCTTGGCTTATGATTTTACGTTCATCTTCTTTCTAGGAAGTTTTACAAGAACTGGAGAGACCAGACTCAAGCTTGGTATAACTCCCTATCCTCAGATAGACGTTTCACGTCACATTCCACGTCTCACCTTATAGCGTTTGACGTTACCGCAATTGTATTCCATGTTCACGATATGTTTCACATGTCATGTTCATTCCACGTTCCTCATATCACGTTCACGATATGTTACACGTATCATTGATCATGATATGTTTGCTTATACTACACTCACCATATCTCCACGTATCACGTTCAAAAATTTTCACGTGTCACGTTCAAAAATTTTCTCGTACTAAGTTTCAATATGTCTCGCGCATCGTTGTTAATTATCAGTTAGGTTAGATAATTTTCGCATTATAATGTTCTAGTTACCCTTGCACGTTAATTCTTATTCCCTCTATCAAATTCAGGGGATCTATCATACGTTGATGACAATGAACTTTTCGTGTTTTTAAGTCAAGGTCAGGAGGACCAAGATTTATCATTTGTATCAAGATCTTGTGAAGGAACCGTTCCAAGAGGGAAGCCACTTGGAAACGGACAAGTTCATCCGGACTTCTTATCCGTTTTCTTTTATCGATTAGATACGTCCTTTCCGTCACGTCACGTTCCATGTCATTTCAAGACACGTCACGTTCCATGTCCCTTCAAGACATGTCACGTTCCACGTTCCTTTCTACCATGTCACATTCAGATCCTTTTATCTTACATACCCTCTCAGTTCGATTCGGGTATGTTTCGGTTCCAGTTATGATATCTATAATTCGGGGACGAATTATTCTTTTTAGGGGGAAAGAGTTGTAAAACCCGCATGCTTTTACCATGAACAGTACACTTATGATCGTACTACAGGATTAAAACTTTCCTTTTATAACATGAACGCGTATCACGAATATTAATTACAAGAATTACGTACGTGATATTACACAATAATTATTACGTGCGTATAAATGCACGATAATTATTAACTATGATGAATGAATCACGAACATCTAACATGATTATAGCGTATATAAATTAGACGCGACGGGTAATTACGTATATTAGTTACGTACGATATGCAATTACGTATAGTATGATTATTAATAATTTACTACATGAATTTACGGATTATAATTAAACCACAAGATAATAATCACGTCATTTATAAACCACAAGATAATAATCACATCATTTAAAATCACGTGATACGAGGATTTAACACGACTATTATTACAAATAATATTTACGTTCTACACGTATAAGAGTAACCCGGGGAGAAATTCACGACGTTACACATGAACACGCGTACGTTTATTAAACAAATTAGACAAACAAATAAGGTTGTGGTTTGGGCTTGCATTCAAAAGAAAGGAAGTGGGCTCAAGGCCCACTTTGTTACCAAACCGTGTATAAACAAATCAGACGGGGGGGGGGGGGAGCTTTTATTTTGGACAAACAAATCTTACAAAAAACCCTAACACCTCCCAGTCGTCGTTTTCTTTTTCCCTATGGTGTTTCCCTCATGCCGTCGTTCCAATCAGCAAAACAAGAGAGGAGATCGAGGGTTTTGACCCAAGAACTAGGATTGGTTTTGTTTTTGATACCTAAACCCTAACACGAAAAACAAAACAAGGTAAACCCTAGATCTCGTTTTATTTTTTTCTCTTTTGTTCATTGATCAAGAATCAGAATATTAAGAATCTTAAACATGTTAAAACGAGATATATAAAGGGGTGGTTCATTTTTGGTGTCGTTGTGTTGGTTTGGCACACAAACCGAGAGTCAAGAGACTCTCGGTGGTAAAATAAGTTCACCAGCTGCAACCCTAAAAGGGTGTTGGCTTGGTTTTGTGCTATCGGTGGCGTCCAACAAGCAAGCAGGGGAAATCACTGGCTGCGGCCAGTGGTATGTTTTTAGTCTAGCAGTGGGAACCGAGAGCTTATGCTCTCGGTGGGATATTATTGCAGGCGGGGGAAACAGCATAACTGCCAGGGGTAACTGGCAGTTAAGGGGTGTTTTGTTTTTGGTTTTATAATCAGTTAAGGGTGCATTTGGTTGGCAGCTTAAAAGAAATTAGGGGGCTGTTTGGTTCGGGTTTATATGTAAACATAATACGAGTTTCACGGGATTCCGCGGGTTCGGTTTTCGACACGTTTTAATAAAATAATACATGAGTACGGGTTATTATTTTACGAGTTTAATTAGCTTTACATGTATATCAATTTACAAGGTAATTAAATTAATAAAACATGATTTATAATTACAAGATTATTTATTTTCAAGTTTAATTAAATTAATTCGACATGTTACTTAATTAATTTAATTTGCATGACTTAGGTTATTAATTTTATTATTAATTCATGAATTTTAACCTAAGTATTTACCATGTTATTTAGACTATATAATTAATTAATTATTAAAAACCATGACTTATAACTAATGAATTTACATGACTTAGGTTATATTATTAATAGTTAATAATACATGTTTTAACCTAAGTATTGATACCTTTAATTAATTAAATCATGTTATATTTAGTTAAATGCTTTAATCTATAGTTTATTTAAATTACATGAAATAATTATAAACTATGCTATTTTATGACATGACTTAGAATATAATCAATAAACACACAAGCTTATATGGTTAGCTTAATTATCCAGCTTATGTCTATTTATGGAAATTTTCTATTTTTAGAAACTTATTTAATTAAGGCAGCTAATCTATTTATGGAAACTTTCTATTTTTAGAAACTTATCTATTTTAAACAGTAATTCTATTTTTGGAAACTTTCTATTTTTGGAAACTTTCTATTTTAGGAAACCTGCTATTTTTAGAAAGTTACTTATTATCACATAACAAGTATAATAATACATGAAGTACAAGTAATACTTAATCAGAATAGGCAGAATATACGATAAACATAGTATTAAGCTTAAATCAATAAAACATGACATGAACATATAAAACAAGCTAAGACATGATATAAAACTAGTTACGTACTCAGTAATCAGATACTTATACACGCACGTATTTATGTAGCATTAGTGATACCGAAGTAGGACTCTCTTCCGTTCGTCTTCTTCGTTCACTGGACATAAGGTACGGATTTTCCGTCCTTTTAGTATGGACATTCTTTCCTTATTAGGATTCCCCGTATGCAGCCAACTGTTTTCCCTAGTATATGTTTTATATGTTTTGATTGCTTATGTTTAATTAGAATATCTAAAGCCATATACATGTATGACCAGTTCACCTAGTTATGGAGGTACCATAACCATAACACTAGAGGCACTGGTGTCATGACTTCCCCACGGCGGAGTGATTGCTCGTGGCGTCTCTTTCAGCTTTTGGCCATTTATTTTATTATCAGGTGGGGCGTATGGGTGCATCTTAGTTTACATGTTTTCAGCAGATTATTCAGTGTGAATGTGGTGTGTGCCTTGCATCCTTCACAAGGAGCTGATCCCTCCTACCCAAAACCAGTATATTAAATTAGAGGCAGCCCTTCTAATTTGCATGACAAGGTCACCCCTCCAAGTATTCATACACGTTGATATTTCATGACCTATATTGGCTAATGGTTAACACGTTAAACAGTTTTTATAAGACAAACATAAGGCTTTTCAAACTATAAAACCAATTTTACTAAGATATAACCAGGTTTTCCAGGACATATACATTTCCGATGCTATAGGTTATTCATGCTTATATTATTCATTTCATGCTTGTATATCCGTGCACTGAGCGTTATGCTCAGCCATTACTTTCCTTTCCATGTCCCAAAACGGCAGGTACCTAAGGACAGATTCGAGCATTTTGGAGGACATGCATAGGATGGAAGCTGCCATAGACTTCTTCTCCTTTTTGCCTTCATATAGTTATGCTTGTTTAAGTCTTTCATTCATTTCATTTACTTTATCATGTTTTGGGCTTATGTTTGGGAACCTATGTTTGATTCCGATTTTCTCTATGGTCATGTATGTTTACTACATATTACCTTGCATGCTTTGATGAAACGCCATAATCACTCGTGACATCCCATTTATCAAAATGGGGTGTTACAAGCAAAGATTGCTAATCCACTTGCTTTGGTGTCTACCACTAACCATGTCCAAGATCATCGCTCTCGTGCTCCAAAATCATACTCCACTACATCCTCATCACCAAGATACTCCACCACATCCTCTTCACCAAGATACTCCACTTCATCTAAGTATTCAGCTCCCACAAGATCGCGAGACAAAGAACCAAGAGCACCATCACCATCACCTGAGCCATCATCTGAAGAGGGCAGTGATGAAGAACTAGCTCAAAAGGATAGGGAGATGAAGCAACAAATTGCTTTCATTATGAAGACCTACAAGAAAATCTTCAAACCCACCAACAACAATCTTCGAACATCATCAAATACAAGGAATCAATATGTTGAGACTCGTCGAAGGTATGAAACACGTCAACGTGATGAAAGTCCTCCAAGGTATGATCGACGTAATCCAACACATGTTGAGGGTTCTACACGGTATGATCGACAAACTGCTAAGTATGATGCTCAGAGGATTGTTATTGCTGTTGGGAATAGGGAAACTGTTGATACTCAAGTGGTTCAGCAAAGTGGGATTCAGTGCTTTAATTATCAAGGCTATGGGCATATAGAAAAGGAATGTAGGAAGCCGAAACGGGTTAGGGACTCTGGCTATAATAAGGAAAAGATGTTGCTATGCAAGAAGATGGAAGCTGGGGTTAAATTGTCGGCTGAGGAAGGAGCAATGCTTGATGACACTGATGATGAAGCCTCCGACCAAGAACTTGAAGCACATTACTCGTACATGGCAAAGGTTGAAGAAGTTCTCAATGTCACTGAAGATGACAATGGTCCTATCTTTGATACTGAGCCAATCGATAAGGTACACACTGAAGAGGAATATAATGTGTTTGGCAATATTCATGAGCATAGTGAGCTACCCAAAGCCATTAATGACACATGTACCATGGAAACGGTTGATAGCAATACCACACCCGATTCATCAGACACGTGCAATAATGAGTCTGAGGATGATCAACATGCAAATGAGTATGATGATGATGAGGAGCGTATTGCGCTTGCTAACTTAATTGCTTCTTTACAAAAAGATGTCAAAGAAACTAGAAAGAGTCAAAAGCAATTAAAGAAGGCAAACGCTACGCCCACTCAAAATTTTGAAGAATGCAAAGCTGCTCTAATTAATTCTAGTGAGACCATTGATAGCTATAGAGCTCAACTTCTTCAAAAGACCAATGAGATTGAGGGGTACAAAGGGTGTTTAATTAATGTCAAAAAGGACCAATTTCAACAGAAATATAACGAACCTCCTAAGCTTCTAGAACAAGAGAAACGTAATTATAACACCTCCTTGAGTACTGAACGTCACAAAATGTATCTTGCTACCACTAAAGTCAATGAGCTAACTCAAGTAAATGGTTTTCTTCAAGAGATTAAAACTAAACTTGTTAATGAAAAGAAAGCTGTGGTTGAAAAGATGGAAAAGGATTTCAAAACTAAACAAGCGAATGACATCGACAAAATGGTAGAACTTAAAACTCAAATTGATTTTTACAAGAAAATTGTTTACAAAACTAATCAATCAATTCAAACCATGAGAATATTGGCACCTCGTTCGTTCTTCAAGGATAGACCTAGTTTTGCAAATCCTAAGTACCTTGAGCAAGCTTAATCTGCGAATCAGCACTTATATCTTGATGAGTCCCAATGGACCGATCTTGATTGCCTTGTCGTTAGGCCCGATAGTGAAGAGAAAAACGATGTGGAAGAAGAGAGTAGACCAAAAGTTAATAAAGAATTCTTTAAACCATATAATTATGCTTATGAAAACAGTCTTTATGGTCTTTTCAAACCTCAAACACAGAAAACTCGTGAGCAAATATTTTTCGAATGTGAACAAATAAGAATTAAATGGAGATAAGCTTTTGCCACTAAGAAAACTAATGTTTCAAAATTTATTGACTACTTGCCATTTAAAGCTTCTGTAAGCAAGAGTAAGCAAGCACTTAGTATTCTCAAGAGTAACATTGGAAATTTCAAAAAGGTTGTTGATGATGACTGGAAAAAATGTGAACTTTCGAATGGAGACAAAGAAATTCCTCACGATATAACTGTGCTTGTGAAAAGTATTTTGATTCCGCTTACGGAAAGAACGCAAAAACATATTTTGGAATTTGAAACATTAATTAAGCAAGAAATGTTTGATGATTTGAAATATGTGGAATCTCTTGAACAAGAAGTGAACGACCATCAACCTGAAAGAGACGAGTTTTCTACAACATATGATCTACTCTTACATGAATGTCTCTCAAAAGATATTATGTGTGTTTATGTTACATCTTGTGCTGATATTGATGAATATTTTGATGTTGCAAGCAAATATCTTGATCAAGTTAAAGAATGTGAACGTCTTGAAACTGAGCTTTCGAATAAAGTTGACCAAAAAGAGTTTTCGTTACTTCAACATAGATATGATTATCTTCAAAAACATTGTCACTCACTTGAACTTGCTTTACAAAAGAAAGTTGGCAGCTTTTCAAATGATACACCTTTGGAAGTAAAATTATCTGAGTCATGTCGATTACTAAACGAAAAAAGTCTTGATATATCGGATTTGAAAGCTCAGTTACAAGAAAAAGACATAGCAATAGCAGAGTTGAGGAAACTCGTTGCTAAGATGGATGGGAAAGTTGTGGAACCTAGCGTTAAGAAACCTGTTGTTAGACAACCCAGTGCCTCTAAAGTGAATAGATCCTCCATCTTGGGAAAACCATCTGCTTTCTCAAATTCTTCGTTTGTAAAACCTGTGTTTGCCCCCAAGATGGATGGAAAGGAAAGGTTACCACATACTCAACCCATAAGGAATACTGTAGCACTAAGCACAATAATGTGATTAAACCAGGGATGTATAGAATAACCACTAAACCCACAAACGAAGTTAGTCAATCGCCTCAGACTTTTAGAAACACTAATACTCGTGTGTCTTCTACTACAGGAGTAGTCTCCACTACTAGTGTTAGCCGGCCTCAGCTTAAGAGCACTCAAGTGAATGATAAGGTCTGGAAACACAAGAGTCAAGGGAAGATGAAGGAAGTAGAAGAACACCCTAGGAATTTGAATGCTTTTAAGAATAAAAAGTCTGTAATCGCGTGTAATGACGATTTGAATGCTTTAAACGATTTGAATGCTTTGAATGTTAAATTTGTTTATGTCAAATGTGGAAAATGTGCTAATGCTAATCATTCTATGTGTGCTATGAATAATGTCAAAGGCGTAGATACTAGAACTAAGAAGCAAGTTACGATGCCTATTAGTACTAGTAAACCCAAATGCAAAGTGAACCATTCTGGTGAAACTCCCACTAAGAAAAGTAATGCATCAGACTCCACCACTAAGAACCCTAGAAGCGGAATTAGGGAATTATATGAGTCCGCTAGCAAGCCTTGGAAATGGTGGTTGCAAATCAATGTCCTCCGAGATATAAATGGATGCCTAAAGTTAGGACAAAAAATGTGACAACAAGTTTTAGTATGCCTTTAATTGTTGCTAAGGACACTAATGATTCTACAATCACAACTACTGTGGTATCCAATTTAGCAAATACTCCATCGTGTTCTAACTCTTCTGTAGGTGATACAAATAATTCTCTTCATACTGGACTCCGGATGCACGAAGCACATGACGGGGAATCTCAAGCTTCTAATTAACTCCGTGGAGAAGTTCCTGGGTACGGTCCGATTCGGAAATGATCAATTTGCACCGATCCTAGGATATGGAGATTTGGTTCAGGGAAATTTCACGATCAAAAGGGTATACTACGTCGAAGGGCTCAATCACAATCTTTTCTCGGTTGGTCAATTCTATGATGCGGATTTGGAGGTTGCTTTCAGAAAGAAGACATGTTTTGTTCGTGATTATGATGGGAATGACTTACTTACCAGTACACGGGGTACTGATCTCTACACTATTTCACTTCAAGACACAACTTCATCAACTCCAATTTGCTTTATGGCTAAAGCTTCATCGACTCAGGCATGGTTATGGCATCAACGTTTATCTCATCTTAATTTTGATACAATAAACTTGCTTTCCAAGAAAGAAATTGTGAGAGGCCTTCCAAGCTTGAAATTCATCAAAGATCATCTTTGTTCTTCTTGTGAGCTTTGTAAAGCTAAGCGAAGTAGTTTCAAGACAAAAACTACACCAAGCTCTAAAGGACGGTTAGATCTTCTTCATATAGATTTGTGTGGTCCCATGCGTGTTCATAGTATCAATGGGAATAAATATTTTATGGTAATTGTCTATGATTACTCAAGGTACACATGGACTCACTTCTTGAGGTCCAAGGATGAAACACCCGAAGTTCTCATCAGCTTCCTTAATGATACAACGTGGTCTTCAAGCTCAAGTAAAATTTTTTCGTACTGACTGAGGCACAAAATTTTTGAATTCAACTCTGAGAAATTATTTTGAAGCTGAAGGAATTGAACATGAAACATCTATTGCTCGAACACCCGAATAAAACGGCGTTGTTGAAAGACGAAACCGTACTTTAGTTGAGGCTGCTCGAACATTATTATCTGCTTCAAAACTTCCACTATACTTTTGGGCCAAAGCCGTGTCAATTGCATGCTACACACAAAATCGATCCTTAATTATCCCAGACACGAAAAGACACCATATCACATAATTCATGATCGAAAACCTTCACTCAAACACCTTCATGTTTTTGGATGTACGTGTTACATTATTCTCGATGGTGAAAATCTGGACAAGATGAAAGAGAAAGGTGATGCATGTATTCTTGTGGGATATGCAACTCAGTCTAAGGGATATAGAGTTTACATCAAGAGAGCAAACTTGATAGTCGAGACTATTCACATCCGATTTGATGAATTACAAGAAATGGCACTTGAACAAAACAGTTTAAGTCCCGATCCACAACGACAAACGACTTCCGTTCACAACCGCACGGAACTCGGAACTCAAGACCACAGCAATGAACCGTCAAGTTCAAAGCTGGTTCAAGGAAATGTTCTAAGAGCAGATATGACAGTCAACACGACAATTGAAGAGTTGGAAATGTTATATGGACCAATGTATGATGAATATTTCACGGGGGAGAAACATGTTGTATCGAAGTCTTCCGCTGTCACTCATGATAAGAATGATGATACCGATCATCGTCAACAGAAGGATACAACTTCGTCTACTTCAACACGGGTTACTGCAGATTTACCTCCTCAGAATATCACATCAACGACCACTCCTACAACATCCACAACTACTGTCATTGCTCTAGAGAACACAAATCAAGCAGACTATGCATTTAATGACGAAGACGACTTTATCAACCCATTCGGTACACCGGTACACGAAACTGGAGAGTCTTCTACTCGCCATGTTGATCCGTCAAATATGCATACGTTCTATCAACGACATCCTTCAACACATCATTGGACCTGAGATCATCCTTTGGTTCAAGTAACTAGAAACCCTTCACAGCCCGTTCGTATAAGACGACAGCTTGAAACTGATGGCGATGTTTGTATGTTCGTACTCGCCGTGAGTACAGCTAAACCAACAAATATCAAAGAAGCCATGGCTGATCATGCTTGGATTGAATCGATGACGGGTGAACTTCAACAATTTGAAAGACTTAAAGTCTGGGAACTTGTTGACAGACCATACGATGTAATACCATTAAATCTTCGATGGATCTGGAAAAACAAGATGAATGAAGAGAACACGATCATCAAGAATAAATCTAGGCTAGTGGCTAAAGGGTATGGCCAGAAAGAGGGTATTGATTTTGAAGAATCATTTGCACCAATAGCTCGTTTGGAAGCGGTCAGGATTTTCCTTGCTTATGTTGCACATAAGGGATTCATTGTTTATCAAATGGACATAAAGACGGCATTTCTTAACGGTCCTTTGAAGGAAGAAGTCTATGTTACACAGCCGGAAGGATTCGTCAATCCTCATTATCCTGACAAGGTGTATCGTCTCCACAAAGCACTTTATGGACTCAAGCAAGCTCCAAGGGCGTGGTACGACGAGCTCTCGATATTTCTGGTCTCCAAAGGTTTCTCAAAAGGTTCCATTGATCTAACTTTGTTCACTTATAAATATGGGGATGACATTTTGCTTGTGCAGATTTATGTTGATGACATTATTTTTGGGTCTACAAACCCAAAACTTTCAAAATGGTTTGAAAAAGTAATGCACAACAAATTTGAAATGTCAATGATGGGCGAACTAAAATTCTTTCTAGGAATTCAAGTTCACCAATCCCCAAGTGGTATCTTTATTAACCAAGCTAAGTATTGTCAAGAGATAATAAAAAAGCATGGTATGACATCATGTGACCCCGTTGGGACACCATTATCAACCACATCCATAGATGCTGATTTGGAGAGAGATGCCATAGATCAAACGAGATATCGTTCCATGATCGGCTCCCTCATGTACTTAACAGCAAGTCGACCAGATATATCACATGCTACGTGTTATTGTGCACGATATCAATCACGGCCCACTGAAAAGCACCTCAAGGAGGTTAAATGGATCTTTCGGTACCTTAAGAATACCATTCACATGGGACTCTGGTATCCGAGGGAAACCGGTTTCTTTCTGACGGCCTATTTAGATTTTGATCATGTAGGGTGTCTTGATATACGAAAAAGTACTTCTGGTGGTGCACAATTTCTAGGTCAAGATAAGCTTGTGGGATGGTCTTCCAAGAAGCAGGATTGCATGTCAATGTCATCAGCCGAAGCGGAGTATGTGTCTCTATTTGTGTGTTGTGCTCAAGTTCTATGGATGAGAACACAACTCACGGATTATGGCTTCCACTTTGATAAAGTACCTATGTACTGTGACTCAAAGTCCGCCATAGCCATCTCCTGCAATCCGGTACAGCATTCCCGCATGAAGCACATAGATGTCAGATATCACTTCATTAAGGAACAAGTTGAAAGGGGTATCGTTGAATTATACTTTGTTGGAACTGATTACCAATTAGCTGACTTGTTTAAAAAAGCTCTTTCGAAAGACATGTTTGTGTATCTAGTTAGGCAAATTGGTATGAGATGTTTGACTCCAGCAGAACTGGAGATTCTGGCAAAGAAGCCTGCTTGATTCATCTATCAAACATCCACATGTAAATATTAATGAAAAAGCAAAATACAAAATTAAAAATCTTTGAAAATCCAAAAATATTCTTCTCGACATGTCTTTCAGTATCGATAATATGGACGTACCTAGAAATGTCGCTCAATAACGACACGGGTGTGTACATAAAGCTCGAATGAAAGTTGTAAATATTTTTCAAAACATGTCATTTCTATTTTATAAAGGAAATTGTCTATTTTGGATAATATCTCCACACAACGGGTAGAGCAATCTATCTTGGGATTGAGCTTGTCACAAAACATTCAACGTTTTGAGCTCAACACAATGGCTTGTAATCACTTTCATATTGCAACCCGGATCTATATTCACGGGGGAGTGTACGTTTTAGTGCTCTTACCCTCAGCAAAAGAAGTTAAATCTTCTTAAACTTGAGTGGATTTGTCAAGACATTCAAAGTCTATGAACTCAAGTTTATGCTTTAGAAAAACCTCTTCGCCAAAAAGAAATAGAGTTTTTCGAAAAGCGTTGAACAGAATTTTTTCAAGAGTTTTTCAATGATTATTCAAAGTCTTTCAAAATTGTGTGTTCAACAACTCCTATCCTCAAAAAGTGAAATTTGGATCACATCCTCACAATGACAATTCAATTGGATCAATTTTTGTGGGGGAGCATTACAAATTCACGCTAAGTTTGACATGTTTTCCTCCCGAAAGTTTTTCAAGACTATTTTTCACAATATATTTTAATCAAATTTGGTATCTCTATTATCAAACGATTTTATATATTAGAGATAGGGGAGAAAATGTGATTAAAATATGATCTAAAGACTCAAGCACTCATGGTTTCGATCAAATACCCACAACATCTTTAATTCACGACGTTATTGGTGTCAAAAGGGTGGTTAGGTTTAAGTCCTATGATCCAACCAGAACCGGTGGGATCTTCCCAGGGACAATCCAATAGATTATTAGAAGTCCTTAGGAAAGACGGAGTAGAATGTGAACGTAGCTGAATGCCGACTAAGTACTGATGATAGCACTAGAACAATCACAACAAGGTGCTATTAATGATGTCTTGGTAAGCATTGAAGGGGTTGAAGAATGAAAAAGAAATGTAAGGATAAAGGGTGTAAACAAAGAAGCCCTCCATACAACTTAGGCAGAAACCGTGTCAACACATCATGAAGACAACGCATCATGGACCCAGTGATGTAATGCACAACTCCTCCCCAGCTGACTCAGGCTTCTCTCAAAAGAAGTTTGTTTTATTGTCACGGAGATCAACACGAATTCTATTGACTTTCTCACTCCGAGTTAGTTGATATTGAATAGGTGGCATCTGCTCCAGCCTCCGACCACTAAAAGTGCACAAATCGAGTCTAGAGCCAAGAGATCAATCAAATCTCATTAGGACACACAGATGACGATTAAGAGAGTCCTATGCTGTATCCTTGCGATATTTCTAGAACACTCAGAGTAATACTACCTAGTATTCATAATGATGAGTGGAAATCCTTCCAGTGTTAACATCAAACAGCACTGCGGTAGGTCATGTGTAAGATTATTTTAGAATTGAACATGTGTAAACTGAAAAGCAACAGTGGTTTGATTCTGAATTGATTCAAACTCATTTCAGGTTTCTACGCAATATCTTTATGGTCTTTCCAGAACATTCAGAGTGATATTTGTTAATATTCACAGTGACGAACGGAAATCCTTCTAGCGTCAACATTAAATAGCGCTACGATAGGTAACTTGCGAGATTCTTATGAATCAAGCTTGTGTCAACTAGAAAGCAAAAATGGTAAGATTCTTAATGAATCAAACTTCTTCCAGGAATTTGAATTGACGAATTTAATCAAGCGGATATCTATCCAATTGATTCACTCTTTATGTTCGCAGTCTTGCTTTAAGACGGTCGAGTAAAGAGAACGGCTAGTACAGCCACGAAACCCTGTCAAGGAGGTTCTTAATTGAATCTACCTAATCACAGGTACGATATTTAATATCGTCTAACGGTCTTCACCGACCGGAGGTAAAACACTACTGATTTAGGACGAATGTCAAAGCCATTCAGTCCGTGTCTATGTTTTGTCTCAAGAAGGTGACGTTATGATGTACTCAGCAAAGTCAAAAGATTCAAAACCACATACTCATGCCCAAAGACATTCAACAATCAAGAAAGCAAAAGACTTCCGCAACTCTGATGATCAAAATCTTCCTTATCAATTAAAGAAGAGGAATGACCTATCTTCAAAGGAGATTGTTAGCAAGCTTTCAATATAGTGCAACGTATGAGCATGTGGATGAAGACACAAGATCGCAAGATGGAAAAGAGAAGTCAAGAATGATTTAAAGATCTCAAGTTTAAAGACAAAGTCGAAAGACAATGACAAAGGCTCAAAGATCACAGCATGAAGGAACAAGACGACTATTACTCGTTCAAGACTCATTTATGACGAACTTCGTAAATCTCCATAGATGTACAAATATCGAAGAGGAATGAACTCACATTAGGGGAGATTGTTAGCCTCAAAATATTGAGTCAAACAAGAATGTTCGGTCATAGGTTTATATTGTAATATTTAGTAGAACGTTGTAATAGTTAGTTAAAGTAGGCGTGACATTACGGGCTTGATGGCTAGCTTAAAAGGCCTCTTTCAAGGTACTAAGCACTTATTCAAGCCCGGCCCAATCATACATATAGCCCATATGCCACATGTAGGAAAAGGCTATAAATACCCTTCCTAGCATGTTAGGAAGGGTGTTGGTTGATTCATTTTTTCTCTAATCTAATCTTCCCATAGTTTCACACACTTCTCTCTACTTTCTCTCACTACTTTCTCTCTCTAGAATTCATCTTTTATCTACCTTTCTTTCTTGTTTAATCGTCTAAATAATATGGGGCAACAAAAATGCAACTAATTTTTATGAAATTAGAAAGAAATGAAATTTTATCTAATCTATTTTTATAAAATCTAAAATGTGAAAATCCACTTTTATTAAAAGTAAAGTGGAATTTTGTAAAAGTAAAAAGACGATCTTTTAAAACTTAAGTGATACTCTACTCGGCCCAATTATTCTAATCTACAAAGCCCATATTACTCATCAAGTGGTCCAACTAGAATATAACTAATCAGTTATGTTTAACGGGAATCTAAAATATAGGAGTTATAGCTCTATAAAAGGGACTAATACTGAGATAAGGGTATACAAAATTGAGGACTAAAGTTGTACTTACACCGAACTTGATAAAAGTGGAATTCACCAACAGCCTATTTACACAGTACATTCATTCTCCCATTTTCATTTCTAGTTCTAACAAATGAACTTTTTCAAAGGCTTATAGTGAGCTAACTTTACTCAGAATTACAACTAGACTTCAAGAAATTAACTCTACCAAACACTAGATAAAAACTGAAATTTCAAATCAGAACAATGTATATCAGCAGCAACATATGATCTACTGAAATCAGAATTGACAAACTACAACAAGTTGCACTGAATAGTATATAAACTCAAACGAACCAACAAAATCAACAAGATGCAAGCAATATTACTCTACCAATATTACAACTAGCTGAACTAGAAAATGTAGAAAAATTAATATGTAAACTGACTGTTGTAAAACCAGAAGTTATAACAAATTTTAAGCAAGTTTAGCTAAACAATTGAAACTGAAATCACATCACTACCATGAACTAATAACAATATTACACTAAAATAGGCTATAGCAGAAATTACACTACGAGTATACAGAAAATAACACAAAGTGCTTGACCTACACATCCGTAGCCTAGTCCGTTGAAGTCGTAGGTCAGCGTTGAGCTGCCTTAATCAAACCGCCAAGAACCAGAAATCTAGAACTGATATCGATACCTACTGAATGAAAAAAACGGACAAAGTTGTTGCACAGAGAAATAGAATTGAAACAACTACCTGCAAACTTATCAAATAACAGTACTATTTCGTTTAAAATAAACGTAATCATATCACGACTAACACCTAACTGATTCAAACTCAGTTTACAAAACTAAGCTATACTAAACAGAAATAATTGCTGCGAGCTTGAAACTTTAATCTAAACTAACTGATCTCGAATACTAAATTAACCTCATCTACGATTAGTACTGAACTCAAACTGATCATATGAATTCTGGCCCAAACAAACAATATTATATTAAACTAAGTCAAATCAAAGAATCAACAAACTTGAATCAGTTGTAAAGCTTTAATTCAGTAAACTTGAATCAGTTAAACTAAAAGCAGAATTTAGTAAAGCTTTAATTCAAAACCGAAAACTTCATTAATGGAGAAAAATGTTGTAACAATCTTCAACAGAAATGTAACTAATCTTTTAAATTAAATGACACTATTGCTACTGATACTTATGAATATTATGGTTAAAAAGCTTGACCAAGAAAACACGGGACAAAGAATGGAGATCAAGAACTTTGTTTCATTAATGGCAGTAGTTTGTTATAACAAGCTAACAAAAACGTAACTGAAAATGGAAGTGAATTAATAGCTTTCGAAGAATCGAAAAAAGCTTAGAGTGTAAAATCAGAATTCATTAATGAAAGAATGGTGGTACATGTCAAACTGAAATCGTAGCTGAATTAACTATCTTGAAGATAGATTTATCAACTAACTACAACTATGTGTGGAGAGTCTAACTAAACTAATCCTACAGTTACAAATAACTAGGTGTAAACTACTGTTGGTCCCTTGTAATTAGTGCTATACTTAAGAATACTAAGTATAGTCCTAACCCATGGTTAAGTAATGCAATAAACTTAATACAAAGTAAAGTAAATAACACAAGGTTTTCAATGTTTAACTCTTAGCTTTATTAAAGAATTATACCCTATTGTATACGAAGCTACAATAGGGATTGAATAGACAATGTGTGGTTTAGTGATCTCCTCACTAACAAGCTAGTCCAATCCTAACGATTGCTAAGCTTGAAGATTCTATCAGCAAGAGTTTAGAACTCAAGTGTTTGATCGTATTTGGAGGAGAGAAAACTTTGTTTGTGAATGACTAAAGCATTGAGTGCACAAACTTGTTTTCTCTCCTTTTACAAGCATCCTATTTGTAGAAGGAAAGTTAGATAGAAGACAAAGAATTTCCCATGTGCAATTCTTGTCTTATTGGTACAGTGTAGTATCTTGTCTTAGCCTATTCTAAGCATTAAGACATAAGTCCTTTTACACTTGTCAGTACCCTATCTATCCCAAAAGGGTAAGTCACGCTAATTGTGTGATGCACTCCATCTTATCACAATTCAACTTATCCCGCCTTTACTTCAGTCTTGGATAATTCTTGTTTCTTCAGGGAGATCGTATGGGGTTCAGTGAGTCTATTGCCACAACTCACTGAACCCATCACCTTCTTCTTCGTCATAGAAGTCATTCGTTGAGCTTCGCCTCTCTGAATCCTCGAGTCTTTCTTTTTGACTCAGTCTAGGAACTCGAAGGAAACTCACTGAGTGACTATTCACTCAGTGACTTTGCTATGTTCAAGGTTAATACTTCACTTAGGCTGATTGTTATTCAAATCCATCAGTGGGGTCATTAGGTACTGAATTGACCTAACAATCTTCCCCTATTTGGATATAAAATTTACCTAAGTGAAATTATTATAAGTGAGCAAAGAGGCTTCTTCTTGTATATCTTTCCATTAATCTCATAAGGTACCAAGACAATGGCATCAAGATCAGGCCTTCTTTTTCTTTTAGTTTTTACAAGTTTATTTGGTGGAGGTGTTAGGGTTTCATCAGCAATACCTTTGCCCCTATCTAAATTAGATACTAAGGGCTCAGGGTTGGGAGGAATTGAGTTTAAGGGTTGGGGTTGTGCTAGTTCTTCCTGCTCCCCCTTAGTGTGATAAGGAGGTTCATTCCAAGTAAGCATCATTGGTGGCACATTCTCCCCCTCAAAAGTTGAAGGATCAGCCTAACTAATCCCATTTTTTGCCCTTTGTGATGGTCCTGTGGTGATGGTGAAGGACCCCTTGAAAGCCTGAAACATCTCAGTCACCATTTCCTACATGGACTGCGTGTTAGCTTTGATGGTCTTAACATCCAACTGAATGAGGGATTGAGTGTTTTCTATGGTGGTGATTCTTGTCCTGAGTCGGGGGATATCAACATCTTTCAGGGACTTGGAGATGTTAGACAGATTGGAGGCATTAACCATATAACCTTGTGTAGCCTTTCCTAATCTAAATTCTGCCTCAGCATCCATGCACACATCCTCATAGATGGCATCACATTCACCCTTCACCATATCCAAGTCAGACCTGAGAGAGTCCAACCTGGTGAAAACCTCAGTGAGCATGTCCTCCTTTAATAACTCTAGTAATTGACTAACTCTGGAAGTGGACTCAGTAGTACTAGTGATCAGTCCTTCCAGAGTTGTTTTCAAGGACACATTCGCCTCAACAGTTGGAAGAGCATGGTTGATGAGCTTCTTTTCTTGATTCTCATGACTACTATTAACAGAACTGATGAACTCCATGTGGTTGTCCACCTGAATTCTCATCTTATCCTCGTCCATGTCAAAACGATCACCATACATTCTGAATTCATCAAGGAGTTCATCAGTCTTAGAAGCCAGGTCTTCATGGACCTGAGTTACCTCAACTTTCAGGGTGGTGGAAGCATGGGTTAAGACACCCTTGAGGGTTTCATGCAAAACCTTCTCAGTGACAGGCTTGGTGTCATCAAAAGTGTTATCCAGAACCATAGTCTGAGTCCCCAACGAAGAGGTGTCAAGTTTTGCCTCTTGGGAGGGCTTTTTCGGTACCTCAGGGAAGGGCTCTTTTTGTTCGAATGCCTCAGGAGAGGGCTTTCGTTAAGCCTCAGGAGAGGGCGGTATGTCCTCGAACAGTGGTGGGGACTGTGGCTTCTAGTCTGATTGAGTAGAGGCCTGAGTGTCAGGTTCATCCCCAGCCTCAATCATGTCATCGTCGTCACTGAAACCTTGGAGTAGCTCGTCAGGATCCTCTAGTATATCTACAAAATCTCTAAAGTTTAGTGAACCCTTGGTTTGTCCAGCTCCCCTTCAAAAGAAGGTTTGCCTTTGTTATCGTCACTCGCTGCCCCAAATCCTGAGGCTTGGGTTTTAGCCAACTGATACTCAGGGGCAGTTTGCGATTGATTAGTTGTGGAGGTGAGATCCCTATCAGCGGGGTGTTTTACTCGTGGGCGTCCCTCTGAGTCTTTGGGATCAGTAGTGGTTCTCTCAGGCAAAGACTTTTGTTTTAGTGTGCCTTCATCGGGAGTTGTGGAAGTGACATTCCTATCAGTGGGGTGTTTTACCCGTGGGCGTCCCTCTGAGTGTAAGGAATCGAGGTTTGGGTCCTCAGGCAAAGACTTGTGAGCTAGTGTGCCTTCATTGGATTTGGTGGAAGTGATAGGCCTATCAGCGGGTGTGTTACCCGTAGGCGTCTCTTTGAGTCTTTGACCTTAGTTTTGTCCTCAGGCAAAGGTTGTGATTTACGAGTGCCCTTATCGGCCTGAGTGGAAGTCAGTCTCATATGAGAAGGTTGTATGTTTCCTTCTCTATCAAGAGGACCAGTAGGTTGGTCCTTCGACCCTGACTGTGATGTATCAGGTCCTCCCGAAAGCTCTTTCCCTTGGGGTAGATGAATCTTGGTATGAACAAGTGTGGTCTTTTTAGCCTTGGCCTTTTTGGGTCGTGCCTCGGAAACCTCAGGGCCCTGTGCCTTTGTTGGTTTGGTCTTAGGCATAGTCTGAGTCTTCTTGTTCCCCTTCTTTGGTAAGAAGGGAATGGGAGACAAGGATGATTCACGACTGATGACCTCAATCATGTCAGCCGTCAATTCAATGGGGTCGACTTCAGATGGGTTCTTTGAAAAATTTATGGAACTCAGGATGGGAGTAGAAAAAACATTGAAGTTTTCCTGAGTGTAAAGGGAACCCAGTAACCGTTCTAAGGCGCATGATATAAATCTTGGGTAAGAAACATACCTTTTCCTCGACTCCTTCAGGAGCCTGGTTACGAGATTATTATAAACGATCTCTCTTATGTCAATCTTCAGTCCATTAATAAGACTGTAGATTAGCATCTGCTGAGTAGAATTAACTTGCTCAGTTGATGAATAATTCCCACCGATCACCTGAATCACAAAAGTGACCAGGATCCTCCAAGCCATAGGGAAAGCAATTTTGATCAATGGGGTTTTAGTCACAAGTAACTCAGGGACCCCGATTTTTTTAGGCCTTTTTTAACTGACTCCGTGTCAGGATGTGCAACATACTTTCCATTGTTATAATCAAGTCCACTGGTTTTGACAAAATGTTTTAAAGTCTAAAATCAATGGCGTCTTCCCATTGTTCACAGTGAACATGATGACACAATTCTTATGTGACTTGGTCTCAGACCCCTGAGATCCTTCAAGCCCTTGGGTAGTGGGGGTTACAACCACAGCCGTATACCAGAACTCCCTGAGATATTCATGGTAGAAGACTGAGGGGGTTTTAGTAAAAGCATCAGCCCAATCACAGTTTTTCAAAAATTTGCAAATTGGTTTGTAGGCTGATACACTACTAGGGTAATTGAAATTTACCTCATAGTTGTTTCCTGCGAAATGGACACCCTCATTGGTGAGATGTTCAGCCTGAGGGGCATATTTTATAGCTTTGGACAGTGCCATTAAAGTTAATTTTTTGAAGATTTGAAGAAAGGACAATGGCACTTTGTGGAAATCAAATCAAGACTTGTTTCTTGTTATAATACAACAAGATTCACGAAGTGACTTAATGCAAACTTTTGCCATATACAGAGGATTAAGAGTTATAAACAATAAGTAACTTTGATTGTTTGTGCTATATATCAATAAAACAAGTGATCAATGTGATTGCCTTTTGCAAGAAACTTTTTCTGGAAACAACGTTTGAGCACACACAATTTTGAGAGAAAATTTTGGCAGAGTAAGATTGCTAAATTCTTTGTGTGTGTGTTTGTTTTGATTGAGGGGTATTTATAGGCTCGGATGTGAAAGAGAGTTTCATTTGTTATAATTTCTTTTCACATCCGCATTGAATGAAAGTGTACAAGTGGTCCCCCTATTTTCTTGGCAACTGTTCCGTTACTGTAGAGATAACGCTTTTCCAGAGATTACGTGGGGTCACGTGCATTTGAAAGGACGTTTTTACAACGGATTTTGATAGAAAAAGGGTAAGTATTTAATGCTTAGTGGGATACTTGACATTGGGTGACCCCTTGACTGGTTTATGACAATTTATTGAAGGAATATATGTTCCTTATTTAATATTTTGACTCACCAACCTAGGACATTAAGTAACTAAATCCTTAGAGCATTTAGTTACATCATTTAATGTACCTCAGTGTCACGGGGGAGACAATAAGAGATATTTACTCAGAGAGAGGATCAAGAATATACATTATACTGAATCCGTTGTCATCAAGGACCCTGATTAATCAATATTCAGCATACCAAGTTCAGCTTTCAGTCTAGTGAAAGTTGGTTCATCCAAAGGTTTGGTAAATATATCAGCTAGCTGATATTCAGTGGGAATGAAATGTAATTCAATATCTCCTTTTAAGATGTGGTCCCTGAGGAAATGATATCTTATGTCTATGTGTTTAGTCCTTGAGTGTAGGACTGGATTATTTGAAATGGCAATTGCACTGGTGTTTTCATAGAAGATGGGGACTACTTTGTATTCCACATTATAGTCCCTGACTTGACTTTTCATCTAAAGGATGTTTGCACAACAACCAGCAGCTGCCACGTACTCAGCCTCAGCAAAGGACATTGCGACTGACTGTTGTTTCTTTGCACTCCAACATACTAGGTTGCCACCTAGGAATTGACATGCACCTGAGGTACTTTTTCTATCCATATTGCAGCGAGCATAGTCTGAGTCCGAGTATCCTTTAAGATCGAAGCCTGAGCAAAGAGGATACCATAGACCTAGTGAAGGAGTACCTTTCAGGTACATGAAGATTCGTTTAACAGCAGTAAGATGTGATTCTTTGGGATCGGCCTGATATATTGCACATAGAATTATCGAGAACTGAATATCAGGCCTGGTTGCAGTTAGGTACATTAATGATCCAATCATTCCCCTGAATAAGGTTTGATTACTGGTTTACCAGTGAGATCAGGACCTAAGTTGTTGGGGGGAACCATGGGGGTCTTTACTGAAGCACACTCAGAGATATCATATTTTTTAAGTATTCCTCTGGTGTATTTTTCTTGGCAGACTGAGATCCCCTTGTCCCCCTGTTTGATTTGTAGTCCAAGAAAATATGTTAATTCACCCATCATACTCATTTCAAATTTCTTTGTCATAAGTTTTTCAAACTTTCTACAAAGGTTATAGTTAGTAGATCCGAATATGATGTCATCAGCATATATCTGAACTAGTAGAACATCCTCCTTAGTTCTAAAGATAAACAAGGTATTGTCTATCTTCCCCCTGACAAATTTGTTCATTATCAGGAAGGTAGAGAGAGCTTCATACCATGCCCTTGGTGCTTGTTTCAGTCCATATATGGCTTTGTCAAGTTTACAAACATGGTTTGGGGACTCGGAACTCTCAAAACCAGGAGGCTGAGCAACATAAACTTCTTCAGTGATCTTTCCATTCAGGAATGCACTTTTTACATCCATTTGGAAAACTTTGAAGTTCATGTAAGTAGCATAGGCGAGGAAGATCCTGATGGCTTCCATTCTTGCTACAGGGGAAGGTTTCTTCATAGTCGATCCCTTCAAGTTGACCACACCCCTGAACAACAAGCCTAGCTTTGTTTTTAATGACAGTTCCATCTTCATCAGTCTTGTTTTCAAATACCTATTTTGTACCAAGAGCTGATTTCCCTTTAGGAAGAGGAAAAAGTTTCCACACTTTGTTCCTAAGGAATTGATTGAGCTCTTCTTGCATGGCCTCAACCCACCCTGGATGTGTCAGGGCCTCTGAAACCTTTTTAGGTTCAATTTTAGATAGAAAGTCTGCAAACAGACATTCATGGGCTGAGGCAGCAGAGAGTTTAGCAGCCTGACTGCGTGTGAGCATCCCCTCAGACACATCACCAATTATATTTACAAGCTCTATGTGTTGTTGTCTTGACCATCTGTCCTGAGGACTTGGATTAGATCTTGTTGATAGTTGATGATTATCAGGGACTGGTGGTTCAGTACATGGTACTGGGACATCACTTCTTACTGAAGGATTTTCAGTGACAGGAAGGTCGATATTTTCATCACTTGTCCCTTCAGTGTCCCCATGGATGAGTGAATCATTTGATTCTTCAGCATGAGTAGGGATAACTTCAGGGACATGTTGGGGATATATGAAAGGATATACCAGCATCAGTTTGATACTGCTTTGAGGGACAATGTTCATACTCATCAGGAGGATATCTTGATGAGTCATTGATCCCTATCTCTTCCATTGATTGATTTATGAAGTTAATGACATCCATACTTTCATCAAAGGTGACATGAAATGACTCCTCAACTTGTTGTCTCCTTGTATTAAAGACCCTGAAGGCTTTAGAGACAAAAGAGTATCCAAGAAAGTATCTATCATCAGCTTTGGCATCAAATTTACCAAGATGGTCCTTTTGATTGTGAATGAACACAGGACATCCAAACACATGAAAGTAGCTGATATCTGGAATCCTTTCCCTGAATATTTCATAAGGAGTCTTATCATGTCGTTTGACAATAATACATCTGTTCTGAGTATAGCAAGCTATTTTCACAGCCTCAGTCCAGAAGTGTTTTGAAAGATTGGATCCATTGAGCATGGTTCGAGCAGCTTCAATGTGAGTTCTATTCTTCCTTTCAGCCACACCATTTTGTTCAGGTGTGTAGGGAGAAGAGAAGTTCTAAGAAATTCCTTTCTCGTCACAAAAACTCTCTAGCTCATGGTTCCTGAATTCCCATTATCAGTTCGTATTTGTTTAACTTTAGTGTCATTTTGATTTTCTACTTACCTAATAAAAGACATTATGAATTCCGGAGCTTGGCTTTTCTTTTTCAGGAAATATACCCAAGTGTATCTAGAATATTCATCAACAATCACAAGGGTATATTTCTCATGATTTATAGATATTGGACTGACAGGCCCAAATAAGTTCATATGAAGAAGATGAAGAGACTTCCTGGTAGAAAAGTTTTGTTTTGGCTTGAAAGAAGCTCTCTTGTGTTTACCTTTTTCACAGGCTGAACAAGGTTTGTCTTTTGAATACACAAGAGATGGTAAGCCAAGAACTTTCTTTTGTTTTGCAAGTTTATTCATATCTTTGAAATTGAGATGTGACAGTCTCTTATGCCAAAGCTAATTGACCGAGTCTGAGGCTTTAGCAAAGAAACATGCTCCTGAATGAGTTACAGATGACATGTCTAGGACATATACATCATTTCTTCTTGGAGCAGTCAGCACAATTTCTTTGTTAGCATTGAAGATTGTTCCTTGCTTATCAGCAAACTGAACGATGTACTTAGCATCACACAGTTGGCTGATACTAATGAGATTGTACTTCAGACCATTTACAAACGCCACTTTTGAGAAAACTATTCCACCACATTTAATTGAACCATATCCCTCAGTAACACAAGATGAGTTATCACCAAACACTACCTTAGGACCTGGTTGCTCCACGTATTTGTGCAGATAACTTTTGACCCCTGTCATAATTCTTGAACACCCACTGTCTAAGTACCTGACAAGCTCCTTGAAGTGTTTCTGCACAAATAACGAGGTGGATTAGTTTCTCTTGTGAGCCCACTTTTTAGTAGGCTCTCTGGCTCGAAAAGCCTGACGTCTTTCACCTCGTTTGAAGTACTCAAACTCAGCATGGTCTGAGGTAGAATGAACATTGCTTCCACATGTAACACCCCCAAATTTATACAACTCAATACAGCGGAAGACTCGTTGGTGTTACGGGATAGCACATTACTCACATCATAGACAACGCATAAAAATCGCGTCGTTTAATAATAAATCATTTCTATTCATAAACATCAAAGTTACATCGGTCCCAAGTCATATTATTTCATACAAAGTTTTACAAAGTATTTGAATAGAAAATATTGTTTAAGTGCGGGCCATGAATTCTTGTCGTCTTCCCGAGAATTACCTTCAAGTACCTGAGATAAAACATGTTAAAAGAAAAGGTCAGCGATAACGCCGAGTGAATTCATAGAGTTTAATAAACCATCAATATAATATCGGTATAAAATTATTACCAAAAATCATTTTGTACAAATCATTTTAATAGGCCATAAAATAGCCAAAATCATTTTATACAAATCTTTATCAAATCATAATATAGGCATTTTGCCTTAAAAACCATTATGCGAACCATTGTCGTTAAAAACATCATACAATACGACCATTGTCGTTAAAAACATCATACAATACGACCATTGTCGTTAAAAACATCATACAATACGTTTTGCAACGTTGTATAGATTAAATAAAAACCGTTATATGAATATGGTTATGAAAACCAAAACACGAACATAATATCAATAGTATGACCCCGTATTGCTAGTCAGGCAATACGTCGTAATTCTGAGCGTCTAGTAGTATTTCGTTAGTCGGATTATTATAAGCCGCATGACATTGTTACCTTACTAAAACCAAAACGGGTAGCTAACCCGATACTCAATTTGCCCATCTAAAGTAGCGTGTCGTCACAAAGGTCACGCTATGGAAATCTTCTCATACATAAATTCGCTTACCAATCAATGTGGCATGACGGGGATCAACCGTCAAGGCGCGAACTAGGGTGATCGTCCCCAAATAGTACTATTATATGCACAAGCGTCTACCAAATCCCGGTAGTTCACAATTCATGCTAATGGGACTTTTAGTGACATAACCTAACTTTAATAATCCATTTTATTTCATCTATCGGGTCCTTTAATCATTTATCGGGTCATACAATCGGGTCATACAATCATTCGGGTCCAAATCAATAAACAAACAATCGGGACAAATGGTGTCCTATTTTATAAAAACTAACATGTTATCTCCCTCGCGGGTTTATAAAACATTTCATAAAACATTTAAAAGAGTGCGAGGCTATGAACTCACGTTGATGTGGGAAGGCGGGTTATCGGCAATTCGGACGTACGGTACGTGCTTCAATCACGGAAACCTAGACAAATAATACTCGTCTTAGACTCATGTCCAATGACTTTATAAAAATAATAATTATGTATACATATGATGATTTTATATATATGATGATCCAATGGGTTTACTTGTTCTCTTTTACTCATTTTAGTGTTTACGTATTGGTATCTTCTTACTAGTTTACTAGTTTTACCTATTTACGTGTTTTAAGTCCAATAAACTTATTATAAGTTCTTTAACTTGTATTAATCCATGTTATACTTATATTATCAGTATCTACACTTTACAAGTTGGGTCTAAATGGATTAAGCCCAATAATAAGTTTATAAGTGTTTTAGTCCATTTTTGGTTGTATTATTAGTCCAATAACGTTAATTTAGTCCGTTAATGTCCGTATGTCCTATAGTTCGGGTCTTATCAGTTTTTACTTGTTATACATGTTTATATATCAGTATATAAGTTTATAAAGTTTACATTAGACGGGTCCAACCATCTAAGTTTTATTTAACAAAAACGTTAATTTTACGGTATTAGCCGAAAAAGTCATAAAAATCATGTTTATAGTTTTATAACTTATAAAACTTAACAAGTTACCATTTTTAATAAAATGTCCACTTATTTACCATTGTAAATATTTATATAAATGTATTATATAAGTTAGTGGGTTTTAATTTATATTTTATACTATTAAATTTTGAGTGCTCATATAATAGTATTATACTTTAATTTCCAAAATCTGATTTTTATCTTCACTTTCACCAAAACTGCCATATCTAGAGTTCTATATGGAGATAGAAGCTCAAATGTTTATCACATAAACTACATGATATGTGCTCCATTTAACTCTTCTATAGCTACTGTTGAATCATCTTCTAAGTATTTTCTAAAAATCGTCCAAAACAGTGAACTCAGATTTGTACCTTAAACTTGTTTTGATCATATCTCACTCATTACAATGATTCTATTGCATGGCCAACTCTCACATGTGTACAAGACATATAGCTTACTGTAAATGGATTCTACTTCATCATTTTATCAGTTCATGATATGTTTCTTTACTGTTTTATACAGCCAACATTTTTAAGCAAGATTTTAGCCTTGTTCTTTATAGTTTTTCACCTTTTTAATCATGTATATCAACAACAAATCCCCACATAACATTTTTATCATCATATAATCATCATAAACATATACAATAGGAAATAAAATACATGTTTACATAATAAAAATAACAAGAAGATGAGGAGGACAATCTTTATACCACCAAGTTGATGTAGGTTATGATTTGGACATGGTTTTTGATGGAGAAACTTGTGAATAACCATGACCATCTTCAAGACCACCATTCTTCATAAACACTTTGTGGAAAATCAGCCCCAAGACTCCATGGAAACTCCTCCTTGGATGTTAAAACTTGCACCAATCTTCCTCTTTTTGAATGAAGATTAACATATGTAAGTTATAACATATGTTTGTGGTTAAAATTGATCAAGTGAAGGTGGTTTGGAGGTGTATTTGGGACGTCCAAAATTGCTTAGAGAGAGAGAGAGTGTGTGTTTTGCATGGAAGAAAATGATACTAGTGGTTTGTGTTGGATGGTTTTGAGGTGGTTTTGGTTTGGTTATGCTTACAAACTAAGCTAAATGGACAAGTGTCCATCAAGGGTGTTTTACTAGTTTAAACTTGCCACCATTTGTATAGGGGTGGGCAAGTGTAAACTTGTCCCATCCCTATTAATTTACGGGTACTCTTCGATTCTAGTTTCCTCGATTTGCGTGCCCTCGGATCGTTTTACGAAAAACGTTTTTATAAATTATGAATCAACGACACAAAACGAATCTAATAAAAATTGTCTCATCAAAAACGGAGTTCGAAAACGTAAATACGTAATCCTAAGGTTTCCGATTTAGTCGTAAAGGACGTTAAAATAAAATCGTAAGTCCTAATCTCTTCTCGTAAATTTGTGACTTTATGAACCAACACAAATTTTAAACTCCAAAATAATATTCACGGATAAATTTATTTTCTGAAATGTCGGACTGTCACCAAAGACGGTGTATGTAAACGTAAGCACGTAACGTTGAATCCTCCGGTTTAGACGTAGTCGACGCTACTTCAAGACGTAAATCCAAATTTCTTCCCAAAAATAAGTGAGTTCATATTGTAACATTAAAATAATGTTTTTAAATAATATTCGAGAATAAAATATCAACCATAAATTGACGGATTGTCACAGCATTTAGCCCTAAACAGGATCTTTGTCCTCAAAGATCATCTTACTTTACTACTCGCTTCTTATAGAGTTAAAGCCATGTGGGCCTTTCCTCCACATTCGGTCTTTTCTCACAAGTGTCTTCCATTATAATACGCGAGTTTCATCAAACATAACTACGAGAATAAGATCAGGCTAAATGTTGACTTACTTTCTCTATCCATGATGTTCACGGGTTTCTGATGAATGCAACGTTTCGCCGATCTAAGCTTTACTAAGAATAATCAGATTTTACTTGATAGATATTCCATCAAGTTCGATACACGAAACATAATTCACGCAGTCGTTGAAGTCCTAGGGTAGATCCAGCTTATATGCCTTTCAAACCAATCTTTTATATCATCTCAATGGTCCCATACAACGGGGACTTATATCCCATGATTTGTCAGATCATGAATTCATTTTTCTAAGGTTAAAAATTGTGGCATAACTTCGCTACCCATTTGGCACTTCAAGATCTACATTTCATATTCACATAACATCCTCCCCACTATCGGTAGTTAATAATCAAATCCTAATTTCAACAATCATTTCAGATCTCGCGGGTCGGGTATTTTGCAAGGTTAGATTCGCCATCATAGGAAACCTTAAACCTAAAAGACATGTCCAACTCACTATGGGTGTATGTCGGATGTCTCCATCTCAACTCTTGCTTACAGATGCTCTAAGATTTAGATCTTAACAAGATTCGATCTCGATCCTAACACGATAGTTATCAAGGATAATCTCTCCATAGGAAAACGATTATACGGTTCATTACCAAAGTTCAATCATTCAAACACAAAACAACACTTATATTACCTTGTATCGTTACTTTACCTCGTCCCTTCGATTTGGGGTGGTACATAGTACTCTCATCAAGGTTCGTTCTCAATGATTTCTGAGCAAATCTCTAGAAATTCGATGCGAAGCGAGGATCTTGATATAGATGATCGATACAGGCATGCTATGTTTACATAACTCTTTTGCATTTATCATTAACGGGAATGATATTAGCAGATTTGGTCAGTCTGTCGACGATGACCCAAATCGAATCAAATTTAGATGATGACCTTTGCAATATATAGACGTTTACTAATGTATGAGGCGATGTCTGCCTTCATGATTGCCATTAGTACAACTTATTCAGACAAAGATACTTTAAGTCATAAATGACATAAATAGGATATTTATACTTACAAATCCCAACATAACTATATCTCACAATCTCCGTATTTATACAACCACAAGTGGCCTTTAAAACATTTAACGCTATTGGCTTCTCAGTTTTAATGGTTCATACTAGCCGCGAACCCCTTTTTATTATCTATATTATCTTTTTACAATAATTGTTTATTTTTATATCGTTCGGCAATTTATTTTGAACCTTCATTATTAAGGAACACGTCCTAATTGATTCTTTATCTTTTATACATAATGCGTTGGTATCTATATTCACTTCTCATGATTATATAATTATCATGTCCACAATTCACTCAGATATTCTTTCTATATTATGCGTCAGTAATTACGTTCACTTTCCTGATGAAATAAATATCATAACCGTATTTATTCAAAATTCTTTCTTCATATCTTCTATGTTTTAGTTTCTTCTCAACTATTATTTTTATCTGTTTTTCTCAATCCGGCGTCTAAAGCGTCGATAATTATTATATGTAAATTAACAATAATTATTTAATTTTTATGAAACGTAAACGTAAAGATTTTAAATTTCTTAGTTCGACCAATTATATAAAATGTCCAAATAAATTTGAATTTAATAACAAGATTTTTGTTGATTTATCCAAAATATTTAATAAGATCCGTAATTGTTCGAAAAATCTTTGGTTTATACTTTAGTCAAAATTTTCTTAGTTGAAAAGCAAAAAGTGTCGTTTCAAATTTCAAGTCATGGTATAAAATGTTTACTCAATCCTTCTTAAGTTATCTTGAGGTATACATAATCATTTACCCCTAAACTGAAGTTTAGTTAAATGATTTGTGTATAATGAATTAATCCTTTAAAATTTCTTTGTTAAAATATTTGTCAAAACATATTTGCATTTTCTTTTTAGTAATACTCCAAAGTCTTAAAAGGGCTCTAAATTTTTGAAGAATCAATATAGATTCCATTATCTTATTAATCACACGGTTAAATCATGTAAAGTATTAAGTCTTAACTCACATGTTAAATATTTAAGATACAGGTTTTCATTGTTCGGCCAATTCAGGGCAATCTATAATTAATTATTAACTCCTTCTTATTCTTATAATCGAACAAATAGTCCTTAATGATCACAAGCATGAGTTTATCAAATTACAGCCTACACACGTGATTCATCAAATTTATGAATGCTACATGTGTATTAGTTAATCCAAACGACATCACGTGAAACTCATAATGTTCATTACAAGTTCTGGATGTAGTGATTGGAATAGATAATCCTTTTCGCAGATGCGAAGTTGATGATAACCATGCTGAGGATCAAAAACCTTGTAAATGATCGAACAAATCTTCCATTTCGAGTTATGGATATTGTTTTCGATTGTCACTTTACTCAGTTCACAGTAATCTATAAGTATAAGGAATGATAATACCATAGCTCTTCATAATGACGGGCTTGGTAGAATAAAAGCTTAGTCCGGCAACTCTCTTAGTTGTACGGTAATTCCTTAAATTCAGATGGTGCTGACGTACAGTGCACAAGCCACAGGTGCGGCACCGGAAATATAATCAATACCAATTTCGACTTGCCTTAATGGCAAAAGTCTAGGTAATTTTACTAACAAATACTTCCTAAAGTTTCAGATAACGGAAACATCTTTTAACAAATTCATATTAGGTTCTTCTAGATTACAATATCTATGACTAATTCACAACCATTCACGTTATACTTTCAAGTCTAAATGCAAGATATGGTCATTCATCAAGAATTATTTAGATCACTTTTGATAATCAATATCTTATCATTTAGGGGAATTCAATTCGAGTTCCCATCAATTAAGACAATGTCGTCATGTCATAATCAATCAATCCATTCTACCGGCATTATCAACTTTTCAGTTTCATTGCCGTCGATAAGATGTGAACTTCTCAAAAGACTAATAATAACTCATAATCCTTCACAAATCCAGGGATATTAGGATACACAACTACTATTAAAAGAGTAAGGTCAACGCATAATCTATGCGAGAGAATTTCAAATCAGATGCAGACGAAAACATTTAACGAATATGAATATATCCCATGTTTTCATAATTTGAGTACGCATTCGAAAGCTCCTCGGATCGTTACCCAGGTCATTCAAATGAAATCAAATCATAAGAAATGGTGAGAATGTCAATACATCCAGTCGGGTATCAATACTCGGTAATCAGATATTTTTCCTAAGAATCTTACTACGGAAGATTGGACAAGAAAGTATTGTCAATTGTCAAATAAGACAATTTCCACAGATGAATAAATTCGACTCAGAAGAATAGATGCTACAGGCACATATGTAGGTGTCCCTAACACTATGTCCCTATTTTTCACTTCTTGCAGATCTCATAAAATTTAATCTTTCACAATCTTCAAAGAAAATGTAGTGTTTATTCATTAGTTTTATGGTGACTACTAGTCAGTCTTGCATGGTCCATTCTAAATTGTATGTAGGCGCGCAACTATATACAATTTCAAGATTAACGATGCAATACTCAGTTCGTCAAAATTTTATCATTATGTTTATAATAAAAACATTTTCATGCTTAATTCTTAAATAAGAATCAAAATAAATTTACAAAGATTTTCCTTGTTATGAAAACAATTAAGTTTTCCCAAGGTGTTTTATAAACAACTTCATTTCGATAACAATCACTTATAAATCTCAATTTGAATAATCCTTATTGTGATGAAAAATCAATTTTCCTCAAATGATACCGTTTTATCTTATAAAAACAATGAATGATCTACAAAAGAGTGATGAAAGCTTGTTTACCAAGAATTAACTACAATATGATAGGAAATGAGCTTAGCCAAATAATCATGAGGTTCATGATCTCGATGGCACTCAAAAAGAATAATCCACAACATAACTCAATTCAAGATGAGTACTTGTTCAATGGTTGCATCACTAATGCGAACATTAGGATGAAGCAATAAAGGATAGATAACATCGATACATGTAGATTTTAGCAATCAAAGGTAGTCTTTTCATTAATCGCAAACAAGTCAAATTGTATCGTAACACTTTATGTGTCACTATGTCATAAAATTCTCAGAACTCATCCTACCAACTGATATCTCAGTTAAGTCAGGGATTTTTAAAAGATACCACAATGAATACTAATCTACAAGAGTCATTAGGTGTTCCACTTGTCCTGGAAGATCCATCGGTCCCAATTCAGAAGAAGATTTCTTCAATTTATTTCTTGGACACTGGGCATCCTCGTTAGTGGACAATGGCCTAGGAACAACACTTAACACGAATCAACAATCAATTAAAACCTTATAATTTGATCACAAAACTTAACGACTTTCTCTTAACAATTTCATATTCCATACGGGTTAAATTTACTTTATTCAAGTTTCAACCAATTTTATACTCAATTCGATATCCTACCTCATTCTCCAATACTTTCAACCTTATTCTTACACCTTTAAAGGGCAATATAAGTTCGATATGAATCAATACTTAATTTCCAATCCTATAGCTCTTACAACAACAATTATCAAATGAGTCGCTAGTATAAAATGACTCACACATTCAATTAGACTTCTCGGAAAGGTACTAGTGCCATGAGGCTTTTGGGTAATGGTTCCAATGACAGCCTCAAGTGCAACATTCACCCTTTCGATTTCAATTTAAGAATTGGATGACAACGAATCAGATGACATCTTTCTAGGTGGTAACGTTTTGTCAAATTCCACTCTATAAGGAAAGATCGTCATGACATCGATATCAGATTTAATCTCGCCAATTCTTTTTCAATATCACAATCAACTAATATCTACATTTCTACGAATATCAACCATTTGTTGGGATCATAAATATCCACAACTTGGTTTAGACCTAGGATAGCTAGAATTCCTATGAGAATAGCTTCGATTAATTTACTAGGGGATTTAGGGTACCTTGTGACAATCTACGTCGTATAAATACCTCGTATAAATATCAAAATAATCATCAAACAATCATGTAATCAAATTACATCATATATATAATCCAAGTTATATATATATATATATATATATATATATATATATATATATATATATTAAAATAACACTTCTCAGTCTGGCCTTGTCGGTAACTCGGGAATTCATCGGCACCGTTATAGTCAAAAGATTTTTAGACATTTTTAGAAAAATGTTTATAGTTAAAAGATTTTGAAATGTTTTATTCAAAACCTAGGTTTTAAAAATCTTCCGTTCCCTATAACGAGAGCTCTGGTACCAAACTGTAACACCCCCAAATTTATACAACTCAATACAGCGGAAGACTCGTTGGTGTTACGGGATAGCACATTACTCACATTATAGACAACACATAAAAATCGCGTCGTTTAATAATAAATCATTTCCATTCATAAACATCAAAGTTACATCGGTCCCAAGTCATATTATTTCATACAAAGTTTTACAAAGTATTTGAATGGAAAATATTGTTTAAGTGCGGGCCATGAATTCTTGTCGTCTTCCCGAGAATTACCTTCAAGTACCTGAGATAAAACATGTTAAAAGAAAAGGTCAGCGATAACGCCGAGTGAATTCATAGAGTTTAATAAACCATCAATATAATATCGGTATAAAATTATTACCAAAAATCATTTTGTACAAATCATTTTAATAGGCCATAAAATAGCCAAAATCATTTTATACAAATCTTTATCAAATCATAATATAGGCATTTTGCCTTAAAAACCATTATGCGAACCATTGTCGTTAAAAACATCATACAATACGACCATTGTCGTTAAAAACATCATACAATACGACCATTGTCGTTAAAAACATCATACAATACGTTTTGCAACGTTGTATAGATTAAATAAAAACCGTTATATGAATATGGTTATGAAAATCAAAACACGAACATAATATCAATAGTATGACCCCGTATTGCTAGTCAGGCAATACGTCGTAATTCTGAGCGTCTAGTAGTATTTCGTTAGTCGGATTATTATAAGCCGCATGACATTGTTACCTTACTAAAACCAAAATGGGTAGCTAACCCGATACTCAATTTGCCAATCTAAAGTAGCGTGTCGTCACAAAGGTCACGCTATGGAAATCTTCTCATACATAAATTCGCTTACCAATCAATGTGGCACGACGGGGATCAACCGTCAAGGCGCGAACTGGGGTGATCGTCCCCAAATAGTACTATTATATGCACAAGCGTCTACCAAATCCCGGTAGTTCACAATTCATGCTAATGGGACTTTTAGTGACATAACCTAACTTTAATAATCCATTTTATTTCATCTATCGGGTCCTTTAATCATTTATCGGGTCATACAATCGGGTCATACAATCATTCGGGTCCAAATCAATAAACAAACAATCGGGACAAATGGTGTCCTATTTTATAAAAACTAACATGTTATCTCCCTCGCGGGTTTATAAAACATTTCATAAAACATTTAAAAGAGTGCGAGGCTATGAACTCACGTTGATGTGGGAAGGCGGGTTATCGGCAATTCGGACGTACGGTACGTGCTTCAATCACGGAAACCTAGACAAATAATACTCGTCTTAGACTCATGTCCAATGACTTTATAAAAATAATAATTATGTATACATATGATGATTTTATATATATGATGATCCAATGGGTTTACTTGTTCTCTTTTACTCATTTTAGTGTTTACGTATTGGTATCTTCTTACTAGTTTACTAGTTTTACCTATTTACGTGTTTTAAGTCCAATAAACTTATTATAAGTTCTTTAACTTGTATTAATCCATGTTATACTTATATTATCAGTATCTACACTTTACAAGTTGGGTCTAAATGGATTAAGCCCAATAATAAGTTTATAAGTGTTTTAGTCCATTTTTGGTTGTATTATTAGTCCAATAACGTTAATTTAGTCCGTTAATGTCCGTATGTCCTATAGTTCGGGTCTTATCAGTTTTTACTTGTTATACATGTTTATATATCAGTATATAAGTTTTATAAGTTTACATTAGACGGGTCCAACCATCTAAGTTTTATTTAACAAAAACGTTAATTTTACGGTATTAGCCGAAAAAGTCATAAAAATCATGTTTATAGTTTTATAACTTATAAAACTTAACAAGTTACCATTTTTAATAAAATGTCCACTTATTTACCATTGTAAATATTTATATAAATGTATTATATAAGTTAGTGGGTTTTAATTTATATTTTATACTATTAAATTTTGAGTGCTCATATAATAGTATTATACTTTAATTTCCAAAATCTGATTTTTATCTTCACTTTCACCAAAACTGCCATATCTAGAGTTCTATATGGAGATAGAAGCTCAAATGTTTATCACATAAACTACATGATATGTGCTCCATTTAACTCTTCTATAGCTACTGTTGAATCATCTTCTAAGTATTTTATAAAAATCGTCCAAAACAGTGAACTCAGATTTGTACCTTAAACTTGTTTTGATCATATCTTACTCATTACAATGATTCTATTGCATGGCCAACTCTCACATGTGTACAAGACATATAGCTTACTGTAAATGGATTCTACTTCATCATTTTATCAGTTCATGATATGTTTCTTTACTGTTTTATACAGCCAACATTTTTAAGCAAGATTTTAGCCTTGTTCTTTATAGTTTTTCACCTTTTTAATCATGTTTATCAACAACAAATCCCCACATAACATTTTTATCATCATATAATCATCATAAACATATACAATAGGAAATAAAATACATGTTTACATAATAAAAATAACAAGAAGATGAGGAGGACAATCTTTATACCACCAAGTTGATGTAGGTTATGATTTGGACATGGTTTTTGATGGAGAAACTTGTGAATAACCATGACCATCTTCAAGACCACCATTCTTCATAAACACTTTGTGGAAAATCAGCCCCAAGACTCCATGGAAACTCCTCCTTGGATGTTAAAACTTGCACCAATCTTCCTCTTTTTGAATGAAGATTAACATATGTAAGTTATAACATATGTTTGTGGTTAAAATTGATCAAGTGAAGGTGGTTTGGAGGTGTATTTGGGACGTCCAAAATTGCTTAGAGAGAGAGAGTGTGTGTTTTGCATGGAAGAAAATGATACTAGTGGTTTGTGTTGGATGGTTTTGAGGTGGTTTTGGTTTGGTTATGCTTACAAACTAAGCTAAATGGACAAGTGTCCATCAAGGGTGTTTTACTAGCTTAAAATTGCCACCATTTGTATAGGGGTGGGCAAGTGCAAACTTGTCCCATCCCTATTAATTTACGGGTACTCTTCGATTCTAGTTTCCTCGATTTGCGTGCCCTCGGGTCGTTTAACGAAAAACGTTTTTATAAATTATGAATCAACGGCACACAACGAATCTAATAAAAATTGTCTCATCAAAAACGGAGTTCGAAAACGTAAATACGTAATCCTAAGGTTTCCGATTTAGTCGTAAAGGACGTTAAAATAAAATCGTAAGTCCTAATCTCTTCTCGTAAATTTGTGACTTTATGAACCAACACAAATTTAAACTCCAAAATAATATTCACGGATAAATTTATTTTCTGAAATGTCGGACTGTCACCAAAGACGGTGTATGTAAACGTAAGCACGTAACGTTGAATCCTCCGGTTTAGACGTAGTCGACGCTACTTCAAGACGTAAATCCAAATTTCTTCCCAAAAATAAGTGAGTTCATATTGTAACATTAAAATAATGTTTTTAAATAATATTCGAGAATAAAATATCAACCATAAATTGACGGATTGTCACACCACATGTGTTGCAGCTTAGTCTGACTGAGGATTCAGCACTTTGAGATGACTCGGCTAGCATTCCCCTTCTGACCATGATTATCCTATTGTGTCCTGAGGTAGTATGATCATTGCTTCCACAAATCTCACACTCAGGGTAGTATACACAATCATCAGGCCTATGATCAGGGATGCCATAATGCGTACATGGTGGGTAGGGCTTAGCCTTGGATTTTCTGATTTGTTGTGAGGCGGGCCCATAGTTGTAAGGCTGAGCATTGTATCTTTTAGCATTTCTAATAGAAGCCATGTGCATCTCATGATCTGCTATCCTGTGATCTTCACTTTTACATTTCATGAAATAGAGAACTCTAAAGCAGTTGTCAGTGGTGTGATTTGTATAGTGACATAGCTCACAGGAAGGTTTCTTTGTTTTAACTTTCTTAAAAGACTCAGGTTCAGTTTTGTTACTTGTTAATGATTCAGGCTGTGAGGACACAGATGTTTCACCCTGAGTTTTAGAGGCTGAGTTCAGCTTCTCTTCCATGAAAAGTTGGAAAAATCTACTTAACTCCTCTTGATTTACAATAGGAGTAGAGTTGACTGAGTTTGCAAGAGTCCCTGAGGAAGAGATAGGTCTGGTTGTTTTCTCAGTGACAGTTCCTGACTCAGTGTGATTTGATATCACTTTTGAATCAGGCTTTGTTTGTTCAGTACAGCCTAACCCAGCTCTTCCTCTAGGTGAGTGTTCTTGATAAGACAATGGAATTAGTTCATAATATGGACTTGCCCCTTGAAGATTTTTCAAAGGAGGCAGAGGAGTCTGAATATCTTCAGCAACACTAGGTGTTTCAGTGTTACTGAATTTATTTGGGACATCAGTCTCTTCATCAAGACCAAGTTATTCATTAATATCCTGAGATTCAGGAATTAATATTTTTCCAGTATCAAAGTTAGGCAACACACTCTCGGGATTTGATCTCTCAACCCAGTCTTTCGACTTTGGAATCATTTCATGATCAAACCCTACTGAGGCAGGAAGAAATGCTTTTTCACTCATTTATTTAGTAGGTGCCTTTTCAGTGAGTTGTCATGCCCCAAGAATTTTCTTCTTTTGGGCAGGAATTTGACTGTTTATACACTGAGAAGCTAAGGTAGAGCTATTTGTCCATTTCTCATTGATGCGTTTTTCTTTCTTAATTTGTTCTTGAAGAGCATGATTGATTTTAGTAAGTTCAGTGTTCTGAAGTTGACAGCTTACTGCTTCAAGTTTGGCTTGTTTTAAAATCAATAAATCTTCTCTACGTTTGTTTAATTCAAAAACAAGTTTATTATATTTTGAAAGAAGATTCAATATCCGCTCTTCAACGAACGATAGGTCAATGTTTATATACTTAAGGAATTTTTGCTAATCAGATTCTTCATCCATAGAGAGGAGCATGTTTATCTTTCTCATAGTGATGTCAACCCATTCTCCATTTCGAGCATGATTCTTTCCAACTGATAGTTCATCATCAGCTAGAGCCATCAACACTGGATATCTTACTTCCTCCTCTTCTGAGGACAAGTCTTCATCTTCCCAATAGAAGGTTTCAGCTACTAGCCCTTTGGCTTTGTTTTGAGAGGGCTTTTGAGTCTGAGTAACTGTAGGTTCAGCTTCTAAGAGTGAAATCTTTGCTTTAACCATTTTATACTCAGACCTGTAGTCCTTCTCAATTTTCTTAGGCCCCCACTTCAAGCGCACCTCTGTATCGACGGAATCACTCTAAGGGTCTAATCGGTGGAACCGGTGAACCACGCGAACTGGTTAGATGCATGGGGCAGAGGGCTCGTAGTACCCCCTTTTCTTTATCCAGCGTTTTCTTAGCTTCGGTAGTGAATCACCTACTAAAAAATGGGGCAGGCCTGCACGCCTTATTTGAGACTACTAAGGCAAGCGGTGGACTCTTTTATTAGGGAAGGGAAGAAGGGGCCTAAGCACGGTTGTCAAAATAAGGTTCACGCCACCGCCTCTAATGAGCCGGAAGACATAAGTTAGAAGACCAGGACACATGCTTTCCAAAGTTGTATAATAGTGCCCTTTCTTGATATACTAGCTTAGGCTTCATGTTCCCGAGTTGCAGAGAACCATCCGAACTAAGGCAATCTTTCCGGATTCGCTCCGCCTTACATGCTTCCCATTGTAATTGCCATTGTAGAACGTGTGTGGCCCATCCCATAAAGGCCATGCGGACTTGACGTAGCAATCAACAGAATGGGTCCCTGTTGTTCACAAGTGAAGGCACTGAACGGATCTCCCCAGCATCCAAGCGAGATTCCATCAAAATCTGCCACTCGTTGGGCAACGCCTTCTTTTCTACGAACACCCCACCACTCAATGATGAACTTTGCCAGTTTTCGCCCCCGCTCAAACTAGCTGCCCTACCACCTTAGAATTAGAAAGAAGCATTTCTTAAAAAAAAGAAGAAGCCCGAATGCTCAAGCTGTAGTGAAGAAGGCTCGCAAAGCGCTCGCTAAAAAGAATGCCAGCGATGAAGGGAAGCCTACTCTGATCAAGACTTTTTCTAGGCCCCGCGCCCCTACGGCGCCCGCTTAAACAACCCACTGCCTATGAGTAGCCGGCTCATTCTTCAACAGGAAAGCAGTCAGATCCTTGCTAGGGAGCTCGCAGTTTCATGTTCTATTTCACTCTCCGATGGGGTTCTTTATTCACCCTTCCCTGATGGTACTACTCAGCTATTAACAACCAGGTGTATTTAGCCTTCAAGGAGGTCCTTACCGATTCCACGATCCCTTGCTACTCAGGTCAGAGAAAGTGTACTAGAGTATAGCTTTTCTAGGAGGTATTAGCTTCGATTAGCTGTAAGATCTCCTGGTTTAGATCCTAGCTAGTGGAACAATAAAGACGAAGTGTCTAATTATACTTATGGTCCTTTTTTTCCAAATAGAAAGACACCAAATTCCTAAAGTACTTGCTGCACTTCTTGGGAAAGAAATCGTCTTGGTATTGGATCCGCTCTTCTCTTAGCATGAACATTCATTCTATTCTATTCGTCTTCTTTATTCAGCCCCCACCCGGACCATTCTTAAGACCACCAAGCCCTCCCGAATGAGTTCTACTATAGAAGCTTTCGACGTAGACCCGAGGACAAATCTTTCACTCACTGAGAAGTGAAAACCTGTGACTAGATCGTCCTGAAGACGGATGCGACGGGAAGAAGTGGAATTTAGAAGTGTTGCTGACTTAACATTTAGGTTTCGGCATAACAAAGCTTGGACTGTCTTTTCGCACTTAGGCGCACTGCGTGCCATTGGTAATGATTCTACTACGGTGCCATAAATTCGCAAGCTGATCCAAGTAATCGTTGTTGTTCATTGGATTCCGGAGGAACTACTTCGTTAGGATTGAGGAATTGCTGTGATTCTTCCTGAATAGCCTGGATTCTCCCGTTGAGAGTCTCTTTGAAAGTCTTACCTAAACTCTTCCGACTGAATATGATAAAGCCTATAAAACAACGAGCTACTATCATTTCTTCATTATAGATTGAGATCTTCTTCGAACTTGATGCACAAATAGATAGAATAGCAGCAAATAGCATCGTTCTAGCCTGCATATTCGTGGAACTCAATCTCATTTAGAAAGCCTTCTCTCTATCTTTCAGCAAGTGGTTTAGGAAAGGACTTTAGAATCGGATGCGCTCGCCCAGCGAGAAAGGCCCTGACCCTACCAACCAAGTAAAAAGAAAAAAGAAATAAGAGAACGAAAAGAGAACTTCATATTTTAGTAACTCTCTAGGAGTCATGTTTAACCTTGAATGCTATTAATAGATTCTACAGCAATAGTCCCTCGGACTCAGAAAGTAATAACAAAAATGGCTAACCCAATAGCAGATTCCGCAGCTGCCACCGTTGGAACCAATGAAGCTCCCTGGGCCTACCTAACACAGATGTCCCTGAAATAGGGGTTTGGTTGATCGGAAAGCTTTTCATGAATATGTAAGCAGATCCACTCGATTTTAGTGTGCTGAATAATTATCTTTGTACGGATTGGAGTACGAAAGGCCCTGCCCAAAAAGGGAATCAAATAGTCCTTTGTTTTTTTGGGTATCCCCACGCGGCTTAATTCCGATCACTCCCTCAGGAATAGGAGGCAATAATAGAGGAAATAGAGGCAATAATAGAGGAAATAGAGGAATAGGATGCAATAATAGAGGAAATAGAGGCAATAATAGAGGAATAGGAGGCAATAATAGAACGCACATCAGAGAGTACTGCCCTTTCTCGTCTAATAAGTCAGGTTTCCAAAGCCCCTTTCTTAAAAGATAGAGCACTCCTTACTCGACAGCTCAAAGCTGACCACTATACCGGGGGGGCGAGACATGACCGCGACTTAAGATTCAAGTACCGTTGAAAAGACTAAAGGAACGGGGGAATGACTACCTGTTATAAAGCACAGGCTAATACGAGCCGACCAGAAGAAGCAAGGCTTTAGATTACCGGATCCTGGACATAATGTTCCTAGAGATGGAGAGCCCCTGCCTTTTCTAGCATCTCCTTCTTGCTTGCTTACCTAGCTCTTGTCTTAGTGACTCTTCCTCTTTTCTAGGTTTTTCTTATTCTCGCAGTTCAGATAAGATTCGGACCGCCACTTCTCTAAAAACATGGTTCTTGCCCTCCCCCCTCTTTCCTCCCCCCTTTGAGCTCGTCCATTCGTTGGGTGATCACTTGCTCTCACGTTCGAGTGTTTGCTCTTCGTTTAGGCCGGTGAGTGAGATTTCTGCTTATTGCAGTCACCTCCGGGCTTCTTCGCACCTGGATAGTACTAGGACCCTTGTGCCCCGGCTCCTGATCAGAAAAAGCTGCCCGGCCTATGACCCGCAACTCAAAATGAGCCTTGCGACGAGACGCGGACATTCCCCATGCTGCGGTTCCCTCCGGTCCGTTCCCGGGTTGGATTAGGGGAACATCCGAGCGATTTCCTTCGCGGATCCAAACGCGCTCACAAGGCGCACAATAAGAATAAGACCAATAGAGACTTCATAAGAGACCATTTGAGCTGCAGATCGTAATGCTCCTAGAAAGGCATATTACGAGTAGTGAAGAACTAAACGAGAACTTTTGTTGGTTGTTGACCAACGAAAAGAACGGGAAAGAAGACTAACGAAGATGATCCTGGATTGGTCACCTAAAGAAAGTTGACATCGACGGCTTACTCTTTTGTTGAGCCAAAAAAAGAGAAAGAATGTCTATGAAGAGAGATTCTTGGAGGAGCAATCGGAGGCTCGAAAGCCGGAGCGCGCGAGCGCGCTTTCCGTTTTCTCGGTTGGCTCTCGGAAGATAGATTGACATTCTCTTGGGAGAAGCCCGCCAGCTTACTATAGTAAGAGAAGAGGGCGCTATTTCACAGTGGTAGGGGGTTCATCCTTACTTAGCATCACGTGCGACTTTGGTCGAGAAGCAGACACAAATTGACTCACTACATGAACTGCATAAGCAATATCTGGACGAATAACATATAAGACCCTTATTACCTCCATAGAAGTCACATTCTGGGAGTCGACAAACTTACCAACCACCCAAAGGCTTATGGTCCAGAGAAAGAGTGAGGGGTTCAGAGCTTCCCCCTAACGAAATCCCAGTGGGAGTAGAAAAGGCCAAAGCGGAATCAGAATGGAGACAGGGAGGAGAGGTAAAAGATATATTTTCGAGCCTGAACATATAAGCAACCTTCAATCTGGCCTCTGTACCAGTAGTGGAGTGGTTTGCTATTTTCAATCAGAAAAGGAAGATTGAGCAATGCAAAGGAGAAAGAAGTTGTCCCCTCTTCTCTAGGAACCTACCGCCGCATATGTCGAAAAAGAGGGAGCGGGGAAGGAAGAACAACCATTTTACTTTGGCACACGAGGTGGCGGGTTTGGCTAAGTAACATAATGGAAATGTATCGGACTGCAAATCCTGGAATGACGGTTCGACCCCGTCCTTGGCCTCGAGGAGTGGTGAGCAGCACGGAACTTGAATCAATCTTTTGGCATATAATATAGGGGGCTAGAAATCCACAGACAACATTTTGGAACTTTTACTGCACAAGGCCCCTGCAGAGGAAAAGCTTTATCCCAACGAATATAAGATGCTCAGCTCCGTACAACATAGGGATTAGCACGCTTTCGGGAAGAACATAGAATAGTAGAGGATCCAGCATGCGGAACACGGCGATCATTAGAAATTCACGAATTAGAGATGCTGTAATATACTCTTTCCCGTAACTTCTCATAGCAGACCAACCCACTAAAATGCAAATAGGGATCAGAAATGTGGTCAATATCACGAAGAATAAAGAGATTCTTATTATTTTGAAAACTTTGGTTAATTGGAGAAGCCTGAATTAGTTTTGGTGTAAACTTGGGTTGAAAATTTTCATTGCCTGATGAATAATTTTGATTTTTATAAGAGGCCAATGGAGTTTTTGAAAGACAATATTTTGCAAAATGCCTAGTTTTACCATATCGGTAACAATAGGGGTGAGCATCGGGACGAGACCGAACCGTCCCGACCCGATCTCGACTCATCCCGACACCGAAATCATGAAAAACTCAAACCGAATCCCGACCCGAGTTAGGCCCGAGTCCCGAACCGAACCGATTTAAGCCCGAGTTACTCCCGATTTGTGTGGTTTTCTTTGTGTGATCCCGAATTAATCCCGTGTCCTGACCCGACCCGAGTCCCGAAATCATGAAAAACCCATCCCGAATCCCAACCCGAATTTGGTCGGTTTGTGTCGGTCGGTTTCGGTTTCGGTTGGTTTGTGTCGGTTTTCGGTTGTCGATCGGTTTTGCTCACCCCTAGGTAACAATGTGGATTGATTACCAGCAAATCTAGTTCTTTTGATATAATGTTTGGTATTTGCCAACATGGCCCTTTCATGATATTCCCTGTTTAGATCCCTTATGTATCCAGCACTAGATCTTTCATCAACCTCGTCATATGAGGTTTCCTGAAAATCTTAAACAATTGCATTTGAGTAAAAAGCAGTTGTAATGGGGCCATGATCAATTTGGGTAGGTTTGGCTAAGGTGTCTGTTATTAAGGCCTTCTTGGACTCAGGATATCTTCTATTTATTAGATTATCTTCATAGATAAATCTTCCGTAAATGTTTGCAAGATCCTGAGTCTGTATGTGATTAGCATTTCTCAATCCTTGAGAAAAACAAGCCATTTTTCAGGCAGACTGTTCACAAAACCAACATTGATTTCATGCTTAGACAGTTTCACCCCGTCTTTCATTAGCTCATTGAGCAAGGTCTTATACCTGGTATAAGTCTGAGGAAATGTTTCATATGGTTTGGCCCTGAAAGTGTTATATTCTAACTTCGGGTCCATGATCCTATTTTCCTTAGTGTCGGATGGTCCTTCGAAACTATGAACAAGATCTGTCCAAGTCTCTTTGGCCGTCTCACACTCGATGACAGCCTCCATAATATCGTCAGGAAGATAAGATATTATGATGATTTTGAGACGTTGGTCTTGATTGACCACTCTCCTTTCATCGTCAGACCATTGGTTTTCAGGTTTGTCATCGCCAGCTGATGTTTTTGGTTTGAATGGACCATTCTTAAGACAAGTGATGTAATAAGGTTCCATTCCCATCAAATAACATGACATTCTTTTCTTCCATTTATTAAATCTTTCAACTTCTAACTTAGGAGCGTTAACAGAGTAACTCGCTCCCTTTTTGTTAACAAGTTGGGGTACATTACTTTCAACCATAATGGATCAAGGTTTTAAAAACTTTGAGACGGTGGTTAAAAAGTTTTATAATCCTACCGCTCTGATACGACTTGTTGGTCCCTTGTAATTAGTGATATACTTAAGAATACTAAGTATAGTCCTAACCTATGGTTAAGTAAAGCAATAAACTTAATACAAAGTAAAGTAAATAACACAAGGTTTTCAACGTTTAACTCTTAACTTTATTAAAGAATTATACCCTATTGTATACGAAGCTACAATAGGGATTGAATAGACAATGTGTGGTTTGGTGATCTCCTCACTAACAAGCTAGTCCAATCCTAACGATTGCTAAGCTTGACGATTCTATCAGCAAGAGTTTAGAACTCAAGTGTTTGATCGTATTTGGAGGAGAGAAAACTTTGTTTGTGAATGACTAAAACATTGAGTGCACAAACTTGTTTTCTCTCCTTTTACAAGCATCTTATTTATAGAAGGAAAGCTAGATAGAAGACAAAGATTTGCCCATGTGCAATTCTTGTCTTATTGGTACAATATAGTATCTTGTCTTAGCCTATTCTAAGTATGAAGACATAAGTCCTTTTACACTTGTCAGTAACCTATCTATCCCAAAAGGGTAAGTCACGCTAATTGTGTGATGCACTCCATCTTATCACAATTCAACTTATCCCGCCTGTACTTCAGTCTTGGAGAATGCTTGTTTCTTCAGGGAGATCGTATGGGGTTCAGTGAGTCTATTGCCACAACTCACTGAACCCATCACCTTCTTCTTCGTCATAGAAGTCATTCATTGAGCTTCGCCTCTCTGAATGCTCGAGTCTTTCTTTTAGACTCAGTCTAAGAACTCGAAGGCAACTCACTGAGTGACTATTAACTCAATGACTTTGTTATGTTCAAGGTTAATACTTCACTTAGGCTGATTGTTATTCAAATCCATCAGTGAGGTCATTAGGTACTGAATTGACCTAACAACTACTCCTAGTCTAACCGTCTTCAAGTGAGGTGATGGTTAGGTATTTATAGAGGATGAGAGGAGGTTGAAGGAGGTTTCGATGACGTGTCTCGACCAATCAAGGAGCTTCACGTGGCAGACTTGAGATTAGGGTTTATCCAAGAATTTGGACGTTTCTTTATTGCTTGATCTTGACGTAATTAATTGACACCATGTTGTAGAGGAGAGAATGACGATCATCTTTGCTTTTATACACTCTTCTTGATTCCTTATAAATCCTTCTCGAAGTTGGCTTCAAAGATTTTGGAGGAGAAAATATAAAAATATGTCGCTCTCTCTATCTCTCTCTCTTGTGATATGAAGAAGATGCTTTGAGCATCTTTGACTAGTTAAAGTTGGGTTAAAAGACATGATTTACACATTCAGTCCCCGAACTTTCATTATTAAGGCAGATTTATTTCTTTGATATAAGACTTTGAAAAGCTTTCACTTAAACTCCTTTAGCTTCAAAAACTTGGCAAGCAAGGTCCCAATTCTTCAATAAAGCAGCAAGATTAGTCCTTGGATCCTTGTTTTGACTTTTCTTCATCTTTTCTTCGAATAAAACCTGAGAAAGCGCGTGTTTGTTTCTTTTGTATCTTTTTTACCTGAAAACACAAAAACACAAAATACCCGCGTAATTCTTGATAATTTAAAACACAATATCACGTATTTGTCCATGTTTTAAGTGGTTTTTTGGTTATAACTGATGAGTGTTTTCACACTTATCACCTCCCTTCCACTTGACCATTGCCATGGCCTCATGCGATGCAGTATTTCAAAGCTCTAGATTACTGTATTTCGCATAATTAATCCACCTTGGCCATTTTATGATTTAATATACTATACTATGCTACATGATGCATGATTTTTAATTTTTAGGAATGCAATGCAAAATATAAACTCTATTTCTTTGTTTTTGTATTTTCTTGAAATGATTTGATGGAAATAACTCATAAAGAACTCAATGACTTTGATTAGGGCTTTGGTACCATGAACACTTATCATCCTCAAGTTTCACTTTCCCCATACGAAGCTTAAAAACGAGAAGTGCAAGTGCATCGACTTATTCATAAAAATTAATTGTGTTACCATTATACCCCCACTTATTGTGCCTCTAAGACCGGTTATTATTTGAGCAAATTGCTTGAGAGCAAATTTGTCATTATTTAAAGCGTGAAATATAAGAAGTGTAAAATATGAAAATAAGGAAACACGGTTTAATCTTAAGTAACCATCTTATCCATTACTTGAAAAACCGCCCACAATTAATATAAGTCTGACCCAAAATAATAAGTCATTCGCCTTATGTGTAAGATCCTTATGTCATGCATTAATAAGTAGCTACACACTCGCTAAGAAAAAAAAATAAAACTCACGCAATAATTTATATTCGCCGCCTTTTTGAGACCTTGGATCTTCAATCTCGCAACTCGTCAAGGTAATATTGGATTAGAGTAACTATTAAATTCCCGCAACCCTTGTGAGAGTAATATTGGAATTCAAAAGCTACTATAATTAACACTTCACTGCCCCTCTTTGGAGTCTTGTATAATTTTTTTTCTAGCCACTCATTTTTTATAAGCCGCTCTTATTTTTCTTTATTCCTCACAAATAAAAGGAAAAGAATAAAAGGAAAAACACCCGCTAAGTATTAAGCATGACATAAGGCTAGTACACATAAAACGTTCTAACTTAGAATCTTAAGACGTACTTATACCAACCACGAATGATTAGTCAAAAATGCATAAGAGATTACAAACCAATTAAAACCGTTCTTGATTATTTATTAACAATATATACATGCGTTGACAAGAAAGTAAAGGTTACAAAATGGGATATATATAAGACACAATTAATTAATATGAGGTTATCTAGCCTTTTACACTTACTTCAAACTTTATCATCTCTCATTCTTCATAGTTTAAAATCTCAAATAATGAGACTAGTGGATGCTTAGCCTAATAAACCAATAAAGGTCTACATGGTTAAGGATACTAGCTAGAGTAAGCTTGATAAGCAAACTCGGGTTGAGTCAAAGGATTCATGGTGGGCCTAATATGTCAAAGGAGTCTAAATTTGTTAAACCATATCCTTTATTATATTTTTTTTTCTTTTTCATAAATTTTTGATGAAAAATAAAAGAAGAAATATATACAATGCAAATGTGTTATGCAAATGAGAAATGATTTATGCAAAATTATGAATGCATATTTTTGCTAGCCAAAGTAGATTAAAATTTTGAAAAATGTTTGAAAAATTAATTTTCCCAATTATCATGAAAGCAAAGGCAATGGTCCCCTACACTCAAGATAAACATTGTCCTCAATGTTTAAGAGTATTGGAGTAAACCCCCTACACTTATGACATTGATAACTTTGTTTAACTCGAGCTAAGGATGAGACAACTAAAGTGAATTCATTTTAAGCACAATGTTTTTAATATCACAATAGCAAAAACTAATCGAAGTGAACCGGATACACAGACCTCCTCCATAAGCTCCATGAATGAAATGAGAGAGAGCAACCCTAGAAACAAACACCAAAAGACGAAGAAAAGCCACCCCTCCACTTCAACTCTACTATAACATCTTCTTATTAAACCGAACCTATTTAGATCTACTCTATGTTTTCTAACCTAGTTATTCAATGCTTGATTTTCTATGCCCTAAGTCTCTAGCTCGACTCGCCCCTAATTAGGTTGTCCTTAGGGAAACCATCATGGAGACTAAAAGATATCCACTTTGAAGCACATCTCACATAATACAACTCAAACATAGCATGTTGCCATTTACTATGAGATTTACAATATCCACCTCGATAAATGGACCGGTCCAACTTGTCTCAAGTTTGTCCAACATAGAAAGCTCTCATATACAAATCACACCAGGATCAAATACATAGTTCCCATCTCTACACGTGAACAACTCCAAAGTAGGTAGCATCAACAAAGTAAGCTCATACGAGAAGCCCATATCAATAGAAGTCACACTCTTAAGTGGAGTAGATGAAAACCAATATTTCCCAAACATACGGATCCCAGGATCAAAAACCTTTCCCTTCATGGAAAAATAAGAAGGTAAGCTCATATCAACCATATGAGATTCCCCTTTAGATATCAAAGCACCATGAGAAATTGAGGGTGTAGGAATCAAAACATTCATAACAAGTATATCTATGTGGTGCTCCTCATCATCATCAAAAGGTGGAGAATCCTCCATAGAAGTCATAGTGAAAGGAGGATCAAGAGTAATAGTGTCTTGTGAAGTAAGTGTAGGTTCTATGTTCCCAAAAAGCAAGTTCTCACTAAGACGAATCTCCTCTTCCCAATTAGAAGCACTATCATCGACCTCATCATTAATATTAGCAAGATTAGCCTCTATGGTGGCATCAATCTCTATAAGAGAATCCATATCAAAGGTTTTGGGTTCTAAAGTTGCCTTATGTGAAAAAGGATCAATCTCTAATAGTATAGGATTTTCTTCATCAATAACCAACTTCAAGGGTGGAAGGGTGCGAATAGAAGGCTCAAAAGAAGGTGTACTGATGAGAGAATCACTCAAAGGAATGATATGATCATGAAAATCAATAGGTGCAACCTCAAAAACCGGTGAAGAAATATCAATGAAAGGTTCTTCTTCTATGGACTCATCATTAGGAATTGCATTCAATGCTTCAATCGAGGAGATAAGAAGATAAACGTTTGATAAAACCTCACGAATATGAACATCTTTCACTTCTTCTATAGGAGCAACATCTTCATCCAAATTAGGAAGGTCATCTTGACATGAAAAGTCATCGGATGATATATCATAAGATGATTCACTAGAATCACAATCATCATCCTCTATTTGTGGCAAGTCTTGCAAAAACTCTTCCTCAATCTCATTATCCCTTTCTATGAACAATTCAGCAAGATCAAAATCACCAAAATCCCTAGTAGTAGCATGAATGTCATCATGTGATGAAATCTCAATGTGATCGTGAAGAGAAGAGGTATCAATACAAAACTCGTCACATGGTTCATCGGAAAAACCCTCAAGCTCTCTTTGTATTGGGATAAGGTTCTCAACACTAGAGGTGGTTAATTCATCTGAATCGGTGTTTGTATTAGTGCTAAGAGGCTCGTCCCCCGTGATTAAAGAGTTGTTGGGTTCCATGTGAGGTAAAGGTGATGAAGGTGTGTCATCATTAAGTGTCATACAAATCGAAGGTTCATCATCATCGTCATAGAAGAATCTATAAGGCATACGAGCACGAGTAGCAAGATATTCTTCTTCACATGATTCACGATATTCATCACTAATAGTATCATCCTCATCATCAACTCTCAAAGATGGCTCAATATCACATGGTAAAGCACCTTGAGTTTGATAAGATTGTAAAATGAGTATGAATCTTTGATTGGTTTCCTTTTACCATTCTTCAATTTTTCTTGCACTCTCTTGAAAGCTCCTCTCAGTATCTCGATGCATCTTAGCAACTAATTCAAGGATTTGAGATTCATTTTGCATATTGTCCTGGTTAAACCCTTGATTATGAAAACCCTCATAATGTGAAAATCCTTGATTTTGAAAGGTATATTGATTATAGCATTGAAAATTTTCATCATTTTGAAAGCCTCCATTATTTGAAAATCCTTGATTATGAAAGGTTTCTTGATTATAGCCTTGAAAATTATCATCATTTTGAAAACCCTCATGATTGAAAAATCCTTGGTTTTGGTATCGCTCATTAAAGTTTTGATCATGAAATGATGGTGGATTTTGTGATGAAAAACCAGAATATCCCATATAGTCATTACAAGTGTAATCAGTTTGAAAGTTAGGTTGGAAATTAGGGTTCTCGGTTTCATTATAAGCATAACCATCCCCATAATGGTCATTGTATTGAGCACATGAATACGTGTCATGTGGACCACCACAATTCGAACAAGGCGAATAATTAGCGTTGGCGGTTCGTTGTTGCAAAATCTCCCACATAGAACGAGTATCCATGTGTATCAAGGTGGTCGAAGGTATATACAAGTGAACGGCGTTTAAACACTTCCTCGGGGAAGGAAGTAATACACCAAATGGTATGGTTACACGCGTGCGAATACACGTGTAAATAAACTCGAGGAATGAGATAGAAGCTCTCGGTCGATGATACAAGGCTTTACCTAGTAAGAAAATTATCGTTGTTCATGTCTAATCAAATTGATAACTGGTTAACTATGTGACTCAACTGTCTTTGGTGGAAACAAATATTGTGTCGTTGTAGTAATATTAAAGGTGCAAAAACTTTTAAAGTAAAAGGCAGGTAAATAAATCTAAATCTAATTTAAAATAAATGGCGAGAAATTAAAGCGTACTAAAAGTAAATGGCACTAAAAGTAAATGATGTAAACTTAAAACTATCCTAAAGGCAAACTTAAAACGCAACTAAAACTTAAACTAAGGCAAGGCTTAAAATAAATCTAATGCAAGTAAACTTAAAGTGCGACTAATTAAAAAGGCGGGAAAAGTAAAGCTTGAAAATTAAAATAAACTAAAACTTAAAATAAACTAAAAATACCTCACTTGGAATAATTACTCGTTCGAAATGTCACCTTCACCCGGAATAATTCTTCTTTGTTCGGAATAATCAAGACAAAACACTTATCCGGAATAACTTTGCTTCATTCGGAATATTCAAACAAAACCTTCATCCAGAATAAATCCTTTATCCGGAATATGTCACTTATCCAGAATAAACTCTTTATTCGGAATATTGCCTTGATTCGGAATATTCAAAATAAAACATTCATTCGGAACAATTGGCTCATCCGGAATAATAAATCCTTCACTCGGAATGTGTCTGCTTATTCAGAATAAATCGATAAACCCTTCGTTCGGAATGTTCCGAATGAACACCCACAACCTTGATTCGGAATACAGATTATTCCGAATAAACTACCTTGATCCGGAATATGTGATATTCCGGATGAAGACCCTTGGTTCGGGACACCAGCTTGATTCGGAATATTCCGAATGAATCACCTTGATCCGAAATAATAGATGTTCCAAATGAACAACCTTGATTCGGAACAAACAGCTGATCCGAAATAAAGTTGCTGATCCGGAATATAGGATGTTCCGAATGAACAGCCTTGATCCGGAATGTTCCGAATAAACTGCTGATCCGGAATATTCCACTGATCCGGAATATTCCACTGGTTCGGAATGTTGCTCTGATTCGGAATAACAAACTGATCCGGAATATGTCACTTATCTGGAATATTAGCTTGGTTCGGAACAATCACAACACACCTTCATACGGAATAATCCGGGCTTGTCCTTGATTCGGAATAACCTGGAAAGAACAGTAACAGCGAAGAACAAGGAGAAACAAAAATAACATGAATCTAATCTAGATCAATCAAATCAAACCAAAAGATTAAATAAGACTAACAAAAAATGATCAACTAATGAATACTAATCAAACCAAATCAATAACACTAACAATAATAATCAAAATAATCAAAACCCACTTAATCAATTTAATAAAAACTCAAGAACATGAACATAAACAATAAAGCATAAAGATTAAAATCAAACACGAAAGGTAGATAGGAGATGAACAATAAAAGTAAAGATTAACAATAATTAAAAGGAAACTTACTTGAAATTAAATGAATTCAAGGTGCAAGACAAGTATTTAAATTTGACAATTAAGTAAATGACATGTATTTAAATGTGCAAGGAAATGAAAATGGAAGAACTAGTGTCACTCTAGCCAACCAGAAAAATAAAAGCCTAAGGATCCTATTTATAGTGGATTAGGGAGGTGCTTAGTGGAAGCTTCCTCCCCTCTTTCTTCTTTCTTTAATTGTCATTAAGTCCTTAATCTTCTTAATTCTTTGACTTTAACGACTTTGTCTCGGTATTTCTTCTCTCGTCTTGTAATTTCCTCAATAAATTAGACTTGAGTTCTTCGGCTTTTAGTAAACTTCCGTCTTTTGACTTTTTCTTCGATAAATATTCAGAATTGGTCTTGGACTTCCGTTCTTTTTGCACTCTTGATTTCTTGACTTCGTCTTTTGTCTTTTTCTTCGATAAAAGCCCGTGAATGCCCGTGTTTTCTCCCCTTTTCACATTTTCATCCTAAATCACAACAAAAACACAAACCACGCATAATTCCGATATTTACGACATAAAATACACGTTTTGGCTTGGTTATTATTGTAATTAAGTGGTAAAAAGGATGGGTGTTTACACACCTATCAAATCCCCTACACTTGACCATTGCAATGTCCTCATGCAATGTATTAGTTACAAAGCACGAATACACTTTTCATCATAATCAATCCACATTGGCCTTTGTTAAAGAGAACAAAACAAGTAAAGATATCAGAAACTTACCTAGGGTTTTGGAAATGTCATGAATGATCATCATCCTCAAGTTTTCACATTCTCCAAACCAAGCTTAAAAACGAGATCATTGTTATTATAAGTTAGCAAACTAACACGAACTCATGTGGGCCAATTATTCACTTAGACTCCCTTATTCCTAGGTGTATCTCTTATATTTTATTTTTGTCTTGAATGATCACGAGGATGCATTGTTTGACTTATTTCGATAGTTATTAAGGCTGAAAATAAAGTGGGATGATTTAATCAATAGTTAGCTAAAGGACAAAATCTTTTAAAACTGCTTCTCGGGACCTCATAAAGTTCATATCTTGGCATAACTCGCTTCACGATTTGAGACCTTTCTCGGACTGATATTTGGCAGCGACTTCATACTTCAAATCTTGAGAGACGTTCTTGAAATTATGGTCTTCTCTTCATAATAGGAATTTCTTCACTTGAAGTTTTGAGAGATTCTTCATCTTTGGACCACGACTTCTTCATTTTTCTCCAATCTTTATTTTGGACTTTGATATACAATGATCCGCCTCCTTTTAGGACTTGGATCTATTTATCCTCATACCTTGTTAGGGCCTTTTTGGATAGACTTCTCCATGATCTTTTGGGGAGTTTTTGCTTTTCGTCGTGTGTCTCGATCCTTCATATTGATTTTCGATAAATGATTCTTCACATCACTTTTGGATCTTTAGCAACAAAATGTAGCCCTCATGCCTTGTTAGGGCCTTTTCGGACTCGCCAATCTTCGCATCCCACTTCAATAAGTTATGCCTTGGCTATGAACTCTAATCCATACCGAGCAACTTTTAAACGATCTTGGGCTAGAAGCTAAGTAACTTTTCAAATCGTACAACCTTATTTATTGCAGATAAATTTATTAGCAAGCGATGGGAGAATAGGCTTATTATTAACTCACATAAATTCACGAAAGAATACCAAACTTATAATTGACTCTATCATCTCTCGTTCTCCACAGTTTAAAATCTCAAGGAATGAGACTCGTGGATGCTTAGCCTATTAAATCAAAGTTTTGGGTTTTCGAGTCATCTATAGGATCTTGCAAACTCTTAGACTTTTTCAAGTTTAGAAATCGCATTTTAAAGTTCCCTTGATAAACGACTCTCTAGGATCAATTATAGGAACTTGCGAAAAGTTCTTGTTCTTAACCCGTGAGAGTTACGACTTTCGCGTTTTATAGCTCCCTATATAAAAGCCTAGCAAAACTTGACTTAAACACGTTAAGGATACTAGCTAGAGTAAACTTAGATAAGTAAACTCGGGTTGAGTCAAAAGATTCACAACGTTTGAAAATTGAAACCACTTTATTAAAATTTATTCTAGTAAAGAAAGAAAATAACTATACAAAAGGAAAACTAATAGGCCAAAATAGATCAAAAATTTTAAAAAATGTCGAAAAATTGATTTTCCGGTTAAAATGAGGACAAATACAAGGAAAAGACCACTTAACTTCGATAGAAGTCCCCCTACACTTAATATAAACATTGTCCTCAATGTTTAAGCATGTGGGAGTAAACTCCCCTACACTTAGGACATTGTGCACGTTGTTTAAATATTGCTAAGGAAGAGACAACTAACGAGATTCCTATTTTAATATTGAGAGATATAAAATAGTGAATCGAAAAGAGTTTAGGATAGAGCCGGGAAGAAGGGAACACGGAATCACGGTTCGTCAAAAGTCATCAAGAGTGTGTCTTTGAAGCTCTAATCCCTGCACATGATAAGAAAGAAAACAAGAAACACCACGGGGCTCCCCCTACACTTATGGTGAAAACAGGGAAATATAGATAGATAATCGGGTTGCCTCCCAAAAAGCGCTTGTTTTTGTTAACCGAGTCACGAGCCTAACTCGTCCCCGAATTAAATGGTACATGGGGAAGCCTCGAATGTAATACCGGGATCAAAGACCTTGTCCTCGTTCCCGGAGGAATATAATAAAGGAGAGGCAGGAGGATAAGTCTTGAATGGTAGGAAGGTCCTTTCAACATACGAGAAGTATGTGAAATCTTGATCCACGGGAGGTGGGGTGGGTAAAGGAATCAAATTGTCATCCTCCAAAGACAAGGGATGCTGACCAATTGGCAAAGCCGTAAGGTTATCAATCATAGAATTGTCATTGTCACCTCCTGGGTCAAAGCACTCATCCTCATTTCCCGGAGAGTGAAATTGATACATCACCCGCTTAGGCGTGCACGCAGTAGGATGAGGTGGCAATATAGTATGAGAAGTAAGAGAAGAATTACCTTCCATCCGCGTCACCTCTCCAGTAGAGTCAAATCTCTCCACCTCTACGATAGAAGGGGGCATGGCTAACAAAGTATGCTCATCAATAGCAAGAGAATCAGAGCTATCAATGTCCTCAATCCCTTCGTCAAAGAGAGGATTCACCTCACTAGATATGTAAGCGTCATCAAAATCAAATAAAGGGTTCGAATAAATCTTGAAAGTTTCCTTCGGAACGTCTTCATCAGATAGCGACTCGTCATCACTAGAAGTAAAACCATCATCTTGATCAAAAAGAGGATTAGAGAAAGCCAAATAATCCTCTCCCAAAGTGTTGGTGGAAGGAACATCATCAGAAGAAAGTGCATCATACTCATCGTCACTGTCGGATGTCAACTCAGTTTCACTTGGAATTGGGACAAGGTTATCAGCACTAGACTTTATGAATTCGTCGGATTCCTTTGCAGGAATTGTGCTAAGATCCTCATCCCCTAGGATGGGTGAATCCTTAGGCTCCAGAGCCGGCAAGTCGGGAGAAGGAATAGAATTCTCATCGTTCCAAGAAATAGGACTCTCATCGTCATCATCATCATAAAAATATGGAGGCACCAGAGGAGGAGTATAAGCACTAAGGTTAGATACTTGCTCTTGTTGCTGATCCGCTTGACATTTTTCGATGATCTTGTTGCAAGCTTCTTAAACTTTTTGAAAGTTGTCAAAAAGTGTGGCAATTTGCTCAGGAGGAAATGCACAAAAGGGTTGATGATTGATAGTGTGACGTGGGGGCTCAAAATTATACACACTGGGATGATAGCACGGAATTTTCTCAAAGACCTTCGACGGATCACAAGAAGAAGCATCGTGAGGGCCCCCACAAATATAGCACCACGGGTATGGAGAAAAACCCGGTGCATCTTGAGGATAAGGATTGTCATAGACGGGAGAGGGTGAGAAAGTATTGTAAGAGGAGAAGTACGAATTTGTTGAATTACAAAATGGACAAAATCCAAATTGTGTATCGTCGATATTAGAACCACACCGCTCACAAGTACACCATTGACATGTTTGAAAACCATGCCATGGTCTCCCACACCGTACGCAAGACGAATCCATTAAGAATTATAAATAAAAGGGGTAAAGAAAAGAATTAAACACAATAGAGGATAAAGAGGAGTATTTTTTGGTGCAAAACTTTGAAAAAGAAATGCTTTTTATGATTTTTCAAATGTTTTTGGGATTTTTTGAAAATTTTTGACACAAAAAATAACGTTCACGAGTGAACGGATCCCAAAAAGCAACGCGTCTCTCACAGAAAACCGTTAATCTTCACGAAAAGAGCCGGCAGCGGCGTCATTTGATACAAGGCTTTACCTAGTAAGAAAATTATCGTTGTTCCTGTCTAATCGAATTGATAACTGGTTAACTATGTGACTCAGCTGTCTTTGGTGGAAACAAATGTTGTGTCGTTGTAGTAATATTAAAGGTGCAAAAACTTTTAAAGTAAAAGGAAGGTAAATAAATCTAAATCTAATTTAAAATAAATGGCGAGAAATTAAAGCATAATAAAAGTAAATGGCACTAAAAGTAAATGATGCAAACTTAAAACTATCCTAAAGGCAAACTTAAAACGCAACTAAAACTTAAACTAAGGCAAGGCTTAAAATAAATCTAATGCAAGTAAACTTAAAGTGCGACTAATTAAAAAGGCGGGAAAAGTAAAGCTTGAATATTAAAATAAACAAAAACTTAAAATAAACTAAAAATACCTCACTTGGAATAATTACTCGTTCGGAATGTCACCTTCACCCGGAATAATTCTTCTTTGTTCGGAATAATCAAGACAAAACACTTATCCGAAATAACTTTGCTTCATTCGGAATATTCAAACAAAACCTTCATCCGGAATAAATCCTTTATCCAGAATATGTCACTTATCCAGAATAAATTATTTATTCGGAATATTGCCTTGATTCGGAATATTCAAAATAAAACATTCATTCGGAACAATTGGCTCATCCGGAATAATAAATCCTTCACTCGGAATGTGTCTGCTTATTCGGAATAAATCGATAAACCCTTCGTTCGGAATGTTCCGAATGAACACCCACAACCTTGATTCGGAATACATATTATTCCGAATAAACTACCTTGATCCGGAATAGGTGATATTCCGGATGAAGACCCTTGGTTCGGAACACCAGCTTGATTCGGAATATTCTGAATGAATCACCTTGATCCGGAATAATAGATGTTCCGAATGAACAACCTTGATTCGGAACAAACAGCTGATCCGGAATAAAGTTGCTGATCCGGAATATAGGATGTTCCAAATTAACAGCCTTGATCCGGAATGTTCCGAATAAACTGCTGATCTGGAATATTCCACTGATCCTGAATATTCCACTGGTTCGGAATGTTGCTCTGATTCGGAATAACAAACTGATCCGGAATATGTCACTTATCCGGAATATTAGCTTGGTTCGGAACAATCACAACACACCTTCATACGGAATAATCTGGGCTTGTCCTTGATTCGGAATAACCTGGAAAGAACAGTAACAACGAAGAACAAGGAGAAACAAAAAAAACACGAATCTAATCTAGATCAATCAAATCAAACCAAAAGATTAAATAAGACTAACAAAAAATGATCAACTAATGAATACTGATCAAACCAAATCAATAACACTAACAATAATAATCAAAATAATCAAAACCCACTTAATCAATTTAATAAAAACTCAAGAACATGAACATAAACAATAAAGCATAAAGATAAAAATCAAACAAGAAAGGTAGATAGGAGATGAACAATAAAAGTAAAGATTAACAATAATTAAAAGGAAACTTACTTGAAATTAAATGAATTTAAGGTGCAAGACAAGTATTTAAATTTAACAATTAAGTAAATGACATGTATTTAAATGTGCAAGGAAATGAAAATAGAAGAACTAGTGTCACTCTAGCCAACCAGAAAAATGAAAGCCTAAGGATCCTATTTATAGTGGATTAGGGAGGTGCTTAGTGGAAGCTTCCTCCCCTCTTTCTTCTTTCTTTAATTGTCATTAAGTCCTTAATCTTCTTAATTCTTTGACTTTAACGACTTTGTCTCGGGATTTCTTCTCTCGTCTTGTAATTTCTTCAATAATTTAGACTTGAGTTCTTCGGCTTTTAGTAAACTTCCGTCTTTTGACTTTTTCTTCGATAAATCTTCAGAATTGGTCTTGGACTTCCGTTCTTTTTGCACTCTTGATTTCTTGACTTCGTCTTTTGTCTTTTTCTTCGATAAAAGCCCGTGAATGCCCGTGTTTTCTCCCATTTTCACATTTTCGTCCTAAATCACAACAAAAACACAAACCACGCATAATTCCGACATTTACGACATAAAATACACGTTTTGACTTGGTTATTATTGTAATTAAGTGGTAAAAAGAATGGGTGTTTACACACCTATCAGTCGACTTGGAAAGAGAAAGGATTATCTCCTTCGAGGTTCGATAATTAATATCCACAAGAAAATATATAGATATGTAGTACTAATTCGGTGGCACACCACTCACTACTATCACCTTTGAAAGACCCACAAGGAAGCGGAGAAACGAGGCGGCGCGTAGCACTTAAGAGCCTGCTTCTTTAAAATGTGAAATACACTCGCCTTATACCCCCCACACAGTGGCCTCTTTCTCAAGTTCAAGTAGATTGCAGTATTTATCTATTGTGCCTTAATTATGTTTAATCGATACACGTAAGTGGCACCGAAACGCCGCCACAAACGGTGTATTGCAATGCAATACGTATGGTAGTAGGTGGATTGGTTGTTCGGATATACGTATACTTATTTACATATAATAATATAGATAAAATATTTTTGTATTTTTATTATATTTTAAGAAAGTAATATATGTACGTAAAAGCGATTGAAAACAATATATACAATAATATTTTTGGTGTAATCTTTTAGGAAAAAGATTACGTTTGTATTTTTTGGTTCAATTCTTTAGGAAAAGAATTGATTTTTTTATTTTTTTTATTTTTTATATTTTTATCTTTTTGATTTTTTTTATGTTTTTGATTTAGCAACAAAAATAACGTTCACAAAGTGAACGGATCTCAAAATTCAATACGTCTCACTAGAAACCGTCAATCTTCACGAAAAGAACCGCCTGCGACGCCATTTAATATCTGTATTTTTAAGGTTCGTTTTTCTCTCGGTCTTATCGAATTGACTAACAAGTTTACAAGTGTGACTTAATTGTTTTCGGTTAAGATTCGTAATTGGGTATATATTTCTACTTGACACAAAGCAAGAAAAAAACGTAAAAATACTATATACGTATATGTATTAATCTAAAACATATTGCAATTACCACAATTAAATTCACGAAATTTAAAAATGAAAAATACAAATTTAAACTACAACGAAATACAAAATGCAACTAATTTTTATGAAATTAGAAAGAAATTAAATTTATCTAATCTATTTTTATAAAATCTAAATGTGAAAATCAACTTTCATTAAAAGTAAATTAGAATTTTGTAAAAGTAAAAAGACGATCTTTTAAAACTTAAGTACTTCTCTACTAATTATTCTAATCTACAAAGCCCATATTACTCATCAAGTGGTCCAACTAGAATATAACTAATCAGTTATGTTTAACGGGAATCTAAAATATAGGTAGGAGTTATAGCTCTATAAAAGGGACTAATACTGAGGTAATGGTATACACAATTGAGGACTAAAGTTGTACTTACACCGAATTTGATAAAAGTGGAATTCACCAACAGCCTATTTACACAGTACATTCATTCTCCCATTTTCATTTCTAGTTCTAACAAATGAACTTTTTCAAAGGCTTATAGTGAGCTAACTTTACTCATAATTACAACTAGACTTCAAGAAATTAACTCTACCAAACACTAGATAAAAACTGAAATTTCAAATCAGAACAATGTATATCAGCAGCAACATATGATCTACTGAAATCAGAATTGACAAACTACAACAACTTGTACTGAATAGTATATAAACTCAAACGAACCAACAAAATCAACAAGATGCAAGCAATATTACTCTACCAATATTACAACTAGCTGAATTAGAAAGTGTAGAAAATTTAATATGTAAACTGACTGTTGTAAAACCAGAAGTTATAACAAATTTCAAGCAAGTTTAGCTAAACAAGTGAAACTGAAATCACATCACTACCATAACAATATTACACTAAAATAGGCTATAGCAGAAATTACACTACGAGTATACAGAAAATAACACAAAGTGCTTGACCTACACATCCGTAGCCTAGTCCGTTGAAGTCGTAGGTCAGCGCTGAGCTGCCTTAATCAAACCGCCAAGAACCAGAAATCTAGAACTGATATCGATACCTACTGAATGAAAAAATCGGACAAAGCTAAGATAAGGGTATGTCATGACTAGTACTAGGCCTGATATAGCATTTGCAGTGGGTAAAATGAGTAGGTACACTAGTAATCCTAATACTTAACATTGGCAAGCTATTTAGAGGATACTAAAGTATTTGAAAAGAACTATGGATTATAGTCTTTCTTATACTCGATATCCTTCCGTGTTGGAAGGTTACACTGATGCAAGTTGGATTAACAATACTGAGGATAATTTATCCACAAGTGGGTTGGATAAATCATAAATTAACATCGACCAATATGTTTAATCAAATGTAAATTTTTAGTTACAAAATTCATGTTACTATTCATCATCTTATTAAATTATGATTGATTTGAAGTTTTTTTTGGTAATTAAGTTGTGGGTTTATGTTTTAATGTGCTTTGATTGATCTGTCCTCAACTTGCCACTATGAGAAACCACATGATCTTTACCACACGACAATGCCTTGATTTGAAGCTGATAGAATACTTTTTGTGTGCTTTGGTTTGTGTTTTTTTAGTTGATTATTATTGTTTATTGTTGTTAAATTAGGTAACTTTTAAAGGACGAGTGGATCAATGGATGTACTGCAAAGTGGTTTCAGTTTTTATTTGTGTAAGAGGAATGATATGTTGTTGATGATAAGGGGGTGTAAACAACTTGGTTTACATTAAAACTTGAACTATTTTTTTGAACTTTTAGGTATGCTTTATGAATTGCTGTTTCTTTGACGTATCAGTTGTTTTCTAAATTTAGGTTAGTTGTTTTTTCAAAGGCAGGTTAGTTGTTTCTTAAGATTGTGTGTTTGATTGGTTAAGTTGTGCTTAGTTGCTAAAAAATACTAACTAATCATGCTAGGTGGTAGGATAGCGAAAAGGGTAATTAAAGATAATGTTAAATATACTTATGTTTCGATTAAATAGATATATATATATATTTTTTTAACGGCGAGTTAGTAGTTAGTGATTCGAGCTTACAGTGACATTCAATTGGGCAGTATGCAAGCATCGAACCTTCTTCTTAGGGGATAAACCCCACTCCTGCTTCTTAATTTGGGCCCCTGAAGGTTCTTGGTGAGACTCGAACTCGAGACCTCTCCAAGAATACCTCCCCAAAGTTATCTTTGGTGACCAACTACTGGTTTTGATACAATATTGTTTCCATAGAGTGATTTACGACTAGATGGTATATTTGGTGTAACAAAATGGTGACTTATGACTCGCACTAGGCTGTTGGAGGATTCAATAGACAAATGAAAATGCCAGTATCTGATTATTGTTGAATTATAACCAAGCTACGAAATTCATGGTCACCTTTCAACACGAATAAATTTTTTTTTATTTTTTTTAGAACGGCAAATGTTAGTGGTTAGTGGGTCGAGTCGTGCAACGACATCCAAGCGGAAGAATGTCTTTTTCGAACCCTCGCTTAGTTATGTTAGACTCCTTATCCGCTTCGCCTGAAAGGCCCTTGGCAGGTCTTGAACCCAAGACCTCCAGGAATCCTTCCCCAAGGAAACCACTTAGTGGAACTTTGGTGACCAACTGAGCTAAACCAGTTGGTTCTTTCAACACGAATAACTGACTACATGCTTTTCAAATTAGGAGAAATGGCTTTTGAGGAGTGACATTTAACCACAATCAAACTAGAAATACTTATTAAGAAAAATATTAATTTTATATTAAACATAATTATAAATTTGAAAAATTTTGTGCTTGCACGGGTTTTATAACTAGTGATTAGATATACGAAAAATGTTTATTTGCATTGTTATTTTTTTTTACATGTTAATTGACTAATTCATCATTTATTTTGGTTTGATTTAATATTAGAGATTAATTTAAGATTTAAAAAAAAAAACAAGAAGGAATTATTTTTTGTCAAAATGTCCAAAAGTTTAAAAAAACAAACGGAGAAACTAAAATTGTAAATATTACAAAATACTTTTTATCACTAATGATATTTCACTAGTGATAAAATAATAAAATATCACTGATGATATTACATAGTAACTATGTTTATAAGATATAATAATAGTTCATTGCTTTATTACTATTTATATTTCATTACTTTTATCACTTGTGAGATATTACCGGTGATAACCAATTTTTGTCATATTTACAACTTTAATCCCCCGTCGTTTTTTTACAATTTTTGAATATTTTAGCAAGAATGATTCTTTCGTATTTTTTATGAAATTTAATTTTAAGTAATAAATAATTAAAATAGATCTTTTAACATATAAAAATGAAAAATACAAAATAACTCAACCCCGAGATATACTTAAGATAAAACAAACAATATTATAAGCAAATCTTATCTTATTATCTTATAAATTATTTGAGACATTTTTATTTTTGAAAATTTTGAATATTAAAACATGTGACTTTTATAGAAACATTTAATTTGTAATTAACCATTCATCTTTTTTTTAACAACTTCTTATAACAATTTATTAAAAAAAATTTCTTTAAAATTGAAATATTTTTCATTTAATTATTTTTTTCACAATTTAATTCATCATATTTTCTAAAATATTATGACCTTTAATTCAATATTTATTTTAATATATTTTTATTAAATTTTTTGTTTTTCTCATTTCTTAAAAGTTTATTATTTATTTTGATTTATAACTTCAATACTTAAATAACTAGGCTTATTTTTCATTTCGTCCCTGTTACATCCCCAAATGGGAAAAGTCTTTCAAAAAGTTTTTTGGAATGTTTTTTATCATTGCAAGTAAGGTTTTTTCTTGATAAGTGAAATTAAATGCTTGATACATTGTAGACTGACGCCTTCCTCAACGAATATTAACCGTTGTTGTTGCCCCACGTGTAACACCGGTGTCTGATTATCCTATAAGCTAAGGGCGGGTTGGATTAGTTTATTTTGTCTGTTTAATGGGCGTATTTGAATTTGTAAAAAAAACTCACTTTTTTGGTTTATTAATTTGAGTTTATGGTTTATCTAAAGCTTATAAGCTCCAGCATGTTAAGCCCATGACCTGAATGAGCTTTTCCAATACAACATACGCTTGTAAAGCAGCAAAGTAAGATGATTCTAACATTCACCAAGAGCTTATGAGCTTATTCATTATTAGCCGTAAGCGTGTTTTTAATTAAGCTTAAGCCCAGTAAATAAGCTCAGTCAAACAAGCCCCCAAGTTCCCAAGTTTAGTAATACGATTTTATCTAGTTGATAATAGATCTTGAATATTTTTGAGATTTTCATAATGTGGGATTCATTCACATTCATTGTATTTAACTGTTTTTGCGGGTTATAATATTTACGGTGTCCTGCGTGACCTTTTACCCCCCCAAAAAAGATTGTCATAAGTTGCTGCATTTCCCCTATTTAACTTCTACTTTTTCTCTAGAGAATTAAAGCCCTTACATAATTTGTGATAGTGCAGGCTATGTGGGACCTTACTATAAAATATTGACATGTTATTGTCATCATTTTGAATTATAGGTTACATGTATCCATATAAGTGTAGTCAAACAATTCAATTGTATGATGAATGCTCTTAATGGTACATTAAGTCTTGGCCGTTTTTGATTGACTATTATTGATGGACATACTAGTTATTAAGCCTATATATATCTAGTCCTCTCTCTACCCAAAATATACACACAAGTAGAATAACATAACTATCCATCAAGCTCTCTACACTTAGGTTGGGTCAAGGGAGAGAAACTAGATAGGTTCAAAGGGTTGCCTACATCATGTCAACATCAACTACAACTTCCAGTATGCCATTCTCTTTCATCTTATCTATGTGATTATTATCGTATTCTAAGATTTTGTGGCATAATAGTTTAAGTGTTCATCATGTATGTTTTGATGTTAATGCTTACACTTATCTATATACTTTATAAAACATTTATCACTTTTTTATTTTTAGAAGTCTTAAAATGTTTCAGCCTCAAACATTTCTTTATTTAGAAATTTATATACAACCATTTTTGAGGTTTAAATGTCTATTACGTTTTTTTAACTCATCTAAAAAGTAAATGATACAAATGAGTCATAAATATGAGCCAGTAAGAGTAAAGGTCATTAATGATTAAATAAATAATTTAAAGAGACAATAAATAACCTTATATTGTAAGTTTGTAACATATAAAACTGAAAATAATTTATTGATAGATATTACTACTAGAATATCAGTTACGAAATCTTAATATAAAAAAAGTTCATGATTTATGAAAAAAGACTCGAAAAAAATGTGCACACAAAAGATTCAGACATCAAGATTCTTCAAACCACCAATAAAAACTATTTGTTCGTCGAAAAACTTAGTCACCGGGTACCCGTCGCAGCATTGCGCGGGTACACGGCTAGTAATATGCTTACACTTACATTATGTTTGTTAATTAGGTATTTGGATTAATCTGATTTCAAACGGGTATTATGCTTTTACCGATAGTAACACAAGTTGTCATCAATATGAGTTGATTGTTGCTATCTGTTTTAGTAAGTGAAGTGAATTATGCTATCTATGGATTAGTGAATGTGCTCAATTGTGATGAATAGGGTGCCCTACTTTCTGCAGATAAATCTTACTACTGTTGCTGTTCTAATTTCTGAGCCTTTGTTCTTTAAGATTACCACCTGACACTTCACTAAGGATTTGTTACCGCGCATCTTAGATACCAATATTGATGACCTAAGGTGCTTTTTGACACAGCCTGAAATTTTATAATATTTCACTCGCTTTTCTTAAGTTTTTTCTTTTTATTTTTGACACATATACTTTTTATCATGTTTTTAACTTTCATAAAAAAGGACGAAAATTATTCTTTTTTACTAAATTAAAAAAAAATTAATGTTTTTAAGAGAATAAATCAAATAAATATTTCATAATAAGGGAACACTGACTTAAAAAAGTCTCTACTTTAGGTTTTGCTTTACAAAGAAAATTTCACAACTTTTAGTCTTTCCGTTATTTGTTTTACAATTTTTAAATATTTTAATAAAAATGATCATAATTCTATAACATAAAATAACTCAGATTCTGCCTATCCACCCCTGTCAAAGATCGCCGTCGGGAGTCTTTTTTTTTAATCTGAAAAAATGAATGAAAATAAAAGTGAGACCTGCCATCTGCTATCATACACCTAGGGGTGTAAACGAGTCGAGCTTTTAACGAGTTACTCAAGCTCGAGCTTGTTTAACTCGAGTTCGAACTTAATACTCTCGAGCTCGAGTCGATCTCGAACAAATATTTGTGTTCGTTTAATTTGGCGAGCCGAGCTTTGAAAAATAATATTAAGCTCGGCTCGTTCGAAAACTCGTTTAATTGTCTCGAGCCGAGCGAGCTTAACGAGTCGAACAAGCTATTCGAGCTTAACGAGCCGAACGAGCTATTCGAGCTTAATGATAAATCTATAAATATATATGTTATATACACCTTAGCTTACCCATTAAGTATTAACATCATTTTAATAATCATAAACGAGCTTTCGAGCTCGAGCTTGAGTTAATAAACGAGTCTATCCAACTATATTTATAATAGAAGTTAGTCTAAACAAAAGTTAAAAATCGTAAACGAGCTTCGAGCTCGAGCTCGAACAACAAAAAAAATTCGAGTTCGAGCTCGAGCCAGATTATAAAGTTTTATTCGAGCTCGAGCCGAGCTCGAGCCAGGCAGTTAATAAACAAGCCTGACTCGTTTAAGCAAAAACTCGACTCGAGTCAGATCGTTTACACCCCTACATACACCGAAAGACTCCCCTTCTTCACTTTCCCTTTGAAATCGGAGGCAAAAGTAGTATCTTTTAGAAACAACATTAAACATCTTCCATAGAAATGTAGACCATTTCATTAATCGACCTTCAAAATCACTCAAATGCTTTAAATTTTTCTAATTTGCTAAATTAACAAAAAGAAAGAGATTAAGACGTTTTAAGACATTTTAGGATAAACAATGAGGTAGAATGCCTCCTAAAAAATATATACAATAACACCTCATTAGTCACTCTGATATTTTTTTTATCTAACGATTGACAGTTTAATAAACATCTAAATTATAAAAAGTAAATGAAATAATAAAATATTTTTATTTTTATTCATTAGAAATGGATGGTCGGTATCCAAAATAAGTATTAAAACTATAAAATTAAAACATCTCAAACCAAAACCTATGAGAAAGAAAAATACTTGCAAAAAGCCAAAATAGACAAATACATCATACACACAACTATACAAAACAACTTCATAAGTCTAAATATGAGACCAAAATACAACAGGGGAAAAAGAAGTAGAGCACAATAGGTAATTCTAACATCACAAGAGAAAATATCTCAAAAATATTTTTGCATAACATAGTTTTGTATGTTTGAATCAATAGAGAGTTACTTGATTATGTATTGCTTAACATCCTCGAAGATTGAACCAAGCACAAACATGGTAACTTGTAATAAGAGTTGTAATGGAAAGGTTATTACGATTGAATAAAAAAATATTATTTGTTTATAATTATAGTATGTAATGATTGATTACATGTAATGACTGATTATACCATTTTCATTCCTTAGAGGTTCCCTATTTTCTTTTATTACGTCTTATAATGGAATCAAATGACATAAAAATCTATTATTAATTAATCATATTAAATAAGCTTCTTATTAACAATGGGACATTTTAGTCTTTTTCTATCGGTTACATTATGTCTTATCGTATCAACCAAACATTATTAATACAAGTAGTGAATCATTACATTACATCAGTTTTTTCTATTACGTCGTTTATTTCATTCATTTGGCATTTTTTTTTTCTACCAAACGAAAATGATTAGGTATATGGAAAAATTTTATTTGCACTATTATAATTTTACATGTTAATTGACAAATACTCAATATTTATTTTGGTTTGATTTAATACTAGAGATTAATTTAAAATTTTTAAAAAAATACGGAGAAATTATTTCTTGTCAAAATGTCCAAAAGTTTCAAAACACAGACAGAAAAACTAAAGTTGTAAATATTACGAAATATTTTTTATCACTAATGATAATTTACTAGTGATAAAATAATGAAATATCACTCGTGATACTACATAGTAACTATGTCTATAAGATATAATAATATTTTACAGTATTACTATTTATATTTTATTTCTTTTTCACTAGTGAAACATTACCGGTTATAACCAATTTTTTTTCATATTATAACTTTAGTCCCTCTATCTTTTTTTACAATTTTTGAATATTTTGACAATAATGTCTTTTCATATTTTTTTTATGAAATTTAATTTTAAGTAATGAATAACTAAAATTAATCTTCTAACATATAAAAATGAAAAATACAAAATAACTCAACTCTGATATACTTTAAATAAAAAAACAATATTATAAGAAAATCTTATCTTATTATCTTATAAACTATTTGAGGTATTCTATTTCGTTAAAATTATGAAAATTAAAACGATTAAAATTCTGAAAATTAAAACATTTAAAATTAACTTTTATAAAAACAAAATTAATCTTTTATCTTCTTTTAAAGAACCATTTATAACAATTTATTAAAAAAAGAATTTATAATATAATTTTATCATATTTTTTAAAATTTCATGGTCATTGGTTTATATATCTATTTTAATATATTTAATTAATTTTTAGTTTTTCCATTCTTTATGAGCCCTGGGAGCCATCGCGTCGCGGTGGCCTATTTCCGTGGCGTGGATGGCGTGATCACTCCGGCGAAAGAGAAAACCCGCGGCGCGGGGGTATCGCGTGATTCAACTCACGCTGCGTGAGTGCCATTTAAAAAAAATTCCAAATTTTTTTAAAAAACTAACGTCTACTAGCCGTTTTATTTGAAAAAAAAAATTTGTTTTAATTGCCAACGGCTATATTTTAATTTTTTTTTTTTGAAAAGTAGGTAACGACTAGTTTTGTTATATAAAAAAATTAATTTTTTTTCAATTTTAAACTCTATATATACTCCATTTCCTATATCATTTTTTACACACAACATTAATTATTCTCCAATTCTATACATTCAAATCATTCTCTAATTCTATCATAAACAAAAAAAGATCGGCAAAAATCCTTGGTTCGGATACACCCACCTCCTTCAATCCAACATGGGTGTCGGTGACGGATCTACGTCCAATTCGCCATTCCCCGGATTTTCTACGCAAAGTCCGATGACTCCCGAAGATCAAGATTTTCTACAAAAGCAACAAGACGATTATTTAGCCTATAGCCAAAGACGCCTATCACTCCAATGTTCTCCACCACCCAAACCCGAACCAACAAAAAAAAGCCGAAAGAAACAATCCGCAAACAGATCAAAAGAACCCGTTCCGAATGAAGGTCTTGGTCGGTGGACCAAGGACGAAGAAGCCGTGCTTGCCGAGTGTTACGTCGCAACATCCAAAGATCCAAAAGTTGGGCGTCACAAAAAAAAGACACTCTTTGGATTCGGATTACCCGGGTGTTTAACAAAAGAAATCATCAAGAACGTACCAAAGACATGCTTACGGGTAAATGGAATCCGATGCATCATAATATTATGAAGTGGAACGCCATCTACAAGAAATGTATTCGGAACAAAAAAGTGGCGAAAGCGAGGTCGATGTGATTGAACGGCTCGGGCCATTTACGCTGACGAGAATAGAAATGCCACGTTTAATCACGAAAAGGCATGGGATGTTTTTAGGAAGTCCCCGAAATGGGACGCACCCGAGGTTTCCCTGGTTGATTTGACCGGAAACGATGAAGGCGGTTCGTTTCCGATGCTGATGAACACGGACGAGCTTTTCCAACGCGATCAACGACCCTGCCCCGTCGGTAAAGAACGACCCGGTAAAAGAAGACGTTCCGAACATCGGCGAGTACCGGAGGAAGTAACTCGTCTCAATTTCATGACGCGATTACCTATGACTTTCGTCTCCGTCGTAAAGCCGCCGAGAAAGCGTATGCGTCTTCGCAACGCAAAGACGACACGATTGCCGAAATGGAGGAGTTGAAATTTCTCAACTATGACACTTCCAACATGGATGCCGAAACGGCCGCGTTTATAAACTTTAAAAAAGAAGAAATCAAGGCTCGTGTACGCACAAAAATTCTGAATACCAATCAATACCGTGACGTTGAAGATTCCGAAGACTCCTCCGACTAGTAGTTTTTTTCGTAATTTTTTTAATTCGTATTTTTTTCGTTTTTTATTCGAATTTGTATTTTTCTATTTTTTTAGGATTGTAATATTTATTTTTAATTATGAAATGAATTAGTTTAATTTGAAAATGTGAGAAATAAAAAAAAAGTGGGTCTCACATTCACCCATCACTTGGAGTGATGACTCCTTACTTTTTTTTATGTGAGTGAGTGAGTAAGTTTTGATGACTTGACACCCAAAATAGGAGTCACTCCAAGTGATGACTCCTAGCTCTCTAAAGATTTATATAATTTTTATTTAAAATAATACCTACCCTCATTTCGTCAACACCACACCGAAACCCTTTGAAATTGGAGGCAAAACAGGTTTCATTAAACATTAAACATCTTCCTTAGAAATGTAAACACCCACATAAAAATCTGACTTTCCTTTCAATAGTTATTTTGATTAAAAGCCTTAGTTTGGGATATTGCACGTGGATGTTGGGCTTTACCATAAGGTTGTTAAACTTGTATCGATTTATTCTGATATCAGATGGGTGTAATGCTTTTGTGGATGGTAACATCAACTGTAATCAACACTATTTGCTATTTTCTAGTGAGTGAATTATCATATGCTTTTCTTTCTGCAGGTTAATCTGAATAAGCTGTTTTGTTCGAAGCCTTGTTCCTTAACATTGCCGCCTGATTCCTCTTTAAGGATTGAGGAACCTACTTATGAGGGTCTCTGCCATTTTCTCCTCAAAATGATGTTGTTCTATAGCAAACAGAGTACGTCTATTCGCCAGGCTATCAACCTGTTTGAAATCATCAAAAGCTAGTTGATGTTGTGGATCAACATCTGCAACAAAGGAGTGAAGAACAGTTTCTACTATGCTACTAGTCTTGGCTTTTGATTCAGGAGTATAAGTATGTTGGGATGACAAAGTATAGCTTGGGCTACTAGCATAAGACATTGTACTAGTGCCCATGGAACTCACAAAAGCAGAGTTAGCAGGAGTGGAATAGGAATCACTTGAGTACCCTCTCACATGAGATTCAAAATTTTTGAGTTTGTAAAATAAGTCATCAAAAGAAATATATTCAAGTCCATCTTTAGCCTTTAGAGAGATGACTACATGGTTCCATGAGTGAGGCGGGGCTCTAAGAAACATGGCATTGATGTCTTCATTTTCATGTTTGAAGCGAAGTAGATTCAATTGGCTGAGAATCTTTTGAAACATGTCATAGCCTTGATGAAGACCTTCTGTCTCAGAAATCTTAAATTGTGTAAACTCATCTCTCAGCATTGATCTGCGCATCTTCTTGGATTCCTCGATCATTCCCTCCAAATCTTTCCTTGATCCCACTCCAAATCTCCCTAGCATCATCCAAGTGATAGAAATCACCCATATGATCATCAGAAAGAGACTGAAGCAAAATAGTTTTTGCTTTGATTTCCTTCTGAACAGCAGTGATTTCTTCATAAGTTTTAGGATCTAGAATGGTGATATTACCATTCTTGTCTCTACCAGTAGTCTTCTTACTGTTGCCATTCTGAACAATTTTCCAAAGGTCTAGATCAGTGTTGGTGATCCAGCACTCCATCTTCATGGCACAACTATCATACTCCTCCTTCAGGAGTGGGAATTTTCCATTTGTATTGGAAACAGTAGCAACGATTTATTGTGTTTGTTGTGTTGTGGTGGTGCTTGGTTGTCCTGTTTCAGTAGAAGTAGAGGCATACATGATTAGACAAAATAGTTAGAAAAAAATGGTTCTTCTTGTGCAGAAACTCTCCCAGGCTCTGATACCACTTGTTGGGTCCACTGGTTGTGGATCTTGCAGCCTGTTAAGGATGGTGAACGACTTCTGTAATCACAAGTCTATTCACAGAGAGTCTCTTAATGTAATACAAAGTATAAGTGCAGAATACAAATACTAAGATCCAGAAGAAACAAAGTAACTAAATAACTTGATCTTTACTAAGGATTTCTACTATTGATATGAAATGAATACTGGTGAAAGGTGTGTCTAACCCTTCTGCCAATAGGTTTCTTTTACACTACAAGGAAACCCTAAAACTACATTAAACATAAACGTGTAACTCCTGATATGCATATCTTTTCCTAAGATATCTCATGCATATCCTAACAAACTACTAAGAATAATATTGTTTGACTTTCTACTAGACCAGGAGCACATATTGCTCCCACTACTACTATGACCAGGAGGAACTACATACCCCCTAGTTCATCTATTACAAATATCTATTACATAGGTCCTAACACTTTTAATAGTAATATTGAAAGGGCTACATATCTACTTGGGTTAATACATACAAATGTGTGTGGACCACTTAGACACGTGTCAAGGAAATGTGCTAGCTACTTCTTAACATTTACAGATGATTTCAGCCGTTATGGTTATGTTAATTTACTTAAACATAAACATGAGGCATTTGAAACATTTAAAGTTGAAGTAGAACTGCAACTAGTAAAAAGGGTCAAAGCTCTTCGTTCAGATAGAGGTGGCGAGTACTTAAGCCAAGAGTTTAAAGATTATCTAAGTGAGAATGGAATTGTTCAGAATCTTACTTCTCCTTATACTCTACAACAAAATGGTGTATCTGAAAGGAGAAATCATACATTATTAGATATGGTATGATCTATGTTTAATCTTACAACTTTACCATTATCCTTTTGGGACTATGCCTTAGAATCTCATGTTCGTATTCTAAATATGGTTCCCACAAAGAAGGTAAATAAGACACCATATGAAATATGGCATGGCAAATCGCCTAACTTGTCTTATTTAAAGGTCTGGGGTTGTGAGGCGTATGTGAAACGTGAATCATCTGATAAACTCCAACAATGATCTGTGAAATGTATCTTTGTAAGATACCCTAAGGAAACTATGGGTTACTACTTTTATTTTCCACCTTAAAACAAGGTTATTGTTGCATGGAGATTTTCTTGAAAGAGACCTCATATCTCAAGAATTCAGTGGGAGAAATTATGATCTTGAAGAGAATCATATAGATACATTACCTTTTGAAAACACTAGCAAAATTCCCGTAGAACCAGAAAGTCTGGGAGTTCCACCGGAATTAGTTCATATCCATAGATCCGAAAGGACTATACGTGCACCCAACCGTCTATGTCTTAACATAGAGGATGAAGATGATGAATTAGGGGATCTTGGTGAACATGCTAATTATAAGTCCGCCATGATTGATCCTGAAAAGGTTAAGTAGACTGGTGCAATAGATGAGGAAATGAACTCCAAGAAAGTAATGAAGTTTGGATTATTGTAAATCCACCTCTAAATGCTAAAGTAGTGAAATGTATGTGGATATTCAAAGAAAACTGACATGGATGGCAAAATAAAATCCTATAAAGCTCGTTTAGCAGCTAAAGGTTTTACTCAAACTTTTGGCATTGACTACGAGGAGACGTTTTCTCTAGTAGCAGACATAAGAGCTATTAGGATTCTCATAGCTATAGCAACATACTATGATTATGAGATATGGAAAATGGATGTTAAAACTGCCTTCTTGAATGGTCGCTTAGATGAAGATATCTATATGCAGCAACCTGAAGGGTATGTTAATCCTAAGTATCAAAAACGCGTGTGTAAACTTCAAAGATCTATTTATGGTTTGAAGCAAGGATCACGTCAATGGAATAAGCAATTTGATGAAGAAATAAAAAAGTTTGGATTTGTTTAAAATTGTGATGAGCCATGTGTATATCGCAAAGCTAGTGAGAGTGATGTAGTGTTCCTAATCTTATATGTCGATGACATATTAATCATGGGAAGTAACATTCCAATACTTAAAGAAGTTAAGCATTATCTTGGCAAATATTTTTCTATGAATGATTTAGGAGAAGCTACATACATTCTGGGAATTAAAATCTATAGAGATAGGAGTAAGCGGTTATTTGGTCTTAGTAAAAGTACTTATCTTGACAAGATATTGAAGAAGTTTAATATGCATAACTCCAAGAAAGCTTTTCAACCTATGAAGGTTAAGCATGATTTAAGTCATGAGATTGAGGCATCAACACCTAAAGAGGTGGAATACATGAAGAAAGTGCCTTATGCTTCGGCTGTAGGATCTATCATGTATGCTGCACAAGGCCAGATGTGGCGTTTGCTCAAAACTTAGTCAGTCGGTACCAACAGATCCAGGGATGCTCCACTAGGTTGTTGTTAAACATATTCTAAAGTACTTGAGGAGTATAAAATATATGGTTTTAGTGTTAAGAGGGAAGCCAGATACATAACTGAATGTGATTTGGATTAGGAAGTTTATTAGAGATTTTAGAGTGATGCTTTCAATAAAAGAACCTATTAATATGTATTGTGACAATTCTGCCGCAATCATATTTGCCAATGATCCTGGAGTCAGGGAGGGCGCTAGACACTTTAACCGTAGATATCACTATGTTTGAGAACAAGTCGAGGCTGGTGAAATCAGATTAATAAAAGTTCACATAGATAATAACTTAGCTGATCTTTTTACTAAGTCTTTGCCTAGAGGAAAGTCATTGAACATGCCAATGGAATTGGACTTCATTTAGCTAGTGATTTCATGCAAATATGTGATTAGTATTTGGATAAAGGATTTTAGACATTATTATTTAATGAAATAAAGTATTGGTTATGTTTATTCTTGTTATTTAATTTTGTAGTCTATTTTACATGTTTTAATCTATGAATATTAAATTATTCTAAATGTCCATTGTCGATTAATAATATGGGAGTATTATAAAATTAAGACAAATCTATATTGTGATAGAATATACTTGAAAGTATATTGATTTTTTTACATATCAAATTTCGATGATATTCAATGTATTGAATATAGAACTTATCCCAACTATATGATTATACTTTATGGATCTTAGTCATCAAGTAAATCATAAATAGTTATCCTCGGACCTGAGATACCAGGAAACTGTCGTGGATCTAGTGCATTTCTGTGAAATAATCTAAACTTATACGTAACTGGTGGCCATAAGGGTTATTTTCAAAAGTGTTGCAAAATTCATAAGTTTTACTTGTAGTCAATATGGGATTTGTTTCTTTCAAAATCATTTTGGAGTTTAATACAGTTGGGCCCCTCGTGAGATTAGTAAGATGTTTGTGTGGCCGCACCTAAAGTCATTCTACACTATCTTTAGAAGTTTTGGTAATCTTTCTTAAATCGGATAAATGAGAAATAGAATAAGGAATGACTAAGATGCATATCCTTATTAACATTGTATTAGAAACAAAAAGATAATAATAATGATGAATCATTAATAAGGTTTTATCCAGGAGACCTTACTCGAGTTGTACTAGAGGCATCGACGTGTAACTAGACGCTAACCGATGTGATCACACTATTAAAATATGTCCAAGTAGGAGCTGTAAGTTTATGGACGGACATAATTTTAATAGAACGTGCGTTAGGATCGAACTCGAGATTACGGGATTGCCACAATACGTAAAGAGTTAGTTTATTAATAAATGTATTATATATATTTATTAATTAAAACAAGCTTTAAACATTTACCTATCGTTAAGTTTTAATAGTTAATGACTAAACGATTAATATGGATAAAGATAGAAGAGGAAAGAACATTCCGGAAACACCCTAGAAGGGGTGTTCCGATCGGTTGTAGGGGGAGGAAGGAAAAAGGAAATTTTTTCCATTGCTAAAACTTGAGCCCTAAGTTTTTCCCATATATAAACCCATGTGATTATTAATATCCCTTGTAACTTTTCAATCCCTTTTCTCTCCTCTCTCTTTGTGATCGACCGAATACCCCACCTAAGGGTTTCGGTTTGATTTTTCCACTTTGTGTATTGCTCGTTTTATACATACTAGTTTTACGGTTAACTCGTTATTATACGTGTGTACAAGAACGTAATATAATCTCACTATAGATTATATATTGGATCGATTAACAAAACGGTAAGGGGTTAATCATTAATCCTCATAAACCATAAATTAGAGATTTGTTCTTGTTCGTTGGAATCGCGTTGCAAAAGTTACGTCACCCTAATCGATTAAGTATAAATGTGTTATTGTACGGTCTTCTTTAAACCGCCTCAACTATTACGTACTTTGATCTTTACTTGTGTTTTTATAATTTTTATGAACTACATAAACCATCAGTTTTGACTAGCACTCTAACTAATCTAACCTAATGTTGTGGAATTTTACCAAATAAATAAGATGTGTTTATCTAATCATGCACTACTTACTACAATGTTCTCTAAATGTGTTTGTTACCTGTCACATCTTATTAACTAAGTGTTTCTGTTTGTATTAATAGCAAGTCATATGTGAAACAAATATACCCTACCATAGTGTTATGGCGACGTTTATTAGTTCTTAACTATTTGGCATACATCCTTACAATATATCTCGTGTACCTAGAGCCACAAACAAACCCTAGATCTACTCGTTAAAACATGCATTAACAAACACTTAAATAAATCAGCCACATCAAAGCAACAAGACTACCATGCAATCGACGACCCGCTCAAGGGAGTTCACGACAAAAAACATAAATATGTGAAGCAAGGCATCATATATCACCCATGGTTCCCTAGACATATCAACAATTCAGGTATGAAGATCTAGCCTGATTTTCTAGAGCTTAACGTTCACATAATCAAGTGAAGAAGCAACAAACACAAGAAGATCACATTATAGTTTTCATGCAACCATAGATAAACAACACAAGATCTAGCCTAACATAGCAAGGGAAGAGAAGATAGAAGATATAATCATTAAACACATAGAAATGATTAATGAGAATAAGTAAAACCTTATCCTTCAATTGATATGAGTGCAAGAATGGAGTTTCTTAATGTCAAGAAACCCTAAAATAGCCTAACAATGGTTGCTCCAAGCTAACCCTAAAATTATACACGTATTTTATGTTTACAAAGAGATGTATATATAGATTTTGGGTTGCGACAACGTCGGGTTATAATCGCGACGTCGCCAGGCTCGTCGAATCTTGTGTGGGCTTCTAAAGTCAGTTGGTTGCGACACCGACAAAGTTAAAGATTGACGCTGTCTAGTCGATCGTTGCGATGACGTCTTCGATGCGGCCTGTTGACAACACTCCTTATGAATTTTAAATTCCGTGCATTATCGACTTGGTCTTTTCTATATTTGTTGCAAAAGCCTTAAGAATGCTAGAAAGCACCTTCAAAATCACCCAAATGCTCTAAATTTTTCCAATTTGCTAAATTAACAAAAAGAAATAGATTAAGACGTTTTAATATATCTTAGGATCAATAATGAGGTAGAATGCCTCCTAAAAATGTATACAATAACACCTTATTAGTCACTGTGATATTTTTTTATCTAACGATTGACGGTTTAATAAACATCTAATTGTAAAAAGTAAATGAAATAATAAAATATATTTAAATTTATTCATTAGAGATGGTGAAAGTTTTATGGACTTATATTTAAATAGTCGTGTGTTAGGATCGAACTCGGGATTACGGGATTGCACACATCACGTAAAGAGTTAATTTATGTATTAAATATATTTTATATATTTATTAGATTAAACCGAAGCTTAACTAACGATCGTTAATAATTAAAATTTAAGTATAAACGACCGTTATGGAATTAAATAGAAGAGAAAAGAAGGAAACGTGAAAGTTCCGGAAGACCCCATGGGTGGGCTTCCACCGTCGGTTATACAAGGCCCAAGGGGGGATTTTTTTTCCTAATTGGTTTATTACTTGGAGAATAAGATTTGCCAAGCCTATATAAACACCCCATGACTTTCATTATTTTCTATCCCACTCTCTTTTCTTTCTCTCTTCCTGCGACTAAAACCAAAGGCAAACACCCTCTTTAGGGTTCCTTTTAACCTTTGGTTTTGGTTTCTTTGTTTGATCAACTCCAAAGGAAAAACACCTTTTTTAGGGTTCCTTTTATCCTTTGGTTCTGGTTTAGCAATAATCTAGTCCTAGCCCCTCTCTAGGGTTGTTGGGTAGATACTCCACAAGTGTAGAAGCTCGGTTTACACGTGCTAGAATCACGGTTAGCTCGTTGTATTACGTGTGTACAAGAACGTAATGTAGTCTTACTTTAGACTACATCTTGGTTATGTTCGTCATAAACCCTAATTGGTGATTCGTTGGTGATCTTGTGGATCTTCACTAGGATAAAGGTATGTAACCCTAATTCGATTAATTATAATTGTCTTATATTATGATCTTGTTAGATCGCTTCCGCTATGTGTGCTTTGATCCATATTAGGGTTTTTAATAATTGTTATGAACTTCATAAACCTATAGTGGCATCGAGAGCCGTTTTAACATGTTATAATTATCGAGATCTAAAGATTGTTTTAACTAATAGTTGTTTTGAGTTAAAACTACACGTTGTTTTTTAGGTTTTCATAAAAATCGGGGTTTTGTTTTGCTTTTTCTTAAAAATTTTTTTTAGGGTTTGCCGTTTTTTTATATAAAAAAAAGTTTTTTTTGAAACCCTAAAATTGCATGTTTTGATCTTTAGATAATTACATGATTAGGTTACGATCCGTAGAGATTTTATTAATTTGTTAAGTAATTTGGGTGGAACTTTAATGAATTGCATATGTTATGTGAATTAATGTTTCGATCCGTAGAGATTTAATTGTTAAGTTATGTGGGAGATCCGTGATAAACATGCATGTTTTTCATGGATCATATGTTTTATGTGGTAATTGTTACGTGTTTTGCTACATGCTTTATTTGATTTAATAAATCTAAAATTAAGGAAGACTTTTATATGAATATAAAAACCTAGATTTGATATTATTTATTGAATAAATCGTATGCATGTGGCTATTTGATTTATTTATTGCACATATAAATTGTTATTATGTGTTTATGATTTAGTTTTTTTTTGTACCTACTTGTTTTCATACGTTTTATATTGATTGTACGTTGTAAACAAGGGTAATTTTTTCCAAGAAAAATTAATATGGACCAAATCATATAAAAAGTAATGAATTGTTTTGAGATCTAATTGACATATGATTTGCGTTGATTGGAATTGCAATAAAAACTTAACGGCCTCCTCAACTTTGACAAACTATAAAGTGGGTATAACGCACTGCTGGTCATGTACCCGGTTAAGGAAGGAGGTGTTATGCTTCAGCGCTGACCAAATTTCCGGCTTGCCTGTGCGTCAAAGTTGGAATTACCTACGGTTATTATTTACATAATTCCTTAAGGATGATTTAACCGCAAAAATTCACATCCGAAACACACTGAATAAGGTTATTGCTTTGTGCTTTAGCTATGTTCTAGAAAAAGTACGGTGTGAATTTAGATATGGGTAAAATCTTTAATTGGTTTAACCAATACCTCAACTTACAAATATATGATGAAATTTTAGTGTCACCAAAAAGTTTACTAAAAGTTTTATTAAACTTATGCTATGGAGATGTATGCATGCTTCTCCATACATGATTTTGAAACCAAAATCAATACCCTTAAAATTTAAGTCATATGCCATCTAATTGACGAACACTTGAAGTTACAATTTTCGTCATATGAGATTCTGGACGATGTTGTAATGGAGAGAAAACTTCATGACTGAATAAGATTGCACATGAAGGTTTTATGTTCTTTAGATTATTCGACTTAATTGAGTTACTCAGTAAGATCTGGAAACTTAAGGCATAAAGAAGGGATGCAACATGTTTACAATGCAAAATGACTTTTGGTAATGTAAATCCCTTAGATATCTAGAAATTGCAAATTTGTTTGTCAATCATTGTTCGACAAGTTACCATCTTGAATACTTTCATTGCTAGCAGATCAACTGATGTGATGAAATTATGTCATTTTGGATTCTAGGTTCAAGGAAAATACTATGGTTATTATTACCGGGGTAATTTTATTTTCTTGAATGGTATTATCGAAAATACTAAAATTGAATTTTGTAAATTCTTTTACAAATGTATTAATGCAACGTTATACCGTAAACGTGGTTTATTCATTTATTGATCTACAAACCGTATGGTTGAGGATAGAGTCAATTTACAAATAAAAGATAAACCTAAAACTCTTTTTCATGAGTAAAGAAGGAGTTATAAGAATTTTAGAAATGTCAGATTCAAAATACATAACTCATAGCAAACTTTAATAGTTAAGAAAAGTGCATATTTTGAGTTATTAAAAGTTACCGCTAATTGGTTATAAGGCAAACTAGCAAATTTGTCTAGTAGTTGTGCTTTGACCATTTATAGGCACTACATACCATTGTGGGGTTGGTAGACCTATTAAGGAAGAAATTGCATGTCAAGTCTTTCAAGTTAAAAGCAATTGATGGATAAGTCATCATTTACGAAGTAGAATACACTCTTAAACACTATAAGTAATTGTTACGAATGTGTTTTTCAAAAGTGTAAGAAAGTAAACACAACACTAATTATTTTCAGCGATTATGAAACATTTTCAATGTTGTCAAGTTCAGTGGGAGAATTGTGTTGTATTACTGATTTTGAGTCTATTAAAATCTAATTCAGTGGGAGTTACAAGCCTTGTTGTCTTGGTAATAACCTATGTTATCTTTAGTATGTCCTAAGATAATTACTTTCAAATTGTTGACACTATTATCTTCAAAGGATATTCATGTATTGATTCTTGTTGATTAATTGTTTCTACATCTACTTGTAAAAGCTAATATATGTGACACAATCATATTTTTGTATAGACGAACATTAGATGTGATGTTTACCTAATATATGAGGTTGTTCCGTGCACAAGTGGGAGAAATGAACATTGTGTGCAAGAAACAACTCATAAAGATATGATTCTCTTGCCTTTAAGATAAGAGACTAACAATCTAATTAATATTAGATGAAAGTTAGATCATGTGTCAATATGATTAAAAGACTACTAAAGTTAAACATTTATGTATTCTTGAAATTACATAAGTAGACATAGTAGTGAATTAACTTGAAAAGATTATTGAAACCTAGTGGTGTTCATGATTACTTTAGTTATACATGTTTATGATTTATTGTATAAAGTCACAAACATAAAAGTCTTAAAAGACGTATAATATAAAGTAAGACGTTAATGTATTGTCTCTATTTCACTAAAGGCATATACATGAAGTCATGGTCAAATGACTTAAAACGTATGGTGGAATTATAACTTTTATGTTTTAAAGACATGGAAATGAAGTGACTTTGTATTAGAAGTACTTGAGTTATAAAGCATGCAAAATGGTTAGGAAATCTATTTTACCATTAAGATGATTTAGTTGGTATATAGGTAAACCGAAAGATATATATTTATCTTAATGTTGTTAAGATTGACTTACAATATTTCATTAAATGAAATACATCATTGTTATGGTATGTTCATTAGAAGAATCAAACTCTCAATATGATGGTGATGTTTGATTCAAGATAACTATATCTTCCTTATTCCAAAAGATATCAAGGTTAGAAAGTTGAGTATGACTTGAGCTAAGAAGATTAATAAGATATCATTATATATGGAATGTGATGAATCATGTTAAATCTTAAATGGAGTTCGGATTTTGCTAAACTACTTATGAAGTGGATTGTTTAGAAAATAAAGAGTATGGAACTGTCATTATGTTTTGTAATGTCCCATATAGATAACGTTGGAGTGTTGATCGATTTGCTATGTATTTAAAGAGTAATTTTAAGTTACTAAAAGCAAGTGGGAGTTTTGATCTTGAAAGATAAAATTACAAGATACATAATCTTCTAAAATACACTAGTAATTATCATGAGGTAGGCGTGTAAATGCTAACCCTCAAGATAAAGGAATTTAAGTCATAGGTCCGCAAGGATATCTTGGATATGCGATTAATATGTTGAGAAATATGAGTTACAAATAATCGTTATGATTTGTTGCCAAATATTGAATTGGGTAAATTACTCATACTATGAACGTTATAGATGTTGTCCAAATAAGATAATCAATTTTAGATTTGGTTTATCTTAAATATTTTGACTAGAAATTGGAGATGAGTTTCGTCAAAGGAAGAAAAATGCCAATTGTGGTGATTTAATCTTTGTGTCGAAATTATATGGACAAAATTGTACACATATTTAATGTATGTATTATGAATAGATTATTAATCACACTTAAGTAATTAATTGTGATTGAGTATTCTTTCCTAAACGCATTAAAAATATAAAGATTTTGATGGTCATATTTTAATTGGCAAATTTGGATATGTATGAACTATTTCTTGAATGACTACTTGAGAAAGGACTTAAGTAACATAAATGAGTTTATTACTTCAAAATAAATCTTTGGAAAAGTACAGAATGCAATTATCCATGAATGGATAAAAGCATGCATCTAGGAGATTATTCTTATGTTTAATTTGAAATCCAAGATTGGATTTAAATTTGTATAAGATGATTTCTGAGTATTCCTAAAAGCTAGTGGGAGTATTATGGTTATTTTCTTAAATTATATGTGTCAAATAGACATGTAAGAAAGTAAGTTTTCATTCAAATTAAATGTTGATTTGGTTTACATTTGAGATGAAACTTTGCTTTGGAGATTTAGAAAATAAGATATACATAACCTTGGAGCAAATAAATTTATTTATTTATGCGGTGGAAATACAACATAATATACAATGTAGTAAGTTTACATGGATATTTAGGACATGAAGAAATCTAAATCTGGTTTGAGAAATTCTCATGTGTGTCGTGTTGTATTTATATCATGCTTAAAATACATGATGATTTGAATATATTAATCTATTTAAAAGTTATTAAATAACTTGTGTAATGAATATTCTGAAGGAATACGTTTGGAAGTAGAATAACATCCTAAATCTTGGATCAACTTCTATATTCTATGCATGAGTAATTTGTCAATAGTTGTGCAAATTATCATAGTCAACAAAATTTGAAGGTTTGGTTGAAATCAAACATTACATAATAGATATGAAAGGTAACATATTTATATCTTTTATGACAAGTTGTAAAACTTGAAAAGATATAATTGAGGTAACACTCAATATTAGTCATGGGATCTTTGGAGATGACATGTTGATTAAAGTTGCACTATACATTAAAGAATTAGAATACTTTGAACTTCAAATGTATTTTGGAAGTTTAGGAAATTGGTGATGAAGGATGTTTCACAATTTTGATACTATGTGGCAATATCAAATTGTTTGAATGCACATGTACAAGAGTTTCAATGAATTGAATTCTTGAAGAAAGTATTCTCAAAATTTCAATAGGTCAATATTGGTTATTTTATGCTTTGCCAAACAAGTGCGAGTGTCATTGTTAGAGGCATAATGCATCGACCATGTTTTCATGCATTGATCTATTTAGAATTTGGATAAAGGATGTTTAAGACGTTATTGAATTGATGAAATAAAGATTGAGTTTCGCTTATTTTCTGGTATTTGATTTTGTATCCTATTTTACATGTTTTAATCCATGAATATCATGATATTTCTAAATGTCCGTTGTCGATTAATAATATGGGAATATTATTAAACTAAGACAATTCAAAATAGTGACAGAGTATACTTGAAAGTATATTGGTCAATTTTGGATGATATTTGATGAATCAAATACTGGACTTATCCCAACTATATGATTTTACTTTATGGATCTTTGTCATCAAGTAAATCATAAATAGTTATCCTTAGACCTGAGATACCAGGAAACTGTCGTGGATCTAGTGCATTTCTGTGAAATAATCTAACGCTAAATGTAACTGGTAGCTATAAGGGTTATATTCAGAAGTGTTGCAAAGTTCATAAGTTTTGCTTGTAGTCAATATGGGATTTGTTTCCTTCAAATTATTTTGAAGTATAATACAGCTGGGCCCCTCGGGGGAGTAGTAAGATATTTGTGCGGCCGCACCCAAATTTGTTTTGGTGATCTTGCTATATCCGTAAAACGAGAAACAGAATGGTTAATGTAAGGAATGACTGAGATCCATATCCTATTAACGTTGTATTTGAAATGAAAGGATAATAATAATGATAGTAAATCATTACAAGGTTTTATCTAAGAGACCATACTCGAGATCGGACTAGGGCATTGGCGTGTAACTAGACGCTAACCAACGCGATCACGATATTTTGAAATATGTCCAAGTGGGAGCTGAAAGTTTTATGGACTTATATTTAAATAGTCGTGTGTTAGGATCGAACTCGGGATTACGGGATTGCACACATTACGTAAAAGGTTAATTTATTTATTAAATATACTTTATATATTTATTAAATTAAACCGAAGCTTAACTAACGATCGTTAATAATTAAAAGTTAAGTATAAACGACCGTTATGGAATTAAATAGAAGAGAAAAGAAGGAAACGGGAAAGTTCCAAAAGACCCCATGGGTGGGCTTCCACCGCCGGTTATACAAGGCCCAAGGGGATTTTGTTTCCTAATTGGTTTATTACTTGGAGAATAAGATTTGTCAAGCCTATATAAACACCCCATGGCTTTCATTATTTTCTATCCCACTCTCTTTTCTTTCTCTCTTCCTGCGACTAAAACCAAAGGCAAACACCCTCATTAGGGTTCCTTTTAACCTTTGGTTTTGGTTTCTTTGTTTGATCAACTCCAAAGGAAAAACACCTTTTTTGGGTTCCTTTTATCTTTTGGTTTTGGTTTAGCAATAATCTAGTCCTAGCCCATCTCTAGGGTTGTTGGGTAGATATTCCACAAGTGTAGAAGCTCGGTTTACACGTGCTAGAATCACGGTTAGCTCGTTGTATTACGTGTGTACAAGAACGAAATGTAGTCTTACTTTAGACTACATCTTGGTTATGTTCGTCATAAACCCTAATTGGTGATTCGTTGGTGATCTTGTGGATCTTCACTAGGATAAACGTATGTAACCCTAATTCGATTAATTATAATTGTGTTATTATTATGATCTTGTTAAATCGCTTCCGTTATGTTTGCTTTGATCCATATTAGGTTTTTAATAATTGTTATGAACTTCATAAACCTTCAGATGGATGGCCGGTATCCAAAATAAGTATTAAAGCTATAAAATTAAAACATCTCAAAACAAAACCCATAAGAAAGAAAAATACTTGCAAAAAGCCAAAATAGACAAACACATCACACACAACTATACAAAATAACTTCATAAGTCTAAATATGAGACCAAAATACAACAGGGGAAAAAGTAGTAGAGCGCAATAGGTAATTCTAACATCACAAGAAAAATATCTCGAAAATATGTTTGAATAACAAAGTTTTGTATGTTTGAATCAATAGAGAGTTACTTGATTATGTATTGCTTAACATCCTCGAAGATTGAACCAAGCACAAACATGGTAGGTTGTAATAAGAGTTGTAATAGAAAGGTTATTACGATTGAATAAAAAAATATTGTTTGTTTACAATTATAGTATGTAATGATTCATTACATGTAATACCTGATTATACCATTTTTATTCCTTAGGAGTCTCATCTTTTTGTTTGATTACATCTTATAATGGAATCAGATGACATAAAAGTGTATCATTAATTAATCATATTAAATAGAGGTGGCAAAACGGGCGGGCGGGCGGGCATGGGCGGCGGGCTAAACGGGCAACGGGCTAAACGGGCGGCGGGCTAAACGGGCGCGGGCTAAATGGACACGGGCGAAACGGGCGGGCAAAATGGGCGGGCTAAACGGGCGCAAGCTAAAAATGGGAAAAAAACATATAAAAACTTACAATTAAAAAATAAAAATAATTGTTTGAAAGCCGGTGATAAAAAAATTAATAAAAAATATCCGTCGAGTATACTAATTTGTATTTTACAAGTGCGCCCGTTAAGCCCATTTAGTTTCTTACATATGCGCCCGTTTAGCCCATCCATTATAAAGAATGGGCAAAAAGTGCCCCATCCTTTTTTGAAAATGGGCAAAAAGTGCCCATTTGTATCCAAATGGGCAAGATTTGCCACCTCTAATATTAAATAAGCTTCTTATTAATAATGAGACATTTTAGTCTTTTTTTTATCGGTTACATTATGTCTTATCGTACCAACCAAACATTATTAATAACAGTAGTGAATCATTACATTACATCAATTATTATATTACGTCGTTTATTTCACTCATTTGACATTTTTTTTCCCACCAAACGAAAATGATTAGGTATATGGAAAAATTTTATTTGCACTATTATATTTTTACATGTTAATTGACAAATACTCATTATTTATTTTGGTTTGATTTAATACTAAAGATTAATTTAAAAGTTTAAAAAAAAATACGGAGAAATCATTTCTTGCCAAAATGTCTAAAGGTTTCAAAAAACAGACAGAAAAACAAAAGTTGTAAATATTACGAAATACTTTTTATCACTAATGATAATTTACTAGTGATAAAATAATGAAATTACTATTTATATTTCATTTCTTTTTCACTAGTGAAATATTACCGGTTATAACCAATATTTCTTTTTCATATTTATAACTTTAGTCCCTATGTTTTTTTTTATAATTTTTGAATATTTTGACAATAATGTCTTTTCTTATTTTTTAATAAATTTTAATTTTAAGTAATGAATAACTAAAATTAATCCTTTTAACATATAAAAAATAAAAAATACAAAACAATTCAACTCTGATATATACTTAAAACAAAGTAAACAATATTATAAGCAAATTTTATCTTATTATCTTATAAAGTATTTGATAAATTCTATTTTTAAAAATTCTGAAAATTAAAATATTTAAAATTGACCTATATAAAAACAAAATTGATCATTTATCTTCTTTTTAACAACCCTTTGTAACAATTTATTAGAAAATCAATTTGGTAATCTAATTTTATCTTTTTTTAAATTTTATGCTCTTTGGTTATATATCTATTTTGATATATATCTATCTTAATATATTAAATTAATTTTTAGTTTTACTTATTTTAAGATTTATATAATTTTAATTTAAAATAATAGCCACCCTCATTTCGTCCCTCATACCCACACCGAAATGAGGATGTAACGGGAAGGGATCTATAAAGGTCTTTTATTTATCAAAGATCTAATGAACCACTTACGGTCATTGATTTTAATTTGATCTAATAACTCTAATTAAATCTATTTTCATTATATATTCACTTTCACTAACCGTATTTTTTCATACAGACAAAAAATAAAAAATGGTAGATCGCGATGTTCCACAATCACCGCCTCATTTTAACGACGACAACCTCAACAACTTTAGTTTTTCGGCGACCTCCACAACAAACCCACTTTTCCGGTGATCTTCACAACAAACCCGCCCTTATCCGGCAACCTCCACAACAAACCACCATATTCCGATAATGTAGATGTTATTGAAGTTGATGACGATGTTATTGAAGCCGGTGACTCATATATGAAGTTGATGCCGATATTATTGAAGATGTAGCTGTACAAACAAGTAATGATATAGGTAAAGCACATATTATGATTGTTGATGCACACCATGTATTTGATGAAATGACACTATGATAATAACATGTGATTTAACATGTTCTAATTTATGAATGAGCATTTTTATTAAAGTTTGATCGATTTTTGTAGTTGATAAGCTGATTACAGAACTTGGACTTATGATTACAGAACTAGGACTGTGACTCATATATGAGTCACTGTGACTCATATATGAGTCACTGTGACTCATGTATGAGTCATGGTGACTCATGTATGAGTCATGGTGACTCATATATGAGTCACTATGACTCATATATGAGTCATAATGACTCATATAGGAAATTGTACATATGTAAGTTTATTTTATAATACGGGTAATAATATAGCCTCTTTTGTAACCAAATCATGGTGACTCATATATGAGCCACCATGAAACATATATGAGTCATGATTACTCATATTTGAGTCTCTAAGAAACATATATGAGTCACCTGACTCATATATGAGTCACTATGATAAAAATATGATTCATACTCAGTTATTAACTGTGACTCATGTATGAGTCATTGTGACTCATATATGAGTCATGATGAGTCATATATGAAACCATGCTTTACTGATTTTTTTTGTTTGCAGTTCCAAAAAGGGCCACCAAATCTTATAAGACCAACCCTTATCCGCCTCTCATGGTGAGGTAGAGGAGTCTGATGAGGATGATAGTGAATAAGAGGGGTCTGGTGACGATGACAATGAGAAGTGGTCTGGTGATTCTGATGATGAGGAGTCTGGTGAATCGTAGTCTTGTTGAATTATAGTTAGATGATAAAACTGATGATAGTGGTAGTTATGTGGTCTTTTGTAAATTCTACGTTATTTTAAATTGATGTAGTCGGCAAATAACTATTTGATTGTTTCTTTTCATTGTATAAAATGTGTTTTTAGATGATTCTTTATCGAAGTAATTTACAATTTTGATTTACGTATTTGCTGCTTATTTTGTGTATTAAATATGATCCAGAAAAAATATATGTTTGAGTCAGTATAAAACATGTTTCACCATTATTCATATTGAGTCACCATAAAAAATTCAATTCAGATCTTCAACACATGGTTTCAACATAAAAAAATAAAATTAAGTCTAAACAAAGTAAGATGAGAACACAAAACTATTCAAGGAGTTGCATTTGCTTGTCCCGTTTCTTATTCAACACTGGTTCGTGCTTCCTTTTCAGCAACAATAATTCTTGCAAGTTTGGCCATGTATTTAGGATTTTCCAGACAAGTCATTTTTGTATTCTTGTTTGTCTTCGCTCCACAATATCCACAAACCTGACTTTGCTTCTTTTTAGCTGTAATATCTATTTCTCTTGCACTTTTTTATACATGCTCATCTCTTGCCACCTTTGTTTAAACCAAAATGTGGATTTTTTAAAGATTGTTTTTTGGTTTCTAAACTGAATAAATATCTTCAGTCATGTCACCTATTTTCTGTGAAGGAGGATTTGACACTAAGACCAGAAATTCTTTCTTTATAGCTTTTGATATTTCCCAATATTATCATAGTGACTCATATGAGTCACAGTGACTCATACATGAGTCACAATGACTCATATATGATTCATTAAATTAAACAAAATCATAAGTCACTTCTGTAATCAGCTTATCAACTACAAAAACCCATCAGTCTTTAATAAAAAATGCTCACTCATAAGTAAACACTTGTGATATCACGTGTGATTATCATTGTGTCATTTCATCAAACACATGGTGTGCATCAACAATCATAACACTTATCTACTACTATTTGAGCATAATCAACTTATAAAAGCATAAAAGCAAAAGAAATTACCGTCACCCAGATCGTTTAGATGATGAATCGACCTTTGATTTTTGTTCGTTGCTAAAATTAGAGTTTGAATGACTAAATAAGATTGGATGATTGAGAGAGATTGAGAGAAATCATATGGGTTTGTAATTGACGAGCTGAATAAAATATGTGGGGAGTGAAAAAATATGTGGGGAGTTTTATGTGGATTATCTGATATATCGTTCTTTTTTTTTAATTAAATATTATGTTATTATACTAGTCGTAGGATGAGAAGTAAATTAAAGGTGAGGATGGGTTCAAGCAGACTATGTTTAAATCAAGGACTTGATTGAACTTTTTACAACTTAAAAATGGTTTCAAGTTGATTTCAAAACCTAATATAATAAAAAATGAGAATGTAATGCATGATCAAGCAATAATCCTAGACGTACCTTTCCATTGTAACACAGTAGTTGTTGTGGTTTCCCTCGGGTGAAAATAGGCGGCAATTGATAAAAACCCAAATAGATCAATATAGTTTAGAAAAAACCTAACCTAGATAGATGGCAGCTTGTAAAAATAAAAAAAAAGGTATTTAGTCGGAATTGGTATAAAGAGGCCTAAAACGTATTTGAAGAGCCTAAAAGTTTGTTTTAACATATGGACGGCCTATAAGTGAAAACTTTAATACGTAGTAGATGAGTGGTTTTCGAACGGCTAATTTTTAAAATGACTCAATATTACTCATTATTTGTTTTTTTCCATCTATTAAACTAAAATTTTTTTAAATACCTCAAGCGATTTATACGATTTATGCAATTTAATAAAAGAAAATGTATTTGAGAAATTCTAATAAATTGCACAAGTCGGATAAATCACATAAATTATTTAGAGAAATTTTGGTTTGATATGTAAAAAAACAAAAAGTATATCTTGGGTCATTTCAATAATTAGCCCGCCCTATACTAATTAGTTATACAACCATTTTTTTGTTATACGAAAAGAAATGGCACGAAAATAGTATATCTTCACATTTCATCTTTCTAAATATATAATTAGTTGATTCTTAGAGTGGGGGAGCAAGGGCTTCTTAAAGTGGGGGAGCAAGGGTTGGTTAGAGGGCTAGTAGCCTTTTGGCGTCACCCAACAATTGGTGCATCACTCTCACTCTCGCGTCAAAGCTGCTCGCGCCAACAGTACCAGCTAGCGCCAAGCAATTTTTAACTTTTTTTTTGTTTTTTTAGTAATAAAGGGGGGTTTTTGTGAACCTAGTATACCCCTTTGGCATCACTTTTTCTCGTGCCAACCACTCCACCATAAATATAGTGCCAAAGGGTTTCTCGTGCCAAAGCCCCAAAATCCTATGTGGCGGCTTTGGCACCACCTTTTCGTGCCAACGACTCCCAACTCACTTAAGAACTTGGATACCAAACAATTAGCAAATATTTAAGAGGTTGCAGTTTATACTTTATAGACAGAATTTTTAAGAACTTGGATGGTACCAAAGTCGACTTTGACACTTTGAGCATCATTTAAAGTATAAAATTTACATTTTCTAAAAAAAAACTGTACCTTATAAAATTTTAAAACCAAAAAAGATTATAGCATTTGATTAAAGTTCTCTTAGTAGAAACTTTCTTAAATTACCAAGGGAAACTTCTTCATGATGCTAACTGAAAACTGAAAACAAACCATATATGACTTTGAAATATAACATGTTGACTTTTTGTAGTCATACTAAGGAATTTTTAGCACCAATGTCAACTGAGTTCATTTAAAAGTCGACATCAAATGTTAGATTTGAAAAGGTTATTTTATTTGACTTGAAAGTCAAATTTTCATTTTTTTTTGAGAATAAAGCTATGAAAGTAACAACAATTATAGATTGTCATTTACAAACCTTTGACATCAAAGAATGGTTCTTGACTACGTGTTCAATATCCTTCAAATCCTTCCTAATGTCACCTATATACCACAACGTCAACTTATATATGTGTTCTTCATACAAAAGTAGCCACCAAAACATCATCGATTGGAAATCACTATGTACTACTTCAGTTTGAAGCAGAGCGTTGCTTCCAGCCTCGTCAACATATCCATCATCCCCTGCTCCGTCCAGTCAAATATGGGCTAAAAAGAGTAAGGCTAAATGTTAACTTCTATTCATGTTGTTAAATTTTCAGAACATATATGCAGGAGGATGATAAGCAAGCTCCTAAAGACCCGTCTGATATGATTGACCCGAACCCACCTAGAGGCCCGAGTCACGTGGAAGACACATGGGTCAGCTTAATTCAATCAAATCCTTCCAGCATTTGATTGCAGACAATATCCCCGAGTATTACTCTACATACTAATCAAGAATATTTACCTTATTGTCATGTTATTTTATGTTCTCTATTATTTTCGTTATTATTTTTATGGGAATTTCTAACATGTGCCCACAATGCACATGTTTGTGTTTATAAAAAAGTAAAGTTTTGGTTTATTAAATGCAAATTGTTATTTATTTATGATGAATTTTAAGTGTATTTAGTGTGAATTAAATATATTTTTTAATATAAAAAAAAGTTAGTGTTTAATAAATATGTGGTAATAAAAACGTAAGTTAATTGCATAAATCATCTTGCGAGTAATAAAATTGGTCTGAAAGAATTCTTTTCACGGGATCTTCTCATCTTTTTCACTCGTATTGGATTCGGTCTCGTGACCACTAACTCCATATGAGTTTGGTCCATTTACATTAGTTCAATATCGAGTTTAATCCCTAACGAAACTAGTGGTGAAGGGACTAAAGCTAATGCGGGTCAAAACCACAAGAAGAAAATATGTTAAAAAAATTTTATAGACAAATTTCGTTAAAAACACGTCAAACCACAGATACGGTTGATGCAATTAACTCTAAAATTGTTATAAGAAAAAGAAAGTTGTTGTGTTAATGATGTCGTAGGTCAAAATTAATGTTGCAAAAATCGTGAATCGATAGTTGGGTGTTCGACCATTTTATAGCTTGTAGAAACTAGAAGGAGAGTTGAATAGTTTCTAATTAGTTTTCAAAACATTTCGGCTTAATCCACTGTGCGCGGTTCCTTATGTCTACCCGCGGTTCCTTATCAATAAAGAACCGCCGGTCCATTTATGGAACCGCCGACAGTGGACGATGCCATTTGTTATATGTTAAACATCAACAATTCTTTGTATCAAATTCTCGATCAAGTTTGACTAGATATGAGATGTGTTTGATTAAAAGATAAATAATGAGACATTTTAGTCTTTTTTTTTTATCGGTTACATTATGTCTTAACGTACCAACCAAACATTATTAATAACAGTAGTGAATCATTACATCACATCAGTTATTCTATTATGTCGTTTATTTCACTCATTTGACATTTTTTTCCCACCAAACGAAAATGATTAGGTATATGGAAAAAATTTATTTGCACTATTATATTTTTACATGTTAATTGACAAATACTCATTATTTATTTTGGTTTGATTTAATACTAAAGATTAATTTAAAAGTTTAAAAAAAAAACGGAGAAATCATTTCTTGCCAAAATGTCTAAAGGTTTCAAAAAACAGACAGAAAAAAAAAGTTGTAAATATTACGAAATACTTTTTATCACTAATGATAATTTACTAGTGATAAAATAATGAAATTACTATTTATATTTCATTTCTTTTTCACTAGTGAAATATTACCGGTTATAACCAATATTTCTTTTTCATATTTATAACTTTAGTCCCTCTGTTTTTTTTAATAATTTTTGAATATTTTGACAATAATGTCTTTTCTTATTTTTTAATAAAATTTAATTTTAAGTAATGAATAACTAAAATTAATCCTTTTAACATATAAAAAATGAAAAATACAAAACAATTCAACTCTGATATATACTTAAAACAAAGTAAACAATATTATAAGCAAATTTTATCTTATTATCTTATAAAGTATTTGAGAAATTCTATTTTTAAAAATTCTGAAAATTAAAATATTTAAAATTGACCTATATAAAAACAAAATTGATCATTTATCTTCTTTTTAACAACCCTTTGTAACAATTTATTAGAAAATCAATTTGGTAATCTAATTTTATCTTTTTTAAAATTTTATGCTCTTTGGTTATATAAAAGATTTTGATATATATCTATCTTAATATATTAAATTAATTTTTAGTTTTACTCATTTTAAGATTTATATAATTTTAATTTAAAATAATAGCCACCCTCATTTCGTCCCTCATACCCACACCGAAATGAGGATGTAACAGTGTTCGATAGTTTCCGAAAGTAGGTTTCTTATTCCATCTCTTTTATCTTGTTTATGTTTTATACTTTTATTTACGTCTGTTAGGAATTCCTGGGTTTCCATAGCCCCTAGATGGATATTATTATGATCGGATTGTTAACTTTACTAGATTAGATATAACTCGAATGCCGGTGTTTGGATGAGTTCATTTTGCCGGCATATAAGATAAGAATGTTAGTAATGCTGTTGTTGCTGAGCTCATTCATGGATTTATTTTAGCTCATATTGTGGCTTTAACAGCATATTTAGAGACAAGTAAGCCTACTGAGGTGTTTGGATTATCTTATAAGTTAAAGGGTGGTCGGATTAGCTTGTCTTGTCGGTTTAATGAGTGTATTTAAATATGGAACAGCTCACTTTCTTTTGGCTTACTAATTTGAGTTTATGGTTTATTTAAGTTTATAAGGTCAGCATGCTAAGCCCGTGTCCCGAATGAGCTTTTCCAAAACAACATAAGCTTGTAAAGCAGCAAAATAAGCTAATTTTAACACTCAACATAAGCTCAGACAAACAAGCACCTAAGTTTAATACTTACTACTATTTACCGAGTTGATAATAAATGTCGTGTATTTTAATGATCGTCATAATTAAGCCCTTACATAATTTGGGATAATACACGTCATGTGGGACTTTAGAATAAATTTGTTAATTTAGGTTATTCAATTAATCTGATATCAAACGGGTAATATGCTTTTGTCGATGGTAACAGCAGATATTGTCAATGCTAGATAATTGTTGCAATATGTATAGTACTCCGCAACTGAATTATGTCATTTATGAATTAGTGGACATGCTCACATGTGATGATTAGGGTGGACTAATTTCTCCAGATAAATCTTTGTAAACTGTTCTGTTCTAACTCCTGAGCCTTTGTTCTTTAAGATCACCACCTGACACTTCACTAAGGATTTGCTACCACGCATCTTAGATACTGATATTTATGACCTAAGGTACTTTTTGGTGCGGGTGACTTATTTTGCTCAGCCAAATGTCAATTTTGTGATACGAACCTATCCCATACTAGGCTCGTAATTGGTTCATAAGTCCCAAGTGTAGAACTCACTCAAAAAGCTAGCTTGTTTGAGGAGGGGACACCCGGACATTATAAACCATCAACCATTCCCATACATGGCCGATGTGGGATCATAACATTACCCCACCCTTTGAAGAACCAACGTCCTCGTTGGTCACGGCTATGTTGGTCACGGTTGGCACCCCCTTTGGGTCCAAGCCACCACTCCATAGGCCACCACTCCGAGCTCGTTGGTCACGGCTATGTTGGTCACGGTTGGCACCCCCTTTGGGTCCAAGCCACCACTCCATAGGCCACCACTCCGAGTGTTGGAACCTCGTAAGGTAGGGCTAGCTCTGATACCAATTGATACGAACCTATCCCATACTAGGCTCGTAATTGGTTCATAAGTCCCAAGTGTAGAACTCACTCAAAAAGCTAGCTTGTTTGAGGAGGGGACACCCGGACATTATAAACCATCAACCATTCCCATACATGGCCGATGTGGGATCATAACATTTTGTTTAGGACCTCAAATCTTGAGTCAGCTGTGAGAGGTGTGTCCTCCACGTACATCCATCCATTCTCCGTTGTGGTTTATGTTATCTTAGTTGTTGTTTTGATAGATAAAGTGAGACTAGTAAAATATTACTTTCTGTTACTCTTTTGTTTATGCCATTTGTCATCTATTTTTGCTCATCATAAACTGCAGATGGCTAGTAATTTAATGAATAAGTGTTACGACGTTCACTTTCTCTCATTCAGCAAATAGAACCTGAAACTACAACGGATCACTTATCACTTACCACATACAGCACTACGCCACTTCCATATCTATACAACCATCTATATGCATATATGGAAAAAAAAATTGAGCAGGCCCTTAGTCTTTTAAATTGGCTATATGATCCAGTTGTGAATTCTGGATTTTCGTATTGACAACGCAACTATAATAAGATTACATTGTTTTTGACACTTAAGTGGTTAAATTGAGGAGATGAGACGAAAAATGTTATATATGGCTGATTATAGTCGGAAGAGTTGATGGATGTACTGACTATACGAGATGAGACGTTTTTCTGGTTCTTAGTAGATGCGAGTCTTATAAATATTGTCATAACCTGTTAGACACCCACATAAAAATCCGACTTTCCTTTCAATAGTTATTTTGATTAAAAGCCTTAGTTTGGGATATTGCACGTGGATGTTGGGCTTTACCATAAGTTTGTTAAACTGGTATCGGTTTATTCTGATATCAGATGGGTGTAATGCTTTTGTGGATGGTAACATCAATTGTAATCAACACTATTTGTAGGTTAATCTGAATAAGCTGTTCCGTTCGAAGCCTTGTTCCTTAACATTGCCGCCTGATTCCCCTTTAAGGATTGAGGAACCTACTTATGAGGGTCTTTGCCATTTTCTCTGATCTTGTTAAGAATATAATAGCTCTGATCCAATATTCATTACACTGAGTTGGCTTATAATATAGTCAAAACTAGAGTTTCAAACGTTATCCTCACCTACCTTTTCCTCACTTATGGAGGATTAATTGTTACTTAGTTATTTTGTACACTATCTTTGGCTTTACTTTTTCCTCAACAAGAATTTAGTGTTATTATTATAAATGGCTAAGGTTCTATGCTTATGGCTAATGTAATATAGAGGATAATAAGCAACTTGTAAACCATTCAACTATTTTGGAAGGATTTTTGCGAGAAGCTTAAAATATAGGTCAAAGGGTGTTTGATAGTTTCCGAAAATAGGTTTCTTATTCCATCTCTTTATCTTCTTTATGTTTTATACTTTTATTTACTTGTGTTAGGAATTCCTGGGTTTCGATAGAAGTATACAACTTATGATTGGATTGTTATAGTTCCCTATGGTTATATCATACTGTATATGACTGGTTAACTTTACTAGATTAGATATAACTCGAATGCCGTGCCCTGCCCGTATATAAGATAAGAATGTTAGTAGTAATTGCTCACCTCATTCATGGATTTCTTTTACCTCATATTCTGGCTTTATCAGCTTATATAAGCCTATTCAGGTCTTTGGATTATCCTATAAGCTAAGGGTGGGTTGGATTGGGTTGGATTAGTTTATTTTGTCTGTTTATTGGGCGTACTTGAATTTGTAAAACCTCACCCTTTTATCTTTTTTGGGTTTATGGTTTATTTAAAGCTTATAAGCTCCAGCATGTAAAGCCCATGATCTGAATGAGCTTTTCCAAAACAACATAAGACTCAACAAGGGCCTATGAGCTTGTTCATTGTAAGCCATAAGCTTGTTTTTTAATTAACCTTATTTTTTCGGCTTATGAGATAAGATCATTAGAATGTTAGTAATGCGCTTGTTGTTGTTGTTGAGCTGATTAGGTTTCTAAGGGTAAGCGTATCAGCTTATTTAGAGACAAGTAAGCCTATTGAGGTGTTTGGATTATCTTATATTTTTTTAATGTGCTAATGAATTTAGACAACAAACCTTGGTGTGACTTTGAAGGGTTTATATATTTTTTTAGTACTTGAGAATTCTAAGTTAAGGTAGGAATCGTGGCAGAACCAACTTCCTGTCAATCAATATAGTGCTTTTCCTATGATGCAGGAGTCTGATAAGAGGGTATTTTGATGTATAACATAAACCAAACTGAGTTATTTTCGCATTTGATATCGAAAATCCAAAAAAGGAAATCATATAAATACTGTGAGACATTGGGGTTCTGAGTATCTTGTAGTATGTTGGCTACAGCTCATCTGGTCATGAAAATACAGGATTTTTGATTTTATGTTAATGGTCTATTTCTGGTGACTACACATAAATTACGGAAATGTCAGTAATATAATTCTTTTTTCCATTGGAATGCAGGTTAATCTGCTGTTGTCTAAATGGATGCGGGAGTTGGAAAAAGTTTTCTATATATTGTTGCTTTTGATACCGCTATGCTTCCAGAAGCCAAACCTGATGATTTGCAGACTGCAGTATGGTAAGAAAATCAATATATGTTGGTTTTTAGGGGAAGGTCACTTTGACATCCATCATTAGAGTCTTTTCTATTCTACTAGGTTCAGTGTTTTCTACTTTTCTATGTGTCTGCTAGACCTTTACTGATCTTAGGTAGTCATGGTTTATTTAATGGACGGCATGAACACTGCAGTAGTTTCCTACTGTTCATTGATGATCTAGTTCCCTTTGAGCAATATACTTTAAAAGGCGCGAAGGCGAGTGAGACTCAAGTTCTCAGGCTTTATTCGAAATGAGGCTAGACACATACATAAGGCCTGTAAATGCGCATCGCCTTGCCTTGGCCTGTGCCTCACCTCAAGGTTACGTAACCTCGTTGCGCTTGAGCATAGAAAAGCTTGGCCTTTGAGAGTGACACATACTAGTCTGGTGACTGTGAGCCTTGATGATGTTAACAACATTGAGGATCCAGGTCTTGTTTTTAATAAGGGAAACACAATAACTTGTAAATTGGCAAATAATTTCACTTCATTAAGAGTTGGGCTTGTTTCTTTTTTTAAGTGCTTCCATATTAGGCTCTTAATTAGCCTCTTAGTGGGAAGAGAGAGATTTTGGTGCGAGTGTGGAACAAGATGTTCAAAGTGATTTGGGCCCACAACTTTTCCCACTAAGAGGCAAAAAAAGAAAAAGAAACACCCGTGTGGTTTCATATATATCGCGAGAAAATATTTTGGGTCTGTAGTGTATGATGGAGTCTATATTCTGAGGGATAATCCATTATGTCATTGCTATAAAATCACAGCATATCGCGGCAAAATATTTGATAAGGTTATTTTGGCTGGCTGCTGATCTAATCATTTGACTTTCTAACTCAACTTGGCTCTCGTAAGTCAGTTTACCCAACTTGGCTCTCGTAAGAACTTATTATGACAGCCATCGTCTGGGAAGCTCTTTGCACATTATGGATTTACATTCACATGCTTTTATAAACGTGAAGGCTTACTCTTGTTTCCAGAGAAGTGACTTACCCACAAGACCAGATTCTTAGTTATTACAAACACAGAGGAAACAATATTTGTTTGAAAGCTTTACCGAAAAAGAGACATTTTAAAAATAAAAAAGGGAAACAGTTGCACTTTTTAAGTTGTATGAGAAACTGCAATGCGTCTTCACTTCTAAAATTGAGATGCTGAAACACTATTTGTATATGATCTACCATCAAGCTCCAGTATGATGTTGTGTTCTCATCATGTTCTGTAGGTTGTCTTCGCTGAAGATGGTTCATCAGAGCTAGATGCTGCTGCACAACTGGCTGTAATGGTAAGTTCTTACATGTGGTTCAATTTTATCTTATCACGAGCAAATTATATAGTTTCTTTTCTCTGACAACATTTATACATAATACATTTAAGAGCACAAGGTAGGGTAATTACCTATAACATGTTATAGGTACCCCCACTTGACTTGAGCTTTTACCCGTATAACACAAGCTTATATAAAGTAGCATCCAAATTTGCCCTCACTGGTGTTATCCTATAACATGGAGCCATAGGAACACTGGTACCCACAAAATAACAAACACAAATACAAGCAAGAAAAACTAAAAAAAAAAAACAAAAGAAAAAGAAAATACCTGATACATGGAGCCGGTACCTATTTAATGCAGAGCGGTATGTGGTGGCTCCAAGCCATAGGTATCAATGTGGCCCTATGGCGTAAGCCTACCTTGTGCTCTAACATTCTTGAGTATATTTTTCAAGCACTTCTAATCACATAATCGTGTTTTAATTTGTCATAAAAATTGACATAGTTGAGGGTTAATTAAGTGAACACTGTAAATTGTCACAGACCAAATAGCCAATGGTAGCGACTAAAATTATGTTACTCGTGAATTAACTTTTATTAATCGACCAATTTCAGGCTTTCACAAGATATGTTCGGCGAGAGTGCACTTGCTTGTCATTAACAGGTACACAACATCTTTTCTTATTAGGATCTAATTGTGTACCTGTTAATGACTTGATCAAAGACCCTCTCACACCAATGTGATATATTATAGTATTAAAAGTACATACAAAGCTTGTGAATACTTTGTGTTGGATGTATATTTGAGAAATAGCTTTTCTTTTACATAAAAATAAATTCTAGAAATGCGTGACCCGTTGGAATCGCGTGGACCAAAATGGTGTTTCTAAATTCAAATAATGGATATTAACATGCTAAAAAGTGAAGTAGCAGGAAACTAACCAAAAAAGAAAACTTCCCTCCAAACCTATAAAAGTCAAGTGTTAGGTTCTCTTATTACAGTTTTGGTCAACAATGAACCTTGACCTCCGTTTTCTTTTCATCATTTACATTTACTCATTAGATTAGGAATGCTAGTATTTGAACTGATGGTACCCTTGAGCTTTGGTTTCCTGTTCATAGGTTTGATATGATTTTACACGCTTACTTGGCGGATTGAATTGTATAATGTGATTCGTGGATGTGCAGATAAAGAAGCAATGATGTCCGGCAACTTCTTGTTCACCCCTATTGAGAACCCAAAAGCCTAGCCCTAGCAATGAAGAATGGTATTATGCGGATAGCTTTAGATGCCTTTTTCTAGTAAGAAAATTTGTGTTTTTTTTACAACACATATAAAGCTCAACTGCGAATCAATCTTTTCTGAATGTATTTTGCCAAAAAGTTAGTTCTAGGTGCAACACTATATGACTCATGGGGAGACTGCAGAGTAGTTATTCCTCCAGAATCGGTCATAATTTATGTATTTTGTTGAAACAGTAGTTCAATTTATGACTTTTAGGGCTTTCCGGTATTACTGGGTGTCTGATCGATCAGCCTGTTTTCAAGTCACAAACAATAAGTTCTAGATGTTTGAATTATTAAATCCGATTCTGATTGTTTAGGTATTGGCTTATTTGTATTTTCTGCTCAAGTATTGGTGGTATTGTTCGGGAATGCAATGCCAAAATCCATTTTAGATTTTTGGGTTTGTTTTTGTTGATAATTGAGCCAAAATGAAACAGAAACCCAAATAAAAAATTTGGCTTGGGCTTTTAATTTTGGGATTGATTTGGGCTGAACTGAATTCTTTACTTTGATATTTTGAGTAAACACTCTAATAGTCTTGTGGTGTGTGTGAGACTGTGAGTTGCCAACAAGGTTGTAAATAGCGTGAAGCGTGGCGTAGCGTTATTGCCAAGCTACAAGCTACAGAAGCTATAACGAAGCTATGACGTTTTCTGAAGCGTGATATATAGCGGCACAAAATATTTATAAATTAGCATTTACATAGCGAGTTTATAAAATGAAACAATATTTTAATTTTAGTTGAAAACAAAACCGGCTATTAGTTACTCAATGATTTATCTCCATAGTAAAATTACTAAGCACAAGTCAACTAAATAGCCAAAAATTAGTAAACGAGTAAAATTCTTGTAAATCAGCAAAAAGATTTGAAAAAAAGCGCCACGTTACGCGCTATAGCGCGCTATATCACGCTTTATAGCGCTTTTTAGCACCCTACGCCTTAAGACACTGCCTTAGTCTGTTTCGTAACGTGGAGGCCACGCTTCACGCTATAGCCCGCTATAAGGCGCGCTATAGCGCGCTATTTAGAACCCTGGTTGCCAACTGGTTCAAAACTCATTCGAAGCACTTGTAATATATATTGTGAGATAGGTGGAGCCGTGGAGGTGGTGTCGACTGTAGGGTGTGACAGAATTGCCCTTCGATAAATGCTAATAATACAGATGTGGTCTCCCCAAACATGCTATTATACATATCAAGCCTTCTCTCATTTGGATACAAGTATGAAACGCCTAGAGGTTGTAGGTTCAAGACTCGTTGAAGGTGCTTATGAAATACTTGCGGTTCGAAAGAAAGAAAAGTCACTGATTACAGATATTCGAATAATGAATATCAATAACACATCCAAATTGTACCAAAATATAACCGGTCGAACGACCTCTAAAATACAAAAGTGTATCGAACATGCTGTGTGCAAAATGCGTAAGTCGTGCCTACGTCTCAGCAAGCTTCACATCCAATTCTTTCTTGATTTCTTCTTTTTCATTTTTGATTGCCAAAACTTGAGACTGTTTTACATAACGTTTTCTCTCGTTTTTTATTCCTAGGTCGAAAAGCCTTGTTTATCAAGTTCTCTTGCTTCCTCCAGCTATTCCATAGACAGTTTTTGATACTTTGATGGTTTGACCTACAAAACACAATTTATATCTATTGTAACTCATTTTAACCCATAAGTCGTGGCCTCGAACTGTCAACTTGCATTTTTATGGAAAAATTATACGATGGTATCATTCGTATAATTTTCTTTATCTATAAATATCGCTATAACTCAATTATTTTTATGCACGATTTCGCGTTATGTCTTTAATATATCATCATTTGCGCCTTTCCTTTTTATTTTAGAAAATGTTTTTGGTTTTTCAAACATCATATTCAAATTTACTGTAGTGTTTATCACATAAAAATTAAAAGAGAATATATGAAAAGCAATCTTTGGATAGGTACCTAGTTATCTAAAAGTAGAATATGTGTGTGCTTTTCATATGTGTATATTTGTCTACTTCAAAACTGTATAACCAGAAAATGCAAAAATATCCTAATATAAATTTGTAATGGTAAAAAGTTATTTATTATACGTGTTTGGATTAGTTAACTACAATAGTTTTTTTTTGATAAAATTTTGGAGCTGATGTTAAACTTTTTTATTAAGTCATGTTTAATTAGCAGATGATTTAATGTAGATAGTGTTAGTTTTATTGTTTAATATTTTAAGTCATATTGCTTCATTAAGTCACAAACAAACATTTTTTATATGACTTAATAAATTCAGTTTTTTTTCTATTAAGTCAGTTAATACCTTATCAAACACCACCTTACTATATTATAAAGTATTTGGTACATTTTTACTTTTAAAAAGTCTGAAAGTTATGACAATTTATATGAATGTTTTTGAAAACATTTATTTTGTAATTAATTATCATCTTCTTTTGTAACAACCTATTAAAAATGTCATTTTATATTTAAAATTGAATTTTTTTCTTAATCTAATTATTTTTTTCATAATCTAATTTTATTACTCCATTCATTCTAAAATTATTGTCCATCTTTCTATTTTGTGTTGTTCCAAAATTATTGTCCAATGCTAAAAGTAAATAGAAAACTTTGATTAATTTACTATATTATCCTTCAATGCAATTATTATTACAAATATTAAAAAAGAATTAATTAATTAGCTAAATGTAAAAGTGTCATTATATTAAAAAGTAAGAGAGATAAAGCTGTAATAAATGTATTTTTCTTAAACAGTGTGATTCTTTTCTGGTGACAATAATTTTAAGACGAAAGGAGTATATTTTTAAAATTTTTATGTTTTTTGATTTAATTTCCATGTTCATGTTTTAATTAATTTTTAGTTTTTCTTATTCTTTTAAGATTTATCTTATTTTGATTTAATTTTTTTATAATTTCAAAATTTAAATACAAATTTAACAAGCAAAATTAGTAACGTTTGTCACTTAAAAATCGTCACCGAATACCTATCGCTGCATTACGCGGATACATGCTTTTATCTCTATAATTCATTATATTTGATTTTTGGTACAAAAGAAAATTAAAGTTGACACGTAGACCAATAACAAGTTGACAACGTACTGTTTGATTATCAGTCCTTCGACATCACAGTGTCCAGCAGTCAATGACGAGCCTCTCACCCTACTTTTTGAGTTAACTTCATTTTGTCCAATTTCTTTTTATAAATGCAAAGGGTTTAATCCAAAAATGAAATATCCGTTTCAGGCTTAGTCCATTTTCTTGCTATTAACAAATCGCTCATTTAATGTTCACGTATGTGTTTTTCTACTATTATTATGGGTAGCATGCATGTTTTAGATGAATAAACTAAATGGTCGACGTACTTTTGACTTCATTAAACATATGTATGGAAAATATTTATGACTTATTCAGTATATTCGTCATCGCAAATGGCTATATGCTATAGTAATGTTGGACTTGCTTGTTTCATAACTTAGCATGTCGTTAAACATATTGGTCTTACTCTTATTGATGAGTTGATCAATATAAATGCTCTCAAATGTATGATATGAGTGTCCTCAATCATTTTGGTGTAACTTTGATTTACTTAAGACCAAAGGATTTTCGAGTTAAGTTATAATGTAAGTTAGGAGGTGCGGAGTGCACGCTTGTATAAACTAATTAACTTCAATTCGGGTATATATATAAAGGTGGAAGCGAATGAATAAATGCTGGTCAGACCTGCTCCTCAAGTCTAGATATGCACATCCTCAACCTTATTTTTTTTATTTTTTTTAACAGCGAGTTAGTTGTTCGTGATTCGATCCCACAGTGACATCTAATTGAGCATTATACAAGTCTCGAAACTTCTCCTTTATGTGATAAACCCTACTCTTGCCTCTGAATGTTTTTAGTAAAACTCGAACTTGATTAGAAAGGTTTGCATTGATGTGTTTTTTTTGTACGTAAAAGTTAGCTACTTAGCACTCTTTTTAATTTGATACAATAATAATAAAGCGACGTGTTTGATAAACCCGCAGCTAACGTTTGCAATTGTTTCCATTTTGTGTACTAAAATCTGCCATTTGATAAACTTTGTCCCATTTAATGTTAGCTACTTAGCACTCTTTGTTGTTGTTGTTGTTTTTTTTTTTTGCTTAGATCGATCTTTCTGGTGCCCATGTAGATTTTATATTGTGATAGGTTGTGACTAGCGATATATGTATCAAATACTGATTTTCTATTTTAACACCGAATTTGACCATGTGTGAAAGGGGCAATCGCACAAGGTTTCTACTTTTTAGGGGCATCCGATTTCAAAAATTTCGGTACTCAGTTTTGGTCGAATTAATCTCTTTAGAAGATGTTTTAGGCTAGAAAATATATGTTTTTTATGATCAAGGAAACAAAAAAATCCTACCTGCTGTGTGTACTTGGTTTTTTTTTCTTGGACGGAGGTGATGATGGTACGCATCAAACTTTTAACTTCCTATAATATGTGGCTAAGTTACTAATACTAATAGGAGTTAAATTATTCATACCTCCTTAAATGGATATTGGCAACCCTTCTTTTATTTTTTGATTATCTCTTAGTTAGTTTGAATAAACGAAAAAGGTAAAATAGAATGTCGGGTTTAAAAAGATAAACTGACTCAAACTATGTGAAATGAATATTTAGCTGCGTGGATGTTGAAAATGAGATGCTAAGAAAGTGACGTTGAAAGAGCAAAATGGCTTGAACCACTTTTGTGCAACCAAGTTCATTTATTTTGATCATTTAGAATCAAACTCGACTTTCATTCATTCAGATCATTAAAAAACACAGCTTCCCCGACTGCCACCAAGTTTTAACAATATTTTCGACCAAAAACTCACAATACTTTTTCTGTGATCTTTTCTGGCAAGTTTGTCGAGTCCGACACTACAACAACTTTGGACGTTGTATCATAGAAAACAGATGGCGAATCTGTTTTAAGGGAATCGTGTTCAAGACGAGCCCCGTCTCTAAATCTTTACTGCTTTCTTTTATGTTCATTCTTCAGCTATGTTATTTTATTTTCTGTTAATTTAGTTATTATAATTTGATTTATTTAATAAAAATATATACCGTTTCCTAGAACCTTAAAATAGATTATGTGTTACATAATTTATGTTTTTTTCCGCAATTTAAAATTTATTTTTATCCGTTAATATTAATCCGATTTATAAGTGTTTTAAATTATGTAACACATAATCTGTTTTAAGGTTCTACGAAACGGTGTACGTTTTTATTAAATAAATCAAATCATAATAACTAAATTAACAGAAAATAAAATAACATAGCTGAAGAATGAAAATAAAAGAAAATAGTAAAGATTTAGAGACGAGGCTCGTCTTGAACACGATACCCTTAAAACATATTTGTCATCTGTTTTCCATGATACAACGTCCAAAGTTGTTGTAGTGTCGTACTCGACAAACTTGCCAGAAAAGATCACAGAAAAAGTGTTGTGAGTTTTTGATCGAAAATATTGTTAAAACTTGGTGGCAGTCGGGGAAGCTGTGTTTTTTAATGATCTGAATGAATGAAAGTCGAGTTTGATTCTAAATGATCAAAATAAATGAACTTGGTTGCACAAAAGTGGTTCAAGCCATTTTGCTATTTCAACGTCACTTTCTTAGCATCTCATATTAACATTCACACAGCTAAATATTCATTTCACATAGTTTAAGTCACTTTCATCTTTTTAGACTTTAACATTCTATTTTACCTTTTTCATTTATTCAAACTAATTAAAAGATAAATCAAAAATAAGAGAAGAGTTGCCAATATCCATTTAAGGAGGTATGAATAATCAAAACACCCACACTTGTGTATATAGGAAATTCAAATATATACTTGTTTGAATCTGCTTACTCAATCTTGGTTCCAATTAATCATATTTAATAGCCAGATAAATCAGTTTAATAATACGCAATCTTAGTTTCAGCATAAACTTATTAGAACAATTATTAACCTGTTAAATAATATATGTGTGATTAAAACTGATTTTCAATGAAACTCAATCTTGGTTTCGCTAGAAAACAGTTTATGAATAAAATCTGTTAAATATTAATCCGATTTATAAGTGTTTTAAATTATGTAACACATAATCTATTTTAAGGTTGTAGGAAACGGTGTATATTTTTATTAAATAAATCAAATTATAATAACTAACTTAACAGAAAATAAAATAATATAGCTGAAGAATGAACATAAAAGAAAGCAGTAAAGATTTAGAGACGGGGCTCGTCTTGAACACGATTCCCTTAAAACAGATTCGCCATCTGTTTTCTATGATACAACGTCCAAAGTTGTTGTAGTGTCGGACTCGACAAACTTGCCAGAAAAGATCACAGAAAAAGTGTTAAAAAATATAAAGTCAACCACCAAAAGATTACCCAGAAGAACTTTATTAACTAATCAAGAACAGTCCCCAAACGGATGCTGTTCAACATACAAACCAAAGAAGATAGTCCCCAAACGGATGCTATCTGAAAACATACATCAAGAACAAAACAAAACTTAAACAACTAAACTAACTAAGATCCATACGTCTACATTTAGATCGTATGGATCTATTTAGGATTTAAAGGAAAGCTGATTAGAGTGAGTGAGGATGAGAGGATGAGAGTGGTGGTTGAGAGCGATAAGATTGATGTGTGTGTGTTGTGTTTAACTCAAAGCTGCGTATCCAAGATATAACCCTAGTCAACAACACGCTCCAGTCAACAAACAAACTTCAAATGTCCACCTTTGGTCCCTGCACAAAACACAAACAACAAAACAAAGCCCAACGGCTAATAACGTTTATAAAAAAGATACATAAACACCCCTTCAGCTTATGAACTTGTCATAACCATAAATCATATTTCCAACACCCTTCCTCAAGATCATAAGCCAAAGAAATTCTTTAAACATAATCTGGAGCATAAAGTTTTATGCTGATGATTTCCAAGGCCTTTAGTAAGAATGTCAGCAACTTGATTCTCAGAAGATACCTTCACAGTCTTAATAAGACCAGAGGCAACTTTTTCCCTTACCAAATGAACATCAATATCAAAGTGCTTGGTTTTTTCATGCATCACAGGGTTAGCTGCAATCTGAATTGCAGAGCTATTGTCACAAAACAACCAAGCAGGAATGGAAGAAGGAACATTGAGGTCCACAAGGATTTTGTTAAGCCACATGACTTCACATATAGCAGATGCCATAGCCCTGTATTCAGCCTCAGCAGAGGATCTGGAAAGGGTGGCCTGCTTTTTGCTTTTCCAAGACACCAAGTTATTACAAATGAAAACACAGTACCCAGAAACAGACCTTCTTGTCATTTTACACTTAGCCCAATCAGAGTCAGAAAACACTTTAATGGTTTTGGAATTAGACTTAGAGTAAGTTAAACCAGCACCAGGAGCATTTTTTAAATATCTGAGCACTCTAAGAGCAGCCTCAAAGTGAGACTGAAGAGGAGCATGCATATGTTGACTAAGGCAATGAACAGAATATGATATATCAGGTCTGGTATTACAAAGGTAAATGAGTTTTCCAACAATTCTTTGATAACTGGTGATATTGGAAAGAAATTTATCATCAATACTTTCTTTATGAGCCAAAATGCCATTTTCAGTCATGGGAGTACATACAGGTTTACAACCAAGTAAACCGTACTCATGCAGAAGCTCAATACAGTACTTTCTTTGGTTCAGACACAAGCCATTGTCAAGTTTTAAAACTTCTATTCCAAGAAAATACCTTAGATTACCCAAATCTTTGATTTTAAAACTCTGACTAAGCAGGATTTTAAAACTATCAATTTCACTATCGTTGTTGCCAGTCACAATAATATCATCCACATAAACAAGCAAAACAAGAAAGATCCCATCTTTGTTCTTAGTGAACAAGGAGTGATCATTTTTACTTTGAACAAAACCAGCATTACTAAGAAATTCAACAAGCTTTATATTCCACTGTCTAGGGGCTTGTTTAAGACCATATAAAGCCTTTTTTATTTTGCAAACTCTCTTTTCACTTTTGTCAAAGAAACCAGGGGGAGGCAACATATAAACATCTTCAGTAAGATCACCATATAAGAAAGCATTGTTAATATCCATTTGGAAAATATTCCAAGTGTTTTGCACAGCAAGATTTAGGACACACCTAATAGTACTCATTTTAACGACAGGACTGAAAATTTCATCATAATCAATCCCCTCTCTCTGCCCACAACCTTTAGCCACTAATCTGGCTTTATATCTTTCAATTTCACCATCAGGTTTATATTTGATTTTATAAACCCATTTGGAAGGTATGGCTTTCCTATTAATGGGCAGAGTAGTAAGGGTCCAAGTGTCATTAGAATACAAGGCTTCCATCTCATTGTTCATAGCATGCACCCAATTAACATTTTTAACAGCCTCAAGAAAGCAAGTAGGTTCAACAGTCCTATTGAGATTAGATATGAAACATCTATTGACATCAGACAGTTTAGTATGGTTGGCATATCTGTTTAACCCATACTTAACCTTGTCATCCAAAACAAAATCATTCAACTTATCAGGCAATTTAGGCACTCTATTAGACCTTCTAGGATTAACAAGAGGCCTATCATCATCTGTCCTATTGCTGGAATCAAAGATGGGAACTTGGTTTTGAAAATTGCCCTCAGAAATGAATAGATTTTCATCCATTGATGATGCAGTATGGTTATCACTCTCAACTGGCTGCTCCTCAGCAGTATTAGTTGAAGAGTGATCCATAATTACCGTTCTTGCATCATCAGATGGTCCCCTTCCTTCATCATTGGGTCTTGAGACATTTTGGTTTTCAGAATCAAAAAAATCAAAAAAGGTTTTATTGTCAAACTCTTTATTTAAAACTTTATTCTTGGAATTCATTTTATAAGGAAAAACATTTTCATAAAATTTAACATCTCTTGAAAAAAAGAAACTTCTATTTTCTAAACTCAAAACTTTGTAAGCCTTTTTTGTACTAGAATAACCAATTAAAATGCATTTTTCAGATTTATGAGAAAACTTATCATGATTGTTCAAAATACTAGCAAAACATAAACATCCAAAACATCTCAGATGGGAAAGGGATGGTTCCCTATCATACAGCATACTAAAAGGAGATTTACCAGCAAGAACAGAAGATGGAAGCCTGTTAATTAAGTAGGTAGCAGTTAAAATACACTCAGTCCAAAGATATAAAGGAATACCACTCTGAAACAAAAGAGTTCTAGCCACATTAAGCAGATGTCTGTGCTTTCTCTCAGCAATCCCATTTTGCTGAGGAGAATAAGCACAAGAGGTTTGGTGCACAATACCTTTTTCTTTTAAAAAAATGTCCATTTTACTGTTTATGAACTCAGTCCCATTATCAGACCTTATAATTTTAACCCTCTTTTGAAATTGGTTGAAGATAAGATTAACAAAATCTTCAAAGTATTTAAACACTTCATCCTTAGATTTAATTAAATAAACCCAAACAGCTCTTGAAAAATCATCAACAATGGTAAGAAAGTACCTAAACCCTTCCTTAGAGGTAACCCGGTAGGGTCCCCATAAGTCTAGATGGATGAGATCACCCACCATTTTAGACGTATGATTACTCAAGGGAAAGGGTTCTCTAGTCTGCTTAGAAAAGTGACAGATATCACAAGGAGTAATGTGTTCAGGTCTACTTATTTTAAGAGCATCTTTTAGGACATGTAAGACATTATCAGAAGGATGACCAAGACGATTGTGCCAAACATTTTTAGAAACATGAAAACAAGCAACAGATAAATTACTCTTAACTTGAGGTAACTTACATTCAGAATCAAACAAGTATAAGCCATCACACTCATTACCAATCCCCAGAATATTTTCCCTTTTCAAATCCTGGATAATACAATTATGTTCAGTAAAACCAACATGAAGCTTGCTATCTTTGATCAACTTGTTAACAGACAACAGACTAACAGTGTAATCAGGTATAACCAAAACATCAAATAAGACCACATTACTAGTAAGTTTAAGGTTACCAATACAAGTGATTTTAGCAACAGTCCCATTGGGATGACCAACAGTAATGTTTAAGTCAGAAATATCAATCACATGTGTCATGTTTTTAGTGGAATTAGTGATGTGTTGATTAGCCCCAGAGTCAATTATCCAACCAAAATTGACTTTAATCCCATTATAATTGATCTTAGCAACAAAGAACTTATAAAAGTGATTGTTAAAAAACACATTTCCATTAAAGAAACTAAAATTAATACCTGCCATGTTATCTTGAACACCACAATTCTCCTTTTCACTAATCAGATTCATGAGTTTGGCAATTTGGTCATTAGTAAAGGGTAAGGTGGTGTTAGAACTCTGAGTATCAACACTGTTACTGGAACCAACTCTGTTATTATTATTCACCTTAAAAGGAGTCCTATTGTTACCAGTATTAGAATTCTTTTTATATCCAGGAGGATATCCAATTAACTCAAAACATCTGTCAACAGTATGACCTTTCATATTGCAATTAGTACATAACAAAGAGTTGTAATTGTTCCGGTTTCCCCCATTGCTGTTGTTACTATTGGAAAACTGATTTGACTGATTTCTGTTTCCCCCATTGTTACCATTAAAAAACTGATTAGAATTTCTGTTGTTAGAAGATCTATTCTGATTCTGATTTTTGGGAAAATCATTGGCTTTAGCAGCAAAGGAGGAAACCTGGGGTTTTGGGACCCCAGAATTGGAGTTAAGACCCCTATGGGACTCTTCTCTACACACAATAACAAAGGCATCCTTAACATCAGGTAAAACAGGTTGGGTCAACAAGGAACTTCTTATAGGTTGATAAACTTCATCCAAACCCATTAAAAACTGCATTAATTTCATAAGTTGTTGGTGTTTGCTAGACTCAGCTCTAGCAATGCAAGTACAAGGAGAAAACTTGGTAAGAATATCAAACTCTCTCCATAGAGAGTTCAATTTGTGATAATACTCAGACACAGATAAACCATTTTGTTTGAAATTATTGATTTTCTGAATCAAATTAAACAGAATTGAACCATCAAGTTTATCATAAGTCTCCCTAAGTTCATTCCAAACCTCAGCAGCATTTTCAGAATACACTTGACTTAAATAAAGATCTTCAGATATACAACTTAATAACCAAGACAATACCACAGCATTACACCTATCCCATTGATTAGAAAGAGCCTCACTATTAGCATAAGCAGTTTTAAGACAAGTACCATCAACAAATCCCATTTTATTTCTAGCTTGTAAAGCAATTTTGACAGCATTAGCCCAAAGTCTATAATTGTCACAACCAGTAAGCTTAATACTAACAAGAGCCCCAAGATTATGATCATTAGGTTGCAAATGCAAAGGATTGCCAACATCTAAAGAACTAATCAACACAGGAGTAGGAACAGGAGTAGTCATAATGAAAAAACAAGTAAACAACACAGAAGACAAACAAGCAAAGAGCAAATAAATCAGCAAATAATAAGGAGAGAGAGAACTTGAATCTCAATAATCACCAAATCTAGCTTGTGGACTGGGGTTGGCCAGAGCAGGTATCCACACCAGTCATGCTGGAGGGTCAAGGTGTTAACCGAACCCGTTTGCACCCACCTCACTAGATCAATGATCAAAAAAGAAACAAGGACTTACAGTGCAAAAGAGCGGAAGCAGAAACACCACTTGTGCTCTTGATTCACTTAGTCAAGAGACACAAGTGGAAAATAGTACCAATTTCACCAGAGACAAACAACCAGAACTCAAAAGCCAATAATTAGGGTTACACAAACCCTAATTTTAAGCTACCAACAAAACTGAAGATACCAAATCAAAAAGCCCCCAAAATTAAAAAATTAGGGTTTCACAAACCCTAATTTTAAATTTTCAGAAACTAAAAGATTTAACCTCCAATGAAAAGAACCAGCTGCAGGAAGAGTTAGATAACAAGAATATAGAATAAAAACTTACCAATCAAGAAACCCTAATTTCTGATTTTAGGGTTTTTTGAAATAAATCAAAGAAATAGTAAATTAACCACGTTAATCAATGATTAACACTCAAAAAAGTAGTTCCCAATCCAAAATAAGTGAAACCCCCAAAAAGTTGAAACCCTAATTTTTTTTTAAAAAAAAATTATAGATCAAAAAACTTTTATCCCAAAGAACAGAGCCTAACGCTCTGATACCATGTTAAAAAATATAAAATCAACCACCAAAAGATTACCCAGAAGAACTTTATTAACTAATCAAGAACAGTCCCCAAACGGATGCTGTTCAACATACAAACCAAAGAAGATAGTCCCCAAACGGATGCTATCTGAAAACATACATCAAGAACAAAACAAAACTTAAACAACTAAACTAACTAAGATCCATACGTCTACATTTAGATCGTATGGATCTATTTAGGATTTAAAGGAAAGCTGATTAGAGTGAGTGAGGATGCGAGGATGAGAGTGGTGGTTGAGAGCGATAAGAATGATGTGTGTGTGTTGTGTTTAACTCAAAGCTGCGTATCCAAGATATAACCCTAGTCAACAACACGCTCCAGTCAACAAACAAACTTCAAATGTCCACCTTTGGTCCCTGCACAAAACACAAACAACAAAACAAAGCCCAACGGCTAATAACGTTTATAAAAAAGATACATAAACACCCCTTCAGCTTATGAACTTGTCATAACCATAAATCATATTTCCAACAAAAAGTGTTGTGAGTTTTTGGTCGAAAATATTGTTAAAACTTGGTGGCAGTCGGGGAAGCTGTGTTTTTTAATGATCTGAATGAATGAAAGTCGAGTTTGATTCTAAATGATCAAAATAAATGAACTTGGTTGCACAAAAGTGGTTCAAGCCATTTTGCTCTTTCAAAGTCACTTTCTTAGCATCTCATTTTCAACATCCACACAGCTAAATATTCATTTCACATAGTTTGAGTCAGTTTATCTTTTTAGACCCGACATTCTATTTTACCTTTTTCATTTATTCAAACTAACTAAGAGATAATCAAAAAATAAAAGAAGGGTTGCCAATATCCATTTAAGGAGGTATGAATAATTTAACTCCTATTAGTATTAGTAACTTAGCCACATATTATAGGAAGTTAAAAGTTTGATGCGTACCATCATCACCTCCGTCGAAGAAAAAAAAAACCAAGTACACACTGCAGGTAGGATTTTTTTGTTTCCTTGATCATAAAAAACATATATTTTCTAGCCTAAAACATCTTCTAAGAGCACTGGGAACCATGGCGCCGTGGGGTGCCAAACCCACGGCGCGATTCGCGTGATGACTCCCCTAACCCACAAAACTCACGGCGTGTAGCCACGGCGTGACTCAACTCACTTGCGTGAGTTTGTTTGTGATTTTTTTTTTTTTTTTTTTGTGTGTGTATTGGGGAAGAAGAAAGGGGGTATTGTGTGTATTGTGGGACCCACATTCACCCATCACTTGGAGTGATGACTCCCCACTTTTTTTCATGTGAGTGAGTGGGTGAGTTTCGATGACGTGGCACCCGAAAAACCCATCACTCCAAGTGATGGTTCCCAGTGCTCTAAAGAGATTAATTCGACCAAAACTGAGTACCGAAATTTTTGAAATCGGATGCCCCTAAAAAGTAGAAACTTTGTGCGATTGCCCTTTTCACACATGGTCAAATTCGGTGTTAAAATAGAAAATCAGTATTTGATACATATATCGCTAGTCACAACCTATCACAATATAAAATCTACATGGGCACCAGAAAGATCGATCTAAGCAAAAAAAAAAAAACAACAACAACAACAAAGAGTGCTAAGTAGCTAACATTAAATGGGACAAAGTTTATCAAATGGCAGATTTTAGTACACAAAATGGAAACAATTGCAAACGTTAGCTGCGGGTTTATCAAACACGTCGCTTTATTATTATTGTATCAAATTAAAAAGAGTGCTAAGTAGCTAACTTTTACGTACAAAAAAAACACATCAATGCAAACCTTTCTAATCAAGTTCGAGTTTTACTAAAAACATTCAGAGGCAAGAGTAGGGTTTATCCCATAAAGGAGAAGTTTCGAGACTTGTATAATGCTCAATTAGATGTCACTGTAGGATCGAATCACGAACAACTAACTCGCTGTTAAAAAAAATAAAAAAAATAAGGTTGAGGATGTGCATATCTAGGCTTGAGGAGCAGGTCTGACCAGCATTTATTCATTCGCTTCCACCTTTATATATATACCCGAATTGAAGTTAATTAGTTTATACAAGCGTGCACTCCGCACTTCCTAACTTACATTATAACTTAACTCGAAAACCCTTTGGTCTTAGGTAAATCAAAATTACACCAAAATGATTGAGGACACTCATATCATACATTTGAGAGCATTTATATTGATCAACTCATCAATAAGAGTAAGACCAATATGTTTAACGACATGCTAAGTTATGAAACAAGCAAGTCCAACATTACTATAGCATATAGCCATTTGCGATGACGAATATACTGAATAAGTCATAAATATTTTCCATACATATGTTTAATGAAGTCAAAAGTACGTCGACCATTTAGTTTATTCATCTAAAACATGCATGCTACCCATAATAATAGTAGAAAAACACATACGTGAACATAATATCCCTTCATCCGTGATAGGAACACTCATAACTAGGTCCATTTTTTAATCTGGAAAGTTTTTGTGGCCATTGTTTCTTTTGTGCCTTTAGAAAATGTATTTCCGTCAGCTATTTTTGCACTTACCTTTTTTGCATCAAAAAGATGCTCGGGATTGATGTCAAACGCTTCGCTGATGATCTTTGTTTCACCAGAAATTTTAACATTCCCCAAAACATATATAGAGCTGGTTTTTCTCCACCACTAATGTCAAGTTTTTTTCCTTGAATCCAGGAAGCTCTATCATAATAACTAATTCTTCCTCGGATAACTTGGTAGTTGCGTTCAACTTTTCTGGCTCCCGCTCTTTTTCTCCAAAACAAAGTGTAGTCTCAGTCCTGATTCTCCAAGTCCAGCTAGTAGGTGCAGGGGGTCCTTCAGTGGTCACCACTTGCTTCAAAGCCCCCATTAATGCAGAAAACATATTTGGTGTACCTTTTGTATCAGGTGACAAAGCTCATCAGACGTGATAAAAATAGATATAGAAATACAAACAAACAAATAACCGTATTACTTTCATCTACGGATTCTCATTTGTAGATTAATAACAAAACAGATGTATCTATGTCATGAAAGAAAAAACCAGCTGGATTCTCATTTGTAGGTTAGGGGTTGTTAGGTGTCTAGTTCCATGTACGCGTACAATTAATGAATCCTGTATTTTCAATATGAATGGTGGTGAATTTGAGAAGACGAAACAGATGTACCTGTACTAGACCTTGTGACCAGCCATTTAGCACATGTTGGTATTGCAAAACGTGAAAGTATTGTCCAAGTTAAGGTGATCATCAGATAGATTGGAAGCATCAACGAGATGCTTCTCTTTTCCAATTTGCAGTCGGTTCATAAACTTCCGATAAAACTTTGGGAGAAAATGTCGGTATAAGAGAGTCTCTTGTGCCTTGGTAATGGCCAGTTGGCCACACCTAAAGCATCGTAAGGAAGATCAACAGATAAGGTTTCTCGATCATAGTCTAACAGTAAATCCATGATGACATCAAAAGTTAGCCGTTGAAAAACATTTTGTAAATCTGTCTTCAATCCTCTTTCTGTCATGTAATCAAGAACCGGAATAAGCTTTTTATGAATGCAATATAATTCTACATTGTTTTCTCCACCAGTTTCTTGAATTCTGCATGGTTGTTTTACGTTGCAACTTCCACAACTTGGAATCGCAATTGAAAATACCATCACCAGCGGCATCAAATATCTCTCTATGCTTTGGACCTTTCGGGTAATTATGAAAGTTGGTGGTTGTTATATATTGAAAGTTGGCTGGATCACTCGTGACAAGCATATCATTATTGGTGAACCAAGGGCCTTTGAACATGAATGTACCTCCGCTCTCTTTCACAATATCCGTGGCATGATCATGAAAACGATGGAAATTCCATAAGAGGCTAGGTGTCATGCCTAATAAAGGCCAATTGGTGGGCAATGAGGAACGTTGAGTTCTAAGCTTTCTATAAGAGTAGTATAGAGAAATTAAACATCAATAAAGTCGAACCCAATGGCCTTGTTCCTCATCCTAATTAATATATCCATCTTTTGGGTCTCCAATGTCGACGTCCTCCCATTTTAGTACCTGTAAAGGTTTTATGAATACCTTATCACAATGCTCATTCACAGAGATTGGACAGTTGTGTTAGATAAATATTGTATATTAGGCATGTAAATATCCTAGCATATATCAAGGGATTTCTTAGCATAAATTACGTTTTGCTGATTAGAGAGATTATAGGAATCATGTATACCAGTAATAGTTATCATCATTGTATGCACTATATAAGTTGATTGATATCAATGAGAAAGGCAACGATTCCATTCTTTCATGGTATCAAAGCCAAAATCGATCCTTCTTTAACCTTTTCTTTCTTTTTCTTCTGAACACCATGGCTGACAAAATACATACTGCTCTCACATTCACCAACATCAAAAACATAATCCCAACCCTTGAGATGGAAAAAGGTTTGTATTCATCATGGGCTGAGCTCTTCAAGATTCATTGTAGGGCACACCAAGTGATCGACTTTATCATACCACCCACTGCTGCCTCTTCTTCCACAGAAAAAGAAAAAGAAAAAGAAGACCCTCCCCTCAATCACGCAGCCAAGTCGCGACTCGATGCCATTGTTCTTCAATGGATATATACCACTATCTCTAGTGATCTTCTCAACACCATCTTGCAACCTGATTCTACTGCTGCTCAAGCATGGAAACGCCTTCAAAATATTTTTGAAGATAACAAACACTCTCGAGCCGTGTATTTGGAGAATCAATTCTCCAATAGTCGTCTTGACAACTTCTCTAATGTCTCTTCCTACTGCCAAGAGACCAAGATGATCGCGAATCAACTTTCTAATGTAGGTGCTCCAGTGTCAAATCAACGGCTTGTTTTGCAACTAATAGCAGGTCTTAATGAAAACTATGATGGTATCGCCACCATCATTCAACAAAGTGATCCATTACCTCCATTTTATGAAGCTCGGTCCAAGCTTATTCTCGAAGAGACTCGTAAAGCCAAACAAGCAACAGCTGCTGCTCAATCCGCAGGTACTGCTCTTCTCACATCAATGGCTCCTAATGAAACTAAAAGTCAGAATCATGGTTCTGGCAATGTTTCCCGTGGTCGTGGAAACTCAGGACGTGGACGTGGCAATTCTGGTCGTGGTAATAATGGTAGAGGTCGTGGAAACCATGGTCGCGGTAGAAGTAATTATGGACGAAGCGGCGATTATTTTTCTCAACAAAATGGGCCTCGTCACCCTTTCTGGTTCCCATATCCACCGTGGGCGTGGCAACAACAGTCATGGGCTGTTCCTCCTTGCCCATACCCGACTTCTTCTTGGGCTCGATCCACCAACTCAAACCCTTCTTCTGGTATTCTTGGTCCTCGACCCAATACCTCCTATGCACCATCAGTTGCACCCACAGACCTTGAAAATGCAATACACACCATGACTCTCAACACTCCAGATGAAAATTGGTATTTGGACACCCGTGCCACGTCTCACATGGCATCAAATCAAGGTATTTTCTTATCTTACTTTAATATGCCTCATCGAAAAGATGTTATTGTTGGTAGCAGGCATACACTTCCGGTTCGTGGTTATGGACATGCATCTTTATCCTCTCCTAATCCTCCTTTACGTTTACAAAATATTCTTCATGTTCCTAACCTGATTAAAAATTTGATCTCGGTACGTCGTTTTACTACTGATAATTTTGTCACTATTGCTTTTGATCCTTTCGGTTTTGATGTGAAGGATTACATGACGGGAACACCACTCATGAGATGCAATAGTACCGGGATCTCTATCCTCTTCCAAAGTCCATGCTCCAACGAGCTTCATCGCCTTCCGCTTTTACCGTACTTTCTTCAAATCTATGGCATTACCGTTTAGGACATCCAGGAGAAGCTACTTTACGCTCTCTTCGGAAAAATAAGGTTATTTCATGTAAACGTACTTCTCCTTCTTTACTTTGTGAACCTTGTGTTTTTGGGAAGCATATTAAAATGCCATTTTTGGATTCTACTACTTGCACTACTATGCCATTTGACATCGTACATAGTGATGTGTGGACCTCGCCAACCTTAAGTTCCGCGGGACACAAGTACTATGTATTGTTTTTAGATGATTATACCAACTTCTTATGGACCTTTCCAATTGGAAACAAATCACAGGTTTACTCCATGTTCATATCTTTTAATAGTTTTATCCGAAATCAGTTTGATAAAAGTATTAAATGTTTTCAGTGCGACAATGGCAAAGAATACAAGAATGATTCTTTTCAACGTTTCTGTCACCAAAACGGCATGGCTTTTCGCTTCTCATGTCCACATACTTCATCACAAAATGGTAAAGCCGAAAGGAAAATCCGTGCCATCAACAATATTGTTCGTACCCTTCTTGCTCATTCTTCCATGCCACCCACTTTTTGGCATCACGCTCTCGACATGGCAACCTATCTCTTGAATATTCTTCCTAGCAAATTACTTTCTAACAGCTCTCCCACTCAAATACTTTATAACCGTAATCCTAGTTACAATCATTTACGAGTTTTTGGTTGCCTTTGTTACCCATTATTACCTTCTACTAGCATCAACAAACTTCAGTCCCGATCAATCCCGTGTGTCTTCTTAGGCTATCCACCAACCCATCGCGGATATAAATGTTACGATTTATCAACTCGTAGAATTATAATCTCGCGACATGTTTTGTTTGATGAAACTAAATTCCCTTTTGCTACCATTCACACTCCTACCCCTTCATCATACACCTTTTTCCATGACAACATTAGTCCATATTTTACTGCCCACTTTTCTCCAACCATCAACACACCTTCTGACCCTCCAATTTCCAGCAACCATACTTCACCAAATAGCCCATCCTCTTCATCTAATGAACAAAGAGGTCACCAACCAGACTTCCAAACAACCCACACCTCGCCCTCATCTTCCCCAGTTGCTCCATCTCCTTCTCAACCTGTTTCATCAGTCCCTCGTACATCACCATCTACATCTCAATCTTCCCTCTTATCCTCTCCTCGACACACTGCCCCTCGTGTTTCTCGGGCTCAGGTCATATCTCGGCCACCTCCACCTCGCACAATTACAACTTGTAGTATGCATGGTATTACAAAAACCAAGACCCCTTTTAGTCTTTCCACCACTCTTACTCCATCTCCACTCCCTAAAAACCCAAAAGATGCTTTGTCCGACCCCAGCTGGAATAATGCAATGTCCGACGAGTTTCATGCTCTCATTCAAAATAAGACATGGGAACTTGTACCTCGCACTCTAGGCATGAATATTATTCGATCCATGTGGGTTTTTCGTCATAAGAGGAAATCTGATGGTTCTTTTGAAAGGCATAAAGCCCGTCTCGTTGGTGACGGTAGATCTCAACAACTTGGTGTGGATTGTGATGAAACATTTAGTCCGGTTGTTAAACCGGCCACGATACGCACGGTTCTTTCTATTGCATTATCCCATTCTTGGCCTATACATCAATTGGACGTTAAAAATGCATTTTTGCATGGTTCATTACATGAAACGGTTTATATGCATCAACCTATGGGATTTCGGGATTCGCATTATCCGGATCATGTGTGCTTGCTTTAGAAATCTCTTTACGGACTCAAACAAGCTCCGCGAGCTTGGTATCAACGGTTCGCTGATTTTGTTTCTACTATTGGTTTCATACACAGCAAGTGTGATCATTCATTATTTATTTATCAACATGGTCGTGATACAACCTATATTTTATTGTATGTTGATGACATAATTCTGACAACATCATCACAACATCTCCAACAACGTATCATGTCTCTTCTTGCTAAAGAATTTGCAATGAGTGACCTTGGACCATTGAGTTATTTTTTGGGAATTTCTGTTAAAAGACATGCAAGTGGTCTTTTTCTTTCTCAGCGGACTTATGCAGAAGATATACTTAAGCGTGCAGGCATGTCTACATGTAACCCAGTTGCTACCCCTGTCGACACTAATTCTAAGCTGAGTATTTCTCCCGGTTCTCCATATGAAGATCCTACTCATTATAGAAGTCTCGTTGGGGATCTACAATATCTTACCTTTACAAGACCCGATATCTCATATGCTGTGCAACAAATTTGTCTACATATGCACGATCCTAAAGTTGATCATATGAACGCCCTCAAGAGGATTTTGCGTTACATTCGTGGCACTGTTAACTATGGTTTACATCTTTACCCTTCAAAAGTTGCTACTATTGTATCTTATACATATGCTGATTGGGGGGGATGTCCAGATACGCGGCGATCTACATCCGGTTATTGTGTTTTCTTGGGTGACAACCTTATTTCTTGGTCGTCCAAGTGTCAACCAACTCTCTCCCGATCAAGTGCCGAAGCCGAATACCGTGGCGTTGCAAATGTGGTATCAGAAACTTGTTGGATACGTAATCTTCTACTTGAGCTACATTGTCCTATCTCCGCTGCTACCTTAGTTTATTGCGACAATGTTAGCGCAATCTACTTGTCTGGTAATCCTGTCCAACATCAACGCACAAAACACATCGAAATGGATATTCATTTCGTGCGAGAAAAAGTTGCTCGCGGTGAGGTTCGTGTTCTCCACATTCCTTCTCGCTATCAAATTGCTGATGTTTTTACTAAAGGACTTCCACGGATACTTTTTGAAGATTTTCGAGACAGTCTCAGGGTTCGTTCCCCTCCCGCTTCGACTGCGGGGGTGTGTTAGATAAATATTGTATATTAGGCATGTAAATATCCTAGCATATATCAAGGGATTTCTTAGCATAAATTACGTTTTGCTGATTAGAGAGATTATAGGAATCATGTATACCCCAGTAATAGTTATCATCATTGTATGCACTATATAAGTTGATTGATATCAATGAGAAAGGCAACGATTCCATTCTTTCAAGTTGATCACAGATACATGTTTTTAAGTTTGTCGGGTATAAGTAACTAACAAACTCTTTCTTCGTGCAATTTCACCCGCCAACCCGTTTACATAACCGAGCTAAAAGGATCACAGATTGTTTTCAGGTTAGATTTTTCTAGCCCGCCAACCTGTGAACTATAAGTTGACACGAATTGCCTCCCCTGTTGGTAATCAGTTGATTATGTGTATTTAGTAATATAGAGGGGTTAATAGGGTAGTAAAGCTCGACCTCCAGTTTGACTACTCGAGTAGCTCGAACTACAATTTGACTCGTTTAAATTGAGTTAGTTTCAGGTTGTATGCAAGTCAATCTAGATAGTTCACGATTTGCCGACTCTTCCATATGTTCAACAAATTACAATGAACGTGAATCGACACTTTATAAGCTTTTTCTGGACTAATGTCACTCTATTGATCATTTCTTGGTTAGAAGATTGTTCTTCCATTAGTAGTTTACTAAGCATGTGAGCCTTTCATTATGCCCTCAATTTCATCATATGTTTGATGTTTGCAGTAAGAAAAAAAACAGTTTTATGAATATTATGTGTGTTTCCTGCATCTCCATCCAGCCACACCACTCCGAGGTGGTTCCCTTCCCGCATACCTAGCCATAATCCCACAGTGCATTCTTTTGCTCTAAAATGCAAACAATATGAAATCTTTAATTCCTTATGATGTTCATATTTGGACAAAACCACCTTTTAATGGGGTAAATTTACCATTAACAAGCTTTCCAGGAAACAAAGTTATAAGTACAATTGACGAGCAGTGTTAGTAAGATGAGGAATAAAAAAAACAAACACCATCAGGTATCAACACGATAGAGCCAGTGGTCTTTCGGCTTTCCAGGTCCAAATGGGCTTGAGATGCTTGAGACAAAGGGTACTTGTGGTTAACCCGAACACGTAAAACCCCAGTTGCAATGTTGGCAAATACCTCACCAGCACTTTCAAGTAGCTCGTCTCGTTTGGTTGTGTATTGCATCAGCGAAGGCCTAGTTAAGAAGAGGGATTTTACAGCAAGTGCTGATAAAAGTACTGGGTCTGGTGCACCAGATGACTGCCCAAAACTGACCAGGTGTCCCCGGATCTTTAAGCAGGCTAGTGATCCCTGAAACAATAATGGAAAGTCAGTTCATGCTGATCATGATTAACAAATTTGGAACACGATCGTGGAACAGGTAGAGGTGCAAGTTGAAAGTTTATGGACTTAAAATTAATAGTCGTGAGATAGGATCGAACTCGGGATCACGAGATTGCACACATAACGTAAAGGGTTAATTTATTTATTAAATTTATTATATATATTTATTAAATCAAACCAAAGCTTAACTAACGATCGTTAATAAATAAGAGTTAAGTTATAACGACCGTTATGGAATTAAATAGAAGCTAAAAGAAGGAAAACGGAAAAGTTCCGGAAGCCCTAATTGGGCCTTATGGGGCGTCGGCCTAAAGGAGAAAAAAGGAAGGGAGGAAAGATTTTCTTTCCTAATTGGTGTTTAGCTTGGAAAACAAGTTTTGTTAAGCCTATATAAACATCCAAAGCCTTCATAATTTTTCACCCATCCCTCTCTTATTGTTTCTTGCGATCGCAACCCAAGACCCCAAAGGGTTTTTCGTTGACTTTCGTTTTTCCAATATATCTAGTCCTAATCCCTCTCTAGGGTTATTGGGTAGATAATCCATAAGCGTTGAAGCTCGGTTTGTTCGTGCTAGACTCACGATTAACTCGCCGTATTACGTGTGTACAAGAGCGTGATATAATCTTCCTTTAGATTATATTCTTGGTATTGTTCATGATCAACCCTAGTTGCCGTTCGTTCCGTCGTCTTGTGGATCTAGCTAGGATAAAGGTATGTAACCCTAATCTTGATTAATATAATTGTGTTAAATTAATGATCTTGTTAATCGCTTCCGCTATGCGCTCTTTGATACATATTAGGGTTTTAAATAATTGTTATGAACTCTATAAACCATCAGTGGCATCGAGAGCCGTTTTAACATGATCATAATTATCAAGATCTAAAGTTTTTTAACTAATAATGATTTGTGTTAAAAATTACATGTTGTTTTTTAGGTTTTATGAAAAATTAGGGTTTTGTTTTTTATTATTATTAAAATCGAATTTTTTATTAAAAAAAAAATTTTGTAAACCCTAAAATTGCATGGTAATTAACTTTAGATGTTTTTGCATGAATTAATTGTTATGTCATGCGTGGTTACGATCCGTAGTTTTTTAATTGTTAAGAGAATGTGGGAGATCCGTAATAAACATGCATGTTTCTTACGGATCACATAATTTTGATTGCTATTTGCTTTATTTGATTCAAAGTTTTAAAATTAGGGAAGACTTTTTATGTTTATAAAAACCCTAGATTTGATGTTCTTTGAATAAATTGTTATGCATGTGGCTTTTTGATTTAGTTTTTTTTGTACTACTTGTATTCATACGTTTTCTATATTGTATGTTGTAAACAAGGGTAATTTTTTTCCAAGAAAATAATATGGACTAAATCTTATCAAAATTAATGAATTGTTTTGAGATGTAAAATACATATGATTTGCGTTGATTAGAATTGCAATAGCAACTTAACGGCTACTCAACTTTGGCAAACTATAAAGTGGGTATAACGCACCGCTGGTCATGTACCCGGTTAAGGAATGAGGTGTAATGCTTCAGCGCTGACCAAATTCCCGGCTCGCCTGTGCGTCAAATTGGTATTATCTACGGTTGTTATTGGTACAATTCTTTAAGGTTGATTTAACTACATTAATTCGCATCCGAAACACAATGAATAAGGTTATTGCTTTGTGCTATAACTAACGTTCTAGAAAAAGTACGGTGTGAATTTAGTTGTGTGTAAAATCTTCAATTGGTTTAACCAATACCTCAACTTGTAAGTATATGATGAACTTTTAGTCTCACCAAAAAGTTTACTAAATATTTTATTAAACTTATGTTATGGAAATGTATGCATGCTTCTCCATACATGATTTTGACACCAAAATCTATACCCTAAAATTTAAGTCATATGCCCTCTAATTGACGAACACTTGAAATTACAATTGTCGTCATATAAGATATCGGACGATGTTGTAATGGAGAGAAAACTTCATGACTGAATAAGATTGCACATGAAGGTTTTACGTTCTTTAGATTAGTCGACTTAATTGAGTTACTCAGTGAGAACTGGAAACTTAAGGCATAAAGAAGGGATAAAACATGTTTACAATGCAAATGATTTTGGCAATGTAAATCCCTGACATATCTAGAAATTGCAATTTGATTTGGCAATTATTGTTCGACAAGTTACTGTGTTGAATACATTTGTCACTAGCAGATCAACTGATGTGATAAATCTATGTCAATATGGATTCTAGTTTTTCAAGGAAAATACTATGGTTTTATTACCGGGGTAATTTTATTTTCTTGAATTGTATTATCGAAAATACTAATGTTTGAACTTATTTCTGTAGAAATGGCTCAACCCGAAAACAATCTGACAATAAGCTCGGCGTTCAAAGCTTTCTTTGAACGGCCTGAACTTACTGGCCCTAATTTCAATGATTGGTACCGCTCACTAAGAATTGTTCTGAGAGCAGCGGGTACTATCAATATCTTGGAAACTCCTTTTCCGGAGGATCTTGCTGAAGGAGAAACTGATCCGTAATAAACATGCATGTTTCTTACGGATCACATAATTTTGATTGCTATTTGCTTTATTTGATTCAAAGTTTTAAAATTAGGGAAGACTTTTTATGTTTATAAAAACCCTAGATTTGATGTTCTTTGAATAAATTGTTATGCATGTGGCTTTTTGATTTAGTTTTTTTTGTACTACTTGTATTCATACGTTTTCTATATTGTATGTTGTAAACAAGGGTAATTTTTTTCCAAGAAAATAATATGGACTAAATCTTATCAAAATTAATGAATTGTTTTGAGATGTAAAATACATATGATTTGCGTTGATTAGAATTGCAATAGCAACTTAACGGCTACTCAACTTTGGCAAACTATAAAGTGGGTATAACGCACCGCTGGTCATGTACCCGGTTAAGGAATGAGGTGTAATGCTTCAGCGCTGACCAAATTCCCGGCTCGCCTGTGCGTCAAATTGGTATTATCTACGGTTGTTATTGGTACAATTCTTTAAGGTTGATTTAACTACATTAATTCGCATCCGAAACACAATGAATAAGGTTATTGCTTTGTGCTATAACTAACGTTCTAGAAAAAGTACGGTGTGAATTTAGTTGTGTGTAAAATCTTCAATTGGTTTAACCAATACCTCAACTTGTAAGTATATGATGAACTTTTAGTCTCACCAAAAAGTTTACTAAATATTTTATTAAACTTATGTTATGGAAATGTATGCATGCTTCTCCATACATGATTTTGACACCAAAATCTATACCCTAAAATTTAAGTCATATGCCCTCTAATTGACGAACACTTGAAATTACAATTGTCGTCATATAAGATATCGGACGATGTTGTAATGGAGAGAAAACTTCATGACTGAATAAGATTGCACATGAAGGTTTTACGTTCTTTAGATTAGTCGACTTAATTGAGTTACTCAGTGAGAACTGGAAACTTAAGGCATAAAGAAGGGATAAAACATGTTTACAATGCAAATGATTTTGGCAATGTAAATCCCTGACATATCTAGAAATTGCAATTTGATTTGGCAATTATTGTTCGACAAGTTACTGTGTTGAATACATTTGTCACTAGCAGATCAACTGATGTGATAAATCTATGTCAATATGGATTCTAGTTTTTCAAGGAAAATACTATGGTTTTATTACCGGGGTAATTTTATTTTCTTGAATTGTATTATCGAAAATACTAATGTTTGAACTTATTTCTGTAGAAATGGCTCAACCCGAAAACAATCTGACAATAAGCTCGGCGTTCAAAGCTTTCTTTGAACGGCCTGAACTTACTGGCCCTAATTTCAATGATTGGTACCGCTCACTAAGAATTGTTCTGAGAGCAGCGGGTACTATCAATATCTTGGAAACTCCTTTTCCGGAGGATCTTGCTGAAGGAGAAACTGATGCGGAAAGGCTTCAACACGCTGCTAACGTTAAGAAGCACCATGAGGTGGCTGCTGTAATGTTAGGAAGAATGGATCCATCACTTCAAAGGAAGTATGAGCTAGCTTCACCTCAGCAAATGCTTGATGAACTCAAGGCTGTGTATGAAACGCCGCAAGCTGTAGAGATCTATGATCTGGTTGATGCTCTACATAGTTGCAAGCAAGCTCCTGGAAAGTCCGTAAGTGCTCATTATATGGAGATGAGGGGTTATATGGAACAACTCATCACACTAGGACAACCCTTTGATCATAATATGGCTATTAACTTGATCAATAGGTCCCTTAATAAGGACTTCAATGATTTCGTTCGTAACTATAATATGCATTGCACGGGGAAGACAGTTAATGATTTGCATGCAATGCTCATTGACTTCAAAAAGGGTTTGAAAGATAAGGCATCCACTGCTACACCTCAAGTACTTCTTGTACAAAAGGGTAGAGTGTCGAAACCAAAACCGCAAGGGAATAAGAAGCAGAAAGGCAAAGGAAAGGTTGATAAGAGCAAGCAAGTTGCGACTACATCAAAACCGAAGCATAACTTTGCTAAGAAATCTCTGAAAGATGAGACTTGTCACCACTGCAAGATGACTGGACACTGGAAGAGGAATTGCTCTCTCTATCTCCATGAAATAGCAGAACATAAGAAGAAGGCTGAGCAAGCTGCTGCAGCACCATCTTCTGGTAACTTATTTATGATAGAGTTATTTAATCTTTCATACAAATCAAACTCCTGGGTATATGATACGGGATGTGGTATTAACATTTGTAATACCCTGCAGGGATTTGAGTTGAAAAGGAGGCTTACCTATGGGGAATAATTTCTGCAAGTGGGCAATGGCGCACAAGTAACGGTTGAAGCTATAGGAATATTTAAATTAGTTTTACCTTCGGGTTTAGTACTGTTTTTAAATAATTGTCACTATGCACCAACAATTGTTAGGGGTGTCATTTCCTTTTCTTATATGTTGGATCTTGGATTTATTCACACGATTGATAATAATAGAATTTCTGTTTTCAAAGATGGTTTATTCTATTTTGTTGCAATTTCTGTGAATGGTGTTTTTGAAATAAACATGCATGATAAAAATTCCAAGAGGAAAAATAATTCTGTTTTTAGCATGAATAAGAAGAGTAAGTTAGACAAGAACTCTTCTTATCTTTGGCATTGTAGGCTTGCCCATATTGGGAAGACTCGCATACAAAAGCTACAACGTGATGGGCTTTTGGAAAGTATCAATGATGAATCATTCGATAAATGTGAATCTTGTATCTCTGGAAAGATGACCAAGAAACCTTTTAATAGCAATATTGAAAGGGCTACTGAACTACTTGGGTTGATACATACTGATGTGTGTGGACCACTTAGACATGTGTCAAGGAAATGTGCTAGCTACTTTTTGACGTTTACGGATGATTATAGCCGTTATGGTTATGTTTATTTACTTAAGCATAAACATGAGGTATTTGAAACATTCAAAACGTTTAAAGCCGAAGTAGAGTTACAACTAGGAAAGAAGATTAAAGCTCTTCGTTCTGACCGTGGTGGTGAATATTTAAGTCAAGAGTTTAAAGATTATTTAAGTGAGAATGGAATTGTTCAGAAACTTACTTCTCCGTATACTCTACAACATATGGTGTATCTGAAAGGAGAAATCGTACGTTATTGGATATGGTACGATCTATGTTTAATCTTACAACTTTACCATTATCCTTTTGGGATTATGCTCTTGAATCTGCTGTTCGTATTCTAAATATGGTTCCCACTAAGAAGGTAGATAAGACACCATATGAACTATGGCATGGCAAGAAGCCATATTTGTCTTATTTAAAAGTCTGGGGTTGTGAGGCGTATGTGAAACGTGACTCAGGAGATAAACTCCAACAACGCTCAGTAAAATGTATCTTTGTAGGTTACCCTAAGAAAACTATGGGTTACTACTATTATTATCCGGCTGAGAACAAAATAGTTGTGGCTCGGTATGGAGACTTCCTTGAAAATGATCTTGTAAATCAAGAATTCAGTGGGAGAAATTATGATCTTGAATAAATTCAAGAAGATACATTGCCTTCTGAAAATACTAGCGATGAAATTCCTGTAGAACTAGAAAGTCTGAGTGTTCCGCCGGAATTAATTCCTCCACGTAGGTCACAAAGGACTATACGTGCGCCGGACAAACTATATCTGTACATAGAGGATGATGAGGAGGAAGTAGGGGATCTTGGTGAACCTGCTAACTATCGATCCGCAATGTCTGATCCAGAAAAGTCAAAATGGATAGTTACGATGAATGAGGAAATGAAATCCATGGAAATCAATGATGTTTGGATTCTTGTAGACGCACCTAAAAATGCTAAAGTAGTGAAAAATAGGTGGATCTATAAGAAGAAAACTGACATGGATGGTGATGTACAATCCTATAAAGCACGTTTAGTGGCTAAAGGTTTTACTCAAACTTTTGGCGTAGACTACGAGGAGACATTTTCTCCTGTAGCAGACTTACGAGCTATTAGGATTCTCATAGCTATAGCAGCATACTATGACTATGAGATATGGCAAATGGATGTTAAAACTGCCTTCTTGAACGGTCGCTTAGATGAAGATATCTATATGCAACAACCGGAAGGGTATGTTGATCCTAAATATCCAAAGCGCGTGTGCAAACTTCAAAGATCCATTTATGGTTTGAAGCAAGCATCACGTCAATGGAATAAGCGATTTGATGAAGAAATCAAAAAGTTCGGATTTATTCAAAATTGTGATGAGCCATGTGTATACCGCAAAGCTAGTGGGAGTAATGTAGTGTTCCTAATTCTATATGTCGATGACATATTGATCATGGGAAGTAACATTCCAAGACTTAAGGAAGTTAAGGACTATCTTGGTAAATGTTTTTCTATGAAAGATTTGGGAGATGCTGCATATATTCTGGGAATTAAAATCTATCGAGATAGGAGTAGACGGTTAATTGGTCTTAGTCAAGATGCTTATATTGATAAGATATTAAAGAAATATAACATGCATAACTCTAAGAAAGGTTTCTTACCGATGGAGGTTAAGCATGAGTTAAGTCATGAGAAAGATGCATCATCACCTGAAGAGGTGGCTTACATGAAGAAGGTGCCTTATGCTTCGGCAGTAGGATCTATTATGTATGCTGTAAGATGCACAAGGCCTGATGTGGCGTTTGCTCAGAACTTGGTCAGTAGATACCAACAGAATCCAGGAAAGTTCCACTGGACTGCTGTTAAACATATTCTGAAGTATTTGAGGAGTACGAAAGATATGTTTTTGGTATTCGGGGGTAAACCAGACACAGAACTGAATGTAACAGGATTCTGTGATGCGTCCTGGCAATGTGATAAAGACGATACGAAGTCTCAGAGGGGTTACGTGTTTGTCATCAACGGAGAGCAGTAAGCAGAAAACCATTGCTATGCATGCGACTCAATCTGAGTACATGGCTGCTTCAGAAGCCGCAATGGAAGCTGTTTGGATTAGGAAGTTTATTGGGGATCTTGGAGTGATGCCTTCAATTAAAGAACCTATTGATATATATTGCGACAATTCTGCGGCAATAATATTCGCCAATGACCCTGAAGTCATGAAGGGCGCCAGACACTTTAAACGTAGATATCACTACGTTCGAGAACAAGCGGAAGCTCGAGAAATAAAATTGATAAAAGTTCACACAGATGATAACGTAGCTGATCCTTTTACTAAGGCTTTATCTAGGCCAAAGGTAGTTAAGCATGCCAAGGCAATTGGGCTGCAACTAGCTAGCGAATTCATGCAATAAATCTGTTGATTAGTATTTGGATAAATGATGTAAGACATTATTGAATTGATGAAATAAAGATTAGGTTTCGTTTATTTTTCTGTTATTTGATTTTGTATCCTATTTTACATGTTTTAATCCGTGAGCATTTTGATGTTTCTAAATGTCCGTTGTCAATTAATAATATGGGAATATTATTAAACTAAGACAATTCAAAATTGTGACAGAGTATACTTGGAAGTATATTGGTCAATTTTGGATGATATTTGATGGATCAAATATTGGACTTATCCCAACTATGTGATTTTACTTTATGGATCTTTGTCATTAAGTAAATCATAAATAGTTATCCTTAGACCTGAGATACCAGAAAACTGCATTGAATGTAGTGCATTTCTGTGAGATAACCTAACGCTAAACGTAATTGGTAGTTATAAGGGTTATTTTCAGAAGTGTTGCGAAGTTCATGTGTTTTGCTTGTAGTCAAAACGGGATTCGTTTCCTTCGAATTATGTTTGAAGTATAAATACAACTGGGCCCCTCGGGGGAGTAGTAAGATGTTTGTGTGGCCACACCCAAATTTGTTTTGGTAATCTTGCTATATCCGTAAACGAGAAACAGAATAGTTAATGAAGGAATGACTGAGATCCATATCCTTATTAACAAGCGTATTTGAAATGAAGGATAATAATAATGATGTAATCATTAAAAGGTTCTTGTCCAGGAGACCTTACCCGGTTTGTACTAGTGACATTGCTAGTGTAACTAGACGCTAGTCAATGTGATCACGATATTAGAATTTTGTCCAAGTGGGAGCTGAAAGTTTATGGACTTAAAATTAATAGTCGTGAGATATGATCGAACTCGGGATCACGGGATTGCACACATAACGTAAAGGGTTAATTTATTTATTAAATATATTTTATATATATTTATTAAATCAAACCAAAGCTTAACTAACGATCGTTAATAAATAAGAGTTAAGTTATAACGACCATTATGGAATTAAATAGAAGCTAAAAGAAGGAAAACGGAAAAGTTCCGGAAGCCCTAATTGGGCCTTATGGGGCGTCGGCCTAAAGGAGAAAAAAGGAAGGAAGGAAAGATTTTCTTAAATAATTGGTGTTTAGCTTGGAAAACAAGTTTTGTTAAGCCTATATAAACATCCAAAGCCTTCATAATTTTTCACCCATCCCTCTCTTCTTGTTTCTTGCGATCGCAACCCAAGACCCCAAAGGGTTTTTCGTTGACTTTCGTTTTTCCAATATATCTAGTCCTAATCCCTCTCTAGGGTTATTGGGTAGATAATCCATAAGCGTTGAAGCTCGGTTTGTTCGTGCTAGACTCACGGTTAACTCGCCGTATTACGTGTGTACAAGAGCGTGATATAATCTTCCTTTAGATTATATTCTTGGTATTGTTCATGATCAACCCTAGTTGCCGTTCGTTCCGTCGTCTTGTGGATCTAGCTAGGATAAAGGTATGTAACCCTAATCTTGATTAATATAATTGTGTTAAATTAATGATCTTGTTAATCGCTTCCGCTATGCGCTCTTTGATCCATATTAGGGTTTTAAATAATTGTTATGAACTCTATAAACCATCACAAGTTTGACCCATTTACTTATGGACGGGCTGATTTGGGTTATGTTTGATCTCTGACGGGTCAAAAGGGTGAAATAAAAGAAATAGGTACAAAGGAAACACGTCAAACGATCGGAGATTACTTAGATGTATATTTATTGTTGCATAAAACGTTCTACATTTCACCGATTAACCAACCCGCTGGTATTTCTACCCTCAGTTCTAAGGGTCTAAATGATTTATTTGACTCGATGAGAACCATAAATTCAAAATGCCTATTCTGTTCCATGTTCAGTGAGTCAGAATCATGAACCAAACTGAACCACTCATGTCAGCTTCGTGCATTGGTTTAAATGGAATCAAATTATTGGTATTTTTATAACATTATAATAGTAAGAGTTCTTTTTTAGTAAGTGACTGCTTCTAATTAATATTAATGTATTAAAAATCATCAGAGCACAACACCCTCAGTTTGATCGAGATTGGTTTGATTTGACATTTATAAACAAAAAGTAAACCAAACCAATCCGTTTAATAGTAACATGATTTTTGAATTAGATGATTCTTTTGAATCGAGATTTTATGCATTAAATATATACTATACATATTTCCTTTTTTGCTAACTAATTTTGTTTCACCCGTGTTGATCCATATCAGTACTCGAATAGACCCATCCATAATTTACTGGGTCAAAATTGGCACCTCTTCATGCACCCGTCCAGCTCAAGTAAGCAGAACAGCTAAAGACTCTTCAAAGTAGGGCTATCCTGCTACCATCAAGAATTCTAAAATGCTCAACAGGCAACGCATAACCCTTAATATGCTAAAAAATTAATCCCATGTAACTTAACAATGTTGTCTATGTAACATTTTTCATTTAGTAGGTCTAACTGACAATAATAGTTGGAAATCTTAGACCAGGTCTTATTTAACTGATGCAACTAGAAAAGCCACAAAAAGGAAATCGATGGAGAAACTGATTACCTCAAAGGTATCTTTCCCGACAGAATCATAGACTACATCCACCCCTTCACCTGAGGTGATCGCAGTAACGCGTTCAACAAAACTTTCTTCTTTGCTGATGATGACATGGTGGCACCCATCTTCCGTGGCTTGTACAGCTTTCTATTTGGTTGAGACAGTTCCAATAACAGTCGCTCCAAGAGCGTTTGCCCATTGACACAATAACGATCCAACACCACCTGCTGCAGCATGCACAAGGATTGTATGTCCACGTTCCACCTGTTAAAATACAAGTCTCAATTAGTTCAGCTTGAAAAAGGTAGCAAAATGGACCAGTTGTGTGGGTTTAATAGCGTTCCCATAGGACCATAGTGGTACATACATCAAACCCGAAATAAATAGCTTATAAAACAAACCAGGTCAGGATGTGACCGATGTGTCGATTAGTCCCAAAATAGTGTCGTTTGTTACTGAATTTGACAAATATATTGATCGCACTAAGAATATAACTTTCATTACAATTACTAATCAGGCCTTTGTATAATATTGATGAGGGTTTAACATTTTGGATATATTCATTCGGGTGACCTCCAACCTATGTGACCCACTCAATTTGTTCAACCTCTATCCATGGTAGCTAGTTCTCTAGCGTCTACCTATTTAGCCGTTAGTGGCTAAATAAAAGCACAAATTAAACCATTTTCCATAAACTGGTCATAGTTGTCACACCACTAAGATACTGAACCGAAAAATAAAAAGTGGCTTCTACTAAGAGAAAAGATATACCATAAGTTTCATCTACAAATATTTAGTAACAGATCGAATAATGGACATCCATGGATATTCTACATAGGTTTATTATATACTCCCTCCGTCCCACTTTTATTGTCCTCATTACTATTTTAATCTGTCCCAAAATATTGTCCAGTTTCTAAAATAAGAAGCATTAATTACTAAATTTTCCAGTTTTACCCATATTATTAATTTCTTAAAAGGAAACTATTAATGTATTCAAAGGGTAAGTTTGTCTTTCTAATCATAAAATGTCTACATTCATTGAATCTATCATAATACCTAAAAAATTTGTTGGGGGACTAATAAAATGGGACGGAGGGAGTAATTCATTTTTCTCGCAAATATCGGAAGACCTTTTTCTTCAAGAATCCCATGAAAAATGTCTCATTTCTTTTTCTTTTTCTAGAATTATTCCAATTTAACATTATCTTTTTCGGATTATCATCAATACATGTGTATCAATCGCACTAATTTTAAATTTTGATCAGCAAGATTCCTCTAATTGTATATAGGCTATATTAAATCTCGACAAACAGTAAAACCTCTATTTAGATAAGCAAGTCAGAGATTACAAGTTTGGATTACCAGAACTGAATTTTTGTTTTCCAACGGTTGCTTGTGTACGAAGAAAATGTATGTATCAAATTTCATAATTCTCTCAACAATCCTTTTAGTTCTAAAAATATGCATTTAACGATAAACAATTAAGTTAAAAGGTCACTATAAAACCTATTTCTTGAATTTCTGCAAGTTCTAGGGTCTTACCATTAGCTCAAATCCAGTCACCGTTCGCATAGAAGACTAAAAGCATACAATATGGAGGATAACACTAGAGGTGGCAAAATGGGTGGGCTGGGTAACATGTCAAAACAGGTTCTGGCTGAAACAAGTCATGTTTTCGTGCAGAAAAGTTGGAATTGACCAGCAAACGCTGTTTGTCTTTTTTTAATAACTAGCTAATGTGTTACATATGATTTAAAAACAACGCAAGCATGCAAAATAATCTAAATTCTCCGAATAAATCGATTATGAAGGACTTGGCCGACTTTCAATCTGTTGACCATTACCTTTTTACCAAAAATATGTTGATGTGACTCGTTTGAGATACAATAGGATTCAAAAATCATAAGCAGATGTATAAAAAAAGCCACATCTAGAAAACAAAAACAATCATTACAAGACAAAAATGACCGCCTGGAAACTCACCTTAAAGCAACGGCGGAGTAGGAACTGAGCAGTCATTCCCTTCAGCATAACAGACGCTGCTACACAAGGGTCAACAGAAGAAGGGACAGGCACCACTTTATCAGCAGGAAGTATCTGCTCTTCGGTATATGCTCCCATTGGAGTCCCAGCATAAGCAACAATATCTCCAATTTGCCTGCCGGTTAGCACAGGACCAACAGCAGTTACAACTCCCACTGCCTCCATACCTTCATATAAAAGATATATATACTTAATTATATGAACCAACAATAACCTCAGATCGACAATTCAGCCATTTACAGACTCTCTAACGAGGTCATTGTTTTTTTCTACCACTAACAACGCAACAATCTCCTTTCTAGGATGTTCCATAATATAGTGATATGAACCGAATCTATTAAAGAGATGAAAAGAACAGTAAAGATAAGTAATCGACGTTCGAGAGGTCGAATAAGCTCTCCCCGTTAAATAAGAAAACAATAAACCAAAATAAACCATATTCATATTTCTGCATATCAAGATTACAGCCCTCGTCCTCTATATATATATAATAGAAAGATACCTAATACTTAACTTATTTCTTAAGAAAACACAATAAAAGGAAAGTAGATAAACTAGTTATTTAATAAATATAAGTAATAAACTGCCAGATCGTATCAATACTTCGCCCTGCAAAAACACCTAGGTGTTGTTCCAAAATTTTGCCTCGCGTGATTTTGGGATCCCAAGTTCTTCGTTTTATCCCCTTTGTGCGCTTCAAGAGCAAGCAGCAGTGTTGGTCTATGTTTTTGAATTTTCTTGTGCAGACTTGTAACTCTTCTTGTGAATCTGACGTTTCAAATCCAAGGACCAAGTGAGGTACCTACCTTTCTAGGTTTTCTGGTTCGGACATGTGCCACCACAAACTTATTCCAAAACAGCCTTGCGTTGATCTTCCTGTTAGGAATTCGTTGATTTAGTTGGACCCTTGAAGAATCGACTTGTCCCTCCTTATAAATCTCTTCCTTCACTTCACTGATTTTATCGATCCTTGAATCTTCTCAATCCGCAATGAGCAATCTTGACGCGCCTGTCTTATAGATTCTGATATTTGTGTTAAAGATTCCATCATTTGAGTATGGTGCAACGAGATCGTGGATTGTAACCGTTCCACCATCTCTGTGACCTGAATTAACCCTTCGTCACGCCTCTGATTCCATTGATTCCATTCTTCACGCTTTTGATTCCATTGATGCCATTCTTCACGCCTTTGATTCCATTGATGTCATTCTTGACACTTCTGATTCCATTGATTCCATTCTTGACACCTCTGGTTCCGTTGATGCCATTCTTGCCACCTCTGTGTTTCCATTCCAGTAACTTTTCCCCTCTGATGAACAGTAACAGATGAACAGTAACGGATGAACAGTAACTGATGAACAGTTTTTTTTGTATTTTTTTTAAACCCTAGAATCCAAACAGCTCTGATACCAATTGATATGAACCGAATCGTTTAAAGAGATGAAAAGAACAGTTAAGACAAGTAATCGACGTTCGAGAGGTCGAATAAGCTCTCCCCGTTAACTAAGAAAACAATAAACCAAAATAAACCATATTCATATTTCTGCATATCAAGATTACAGCCCTCGTCCTATATATATATATATATATATATATAATAGAAAGATACCTTATACTTAACTTATTTCTTAAGAAAACACAATAAAAAGAAAGTAGATAAACTAGTTATTGAATAAATATAAGTAATAAACTGCCAGATCGTATCATATAGTAACGAGGTCACAGTTTGATAAAGACTTAATCCGAACTTATCGATTTGCTCATTAGTAATCAATCAAAAATGCGGGTCCATAAGAATAAAGGTGTTTCATTTACACTATCAAGATATGGGTTAGAAATCTGGTAAATGGTAAAATAGTCTGACTAACAATGAGATAACATACCTGGTGTAAAGGGAATTGTAGCTGCCTTGTAAACACCTTTACGGAAATAAACATCAATAAAATTGACCCCAATGGCATTGTTCTTCACTTTAATCTCTCCATCTTTTGGGTCTCCTAGTTCAATGTCCTCCCATTTCATGACCTGTGCAGATTTAAATCAACTCTATAAGCAGTAGCTATAAAAACAAAACACAAAAAATTCTTACAACCCGATGAAACTCTGATTAGGATTACATTACTGAGATGTGAAACACATATTTATATCTAGGATGAACGAACAAAAACTAACTTAATGCCGTTCCTTTACCATAAAATATTATACATACTTATGATTGTGAACATGAACATGTTAACATGAATTATATTATGTAACTAACAAGTTGCTCTGAAAAATGCAACAACTTTTATGGGCATCCCAAATTAGTGTCAATGTGTTCATGTCTGCAAACATTTCAACTTTTCAAGTTATAGACTTGTAATGTCTTGTTGATCAATAATCATTACAGCATACTGGAAAAACCCAAATTAGCTTAACTCTTAAAGTAGAAATACAAAACCGCAAGACCTAAGGCATTGAGTTTTTAAGCTCAGCTTATTCAAGTTCAAGTTCAAGCTCAAGTGCAAGTAGTTTTCAAGTCAGTATTTCGGTTTACAGTCTAACGGTTTCAAACTCACTTTTCATGTGTTAGCGTTTTATTCCGTGTTTTTCTTATTAACGTAAACTTTAATGGTCTAAGTAGTTTCAGTATGCAGCATAAACATATCAAGTGTTATCGCTTTTCGGGATTTTCTTGATCACATTCTCATTATATATACCAAAAACAAAAACAAAAACAAAACCACTTATACTTAAGTAATTATTCGGGGCTTAAGTGATTATTCAATATTGAAAAAGCTCGTAAGCTCGCATTTTTCAGCTTAGGATCTTATCAACTTGAGCTTATAACTTATAAAAGTCAAAAGGTCAACTCCATAAGCTCAAAAATCGCGCTTATGAGCTTTTTTCAAAATTAAATAAGCCCCAAAAATAAGCTAACCCAAACACCCCCTAATGTAAAAAAAAGAAATGAAGAACCAAAAGAAGTAAGGTTGGATCTGAGGATCACCAAGCTCATGAACCCTTATACCTTTCACCATACTTGCTTTAATTGTTACTACAAATTTGGGTTTGCTAAAACTGAGGTAATTTTGTTTATTTTGGATTACAGAGTTTGGATTAGTGAATTTATTAGTACTAGTTGTAAGTAGAGGTGGCAAATCTTGCCCATTTAGATACACATGGGCACATTTTGCCCATTTTCAAAAAAGGATGGGGCACTTTTTGCCCATTCTTTATAATGGACGGGCTAAACGGCCGCATATGTAAGAAACTAAATGGGCTTGACGGGCGCACTTATAAAATACAAATTAGTATACTCGACGAATATTTTTTATTAAAATTTTTATCCCCGGCTTTTAAACAAGTATTTTTATTTTTTAATGGTAGGTTTTTATATGTTTTTTCCCTTTTTTAGCTTGCGCCCGATTAGCCCGTCCATTTTGCCCGCCTGTTTCGCCCGTGCCCATTTAGCCCGCGCCCGTTTAGCCCGCCGCCCGTTTAGCCCGTTGCCCGTTTAGCCCGCCGCCCACCCGTTTTGCCACCTCTAGTTGTAAGATAAGGGTTTAACAACTTTGTTGATGATGATGATGATGATAATTCATGAACCTGAACAAAACCCATTTGGTTCCATTAGTTTTGGACCTTTGTTCATGTTTTTTTAAGTTGACTATTGAGTATTGACCTTTAAGATGTTGCAGTTTGGACCCCTCGTTTTGTACTCGTGGTTCATTTTTTACACGAGAAGTTGCGGAGCTGTGAAAAAGTCGCTTTTGGACCCTCCTCATTTGGCTTCGCGTTTCACCAACATTCACGTCTTCGTCCTAAACAAAAAAAAAACATAATCTAAGAATTGGTTTTCTGAAAGACAAATTAGCCCATTCAAAATACTTAAAATGATAACAGGTATCATTAAGCTCCTTATTATAAAGGGGAATTACGCTGAAGTGATTCCGCTCACAACATTATTAAAAAACTTTTAACTCACCCGTTCACATATGAGCTTCTCCCTCATATTTTTTACACACACAAAACACGCACCGTTCTCTGGCACAACCTCTGTTTTGGCTCCGTTCTTCATTAACGTTAATTAATGCTGAGTTTGCCCTTTGTGATTAATGACCACAGTGATTTTCCCCTTGGTTGTGGGTATCCCTTTGCCCCTTCATTGATTGTGGCTACAACCCCAATCTCTTTCATAATTGTGTGTGTTGTGTGTAGATAATCTCTTTCATCTCCATTTGGTCTCACCTAACTGAAAAACTGATCCAAGATTTGGTTGATCTCATATTTGGTTTGGGGTTTCCTTTCGATCTTAGATATGTGATGCTTATAAGATGATTTTTTTTCCGATGGGGTTGTTCTTTCGATCTCGGAGATGGGATGAGGGAGATGGGTTTTTAGTGTGCATCTTGGTTTCCTCCATTCTGGTATTTCTAATTAAGCTAGTTAATATAGTTTTGGTTTACTATTATATTTACAGTGTTTTTTATTTGGTTGTTGACCCAATTATATTCATTCAACCCAAGGTTCGTTGCCACTATTGATGGCAGACGACGATTGTGACAGTCGTCGCTTTTGTTGCCGCTGTTGATGGGAGGCGACGAGACGGGTGCGTGCTGATTGGCCGCTGTTCTGCTCCCGTGTCATCAGCTTCTACCACATAACATGTAAATAATGATTCTGCATAAAACGTTGCATTGTGTATTACTTCAAGCAATGATGACGTCCACTGCTAATCGGAGGTTGTTTGATGGTGTACCTAGACTTGCGGGGCAACCAAGTTATACATGTGGCTGCAGCCATCTAGGTTCCCTCAATACACACTCATATTACTTTGTCTGAGCTTGGTAGTGACATCGCCAGTTTCGATTATGGTAGGCTATTGATCGCGTTTTGTATGTTTGGTGAAAGTTTAATAATCTTTGTGGCTACGGTTGATAAAGGCTTTCACTGTTGATCTTACTATGTGGCTCTCTAACTGTTCATTTGCTTGATAAGTTAATTGTTTATACGGTCCGATTTACATCACATCCACATAAATTATGAGATTGATTGGCACAGCTGCACTTGGTTTTGCACAGTATGTCCCTAATGAGAACCTATTGATGACCAAAGAGCAGTTGTATGATTTGACTTGCATAACCTGTTAGTAGAACCCGTCGCTTGGCGCAGCAGGTCCTTCGATTTGCAGCCGCAACGGCCTGACCATTTGTCTGTCTTAGTGATTCGTCTTTGACGTTGATGGTATCGATTGTATGTGATTAGCTCATATGATGTTTCTGTTGTTGGAATTCATAATTGTTTGGCCTGTGATTAGCCTGCACGACCGGGTTAAACATGAGATCTAACGTATCTTGGCGGGGTAACCTCTCGAGGTTGCAGCCATGGCGTTTGTATCCGGTTTTTCCTGAAGGATTCCATGTCTGGGCCTACCATGGATAGAAAAAAGGGATGATTTATTTCGAATATATCCAATCAATGGTGGTTGTTCATTTGATACGGCACTATGATTTATGTCAGAAGAGCCACTATTTCTTTATTACTATCGGGGAGTCACACACTGTTCACAATGATTCTGTTATTTTGTTTGTGAGGGTTATACTATTCATACTGAGGCGCAATTCCTTCCTATTATTATTAAGTTTATAATGTGAGGTGACTTACTGTTCATGGTAGCCCTGATTTTTTTTACTGTGATGGTTGTTGTGATTGACGACGATGAAGAAATTGTTTTGTGCGTTTATTTGCCGGTTTCCAACTTTTAATAGTTTGGCGATCATGATAGGTGTAGTCGACCTGAGTTTTGGTGTGGCATCACGACATCGTGTTTGCAGCCATCGCAAGTCGATCACTTGAATCGTCGGCACGACGCCTTCAACTCTGAGCCAACACTAACTCGCTTGCCAACACTTGAATCGTTTGCTAGACAACATGTAGCTTGCTGTTAAAATAAATTGACCCTTTTGTTGTTAAAAAACTGGAAAGATATTTTGTTTCGCCTTTTTTATTTGGTTTCTTGCTTACGCTTCATAATCCAATTTTTTTAGAAACTATGGTCATGAGTTGTCTGTAAAGTGTCACTGTGATTTACTTGGTTGTCCCGATCCTTCAAGTATGGCGCATTGCCGCGACATTAACTCTGAATATGACCGTGGGTAATGTTTCTTTATTTTGCTTTTACTGCAAACAAAAACTTGGCCAAGTCTCTTTATGTATCGAGCTTATCAAAAAATGATATTCGAACCGGTTTAAAATAGGATGTGATGATGGTATTTGAACCGGCTTAAATGGGTTCACATAAAAATTGGATTACGTGTAGCTTGGCGGGGCACCCTTGCTGGGTTTGCAGCCATGGTGGCTGTATTTTGTTGTTCGATTAGTTACTTTTCTGAGCCTACATATTTGGTCGATTCTTTACACAATCCTTTTAGTAATCTGAAGATATGTGATGGTTTGAAATTGAGCCATATCTTGGAGGGACATCACGCAAACATGTTTTCATCCATGTCAGTTCGAATTTGGTTTGTTTTCTTGACAACTTTGCCAGAATGAGATAATGCTTATCAGTTTTTATAAATGTCATAATAAAAAATAGTGTGGTTTTGTAATAATAGTAACTACGCACAACATAAATAGTTAAGCCATTGTGATGATAATTTTGACCGCCTCCGTGCAGGTTCGCTTAATACTTAGGTTCGTATACAAAGCTTCCAAGTTAATTAAGAATGTTATGTTTTTTTTATTCTGACAACATCTTTAAGTTAATCGTTGATATGTCATGTTGAAGGATTGCGTGTGATGTGACCTCATGTAGTGACCGAGTCGACCCGCTAGTGCCTGGATAAGAGTCACCCGACATGGTAAGCACTGAAGTCTACTTTAATATAATCAGTAATGACACTCAGGGGCTGTTTAGGTTAGTATGGGAAAAAATTTCAATATATATTCAATAGTTGTGAAACGCATAAGTAGTACAAATGTTGAGAGAAGAGTCAGATTCTCTATTGGACTGTTTGGACATTAAAATCGACGCATTCTGAAAGTGATAATGTGGTATTAAATAATTAGACTAAGATAATCCGCTAATGTCTACATCCGCTTAGGCTGGTTTAAGTTATGAAAGTTGGTTAATTGCTTTTAATGGTTTTAAAGTATTTGGACCATACCATTTGTACGTGTCTAGACAATCTGTCGTAGTCTCCCATTCTACAGCCGGTAGAAATCAACGAGTAACATAGATGTATTACGCGCAGGACCATAATGTGTATTTGTACAGGGAGACTCAATTTAGATTTTCACAAGAAACCCACGTGACAAGACCTGCTATTCGTTGATTGAAGTGGTGTATTTCCACCACTAAATCTTGCAGCTTCATAGCGTGTAAGATCATCTTTACCTAACTGTCGGCTATTACAGACTTTGTTGTAAACTAATCTGATGTCAACTACTTAAGTCGGGAAACTAATCCACGATATGATGTGCCATACAGATTATGTTGCAGATGGCGAGGTCACTGGCATTATTACCTTTGAGATGTTTTTAAGAGCTTTTACAAGTAAGTTACAAGTCCTTTCTTTATCACACATATCTTTGCTTCCCGGAAGTAAATTATAAATTTGGATGCCAAGAAGTATCTATCCAATCTAAAATTTTCATCTCGATATTTTTTTGAAGTTAACAAAATTGATACATTAGTTTTCATGTTAGAAACAGTCTCTCGAACGAAGTTAAGATCATATATGACCATGTACACAAAATTTTTGTTACTTCGTTAAAGAAACACAATACATTTTTGTTGCTTACGTATGTGAGCCAAAGATGTTTCATCAGTTTTTTATAAACGATTGACGGACTTTTAACGTTTATAAAATTTGAAATTACTATACGTTTGAAAGAAATAGACCCAAATATATGCATCCTTCTTTCTGTAATAGTTGTTGTTCTTACTATTGTTGCAACAAACGCTAATATTCTGCCACATAAACCTTAGCTTTGTAAGCTTAGAGAGAGGGACTGCTTTACCAGGGATCAGACATAGAAGCCATGTATGAGTGATTTAAATGACGGGCTGTGTCCATGATGTTTGGTAGAAGTTACTGCTTCAACATAGAAGCTTGGCTCTTGGCCGCCTTGGTGCTATTCTTGAACAGGTATATTCACTTACTCAGCATGTTACAGATGCATTATTTTAAATGTAGTTATGTCTAAAATTGAATCGAGATAGGTTGGCTAAACTCATCATCGCATCTGTCTTACCTAAACAAAGAAACACGTGATATAGTATTCAGATTTGCTTATATTTTATAAATATGGCTTCTGAAATTCCATACACCTGGTATTCCATACACCATATTATAGGTAAGCTCATTTTTTATGTTTATATTAGCTAAATTAAAGTTTATATGAATTTGATCACTCTTGAATAATTGTGAACATGTCCCTTACTAGACCTGCTGGCCTATGACATATTTGGTTTTGTTTTGACATATTAGTGGAAAATGATATAGTCTTAGTATGAGAAAAATTGAGTTTGTTGGCTATTTTGAATCGCTATGCCTGTTATGGTCACATCAGAACTCCCATAAAACCTGACTACCTGTAAAATTATAGATGACACAATCACAGCTTTTGTGCAACATCGCTTGGCCATTCTGATGGAGCTAGGAGCTCTGTTTGGATTGGCAACTGCACCACCCCTCTTTTTGCCTCTTTCATGTGCTGCTAATTTGGCAAAGGTTCACTTTTCTCTCCCATTCTTAAAATTCACGGTGAATAAATTGACAGTTGTCCTAGATGGCTAAGTAAAAATCTACATTGCTACTCTATGGATACATTAAGATTAAGGAAAAAAATGACCTACCTTGACATAAATACCTGTTGTGGGTAGAACTGAATGAATATTGAGAGGTTAATATAGTTCTGCATTTTTTAGCAGTAATCTCAAGAACACATAATGCACAATAAAGAGTTTGTTTACAATCATTTTTATCTTTCTTAAAAGTTCAACGTGTGTACACTGATCATATCTTACATGTTCAGGAATTTACAACTAACAGGTATGTGCAAAAGATATTGCAATTTGGGTAAACAAATATGCATCACTAAGAGGCCTTGAGGTCTCTTACTAAAATAGGTTGTGGTTTCGTAAAAACACATGTACAGTAGAATATTAAGAAAATTAAAACTTGAGCTTTTAGGTACTATTTGGCGCCACTGATTGTGAATTTTGCTATATGTTTATGTGTATAGCTGAAAAGCATAGAATGTAGGTGAGGCGGTGTTCGGGGTTAGTTATTTATCTCTGCATATCAACTATTTTGTGGTAAAATAAGTAGCTTTCAATTAGTAGTTCATTTTAGATGAAATTTATGTTGTTCGTCCATATTTTGCCACAAGTAGATACAGTAAGTTGCTAAAGCTCTAATCTTGGTTTCCAGGAAAATCTTTATGAAGGACTGTGACCATCAAAATGTCGTTAGAGTGCATCGAGAAGGTTTGAAACCTACAAAAACATCCTGCCACTGATACAACTGTCTGCATCAAATAAGGGTAAGTTGCAACCATGTTTTTCAAGTCAAGAACCATTCCAGGGAACCAAAAACTTTATACACTAAAACCTTATACTTGCTGAACAAATAGTAAAACTAAACTGAACTAGATCCAGATAACCTAAACACTGTAAAGCGGCTGAGTAATTCCTAAAACCTTTATCAATGATGTACATTCTATCACACTCCCACAAACCAGTTCCCGAACCTCTGCTATAGATAATTAAAGTTGAACCATAGTTAGTAGAACCTGAATCGTTGCTAAAACAAACTAGACCATAAGCAGATTTAGCTGAAGTAATATCACCATACAGAACTAAGGTAAAACCATCAGCAATCCTAATACTATTCATGACAGATTTAATGTTTTTAATCAATTTAAATCATTTAAATCACATCATAAGAATAGTATCAAAATGTTAAAGTAGAAGAGTAGTATTTGCAACTATCCAAAATAGTTTGAAATCAAAATAATACATATAATATATATTTCTTATGTACCCCATTATTAATCTGTTCTTTTTATGTTACATGTTATAGTCGAAAACAGGGAGGCATACAAGGTGATAAAAGTTCGTCATGAAGATCCAACAAAAGACTCTTAGAAATGAGCAAACCCATGTAAGAAAAATAGTTCATGTTTAGTTCATGTAGATCCATATACATCTCACGTGAATGTTTGCAATGGTTTTGTGATTTGCTTGATATAAGATTATATCTAACAAATTCTCTTCTATTATTTTGTTTGGTTCTCGTAGCAGCGTTCTATTAGCCACGCACTTTTGGGGACACACTCATTGACAGCCGAAGTTACAACACCTTCATCGTAGCGCTCTGAAAACGTTTCAAAAAATGCCCGCCCTTCGGCGCAGTGAAGCGCGGACACAAACCCTAGTATTAGCTTAAACATAAGGATCGCAAATGTACACAAGAATAATCTAATTTTGATTTCAGCAAATATTTATTACGACATTTCATTATTCCAACTTAAAAAATGCTTATCTCATACATTCTCCGTCTCAAATTAATTATCATTTAATAAAAGAACACATAATTTAAAAAAATCACTATCACTACATTTTTTATTTTTTTAAAATGATACTTTTATCCTTATGCAATTACTTAAAAGAGTAAAATGCAAGTTTGCTCCCTATGGTTTGCCAAAATTGCAGGTTTGCTCCTCAACTTCGAGAAAGTGCAGGCGGCCTCCCCGAGGACGAAGGAAACTAGCAAGCAACCTCCCTGGAACTAACATTTGTTAATTTTTTCTAGTTAAGTCTGTTTTCCTCAAGGGTATTTCCGACTTTTGCTTAATTTCCTTTAAACATACAATGCTACAGTTGCAAAGACGCTCCCTGTGGTTTATCCAATTAACACCTTTGCAAAAAACACACTCCGATCAAAACTCCCCTTTTTAAAAAACACATAAACCCTAAATCTATAGTAATCAATTGGTTTAGTTACTACGATCATTGACCACCGGTTTCACAACCGCATTAAATTTTATCTTCCAGAATTAAACGTTACTTTAAAGTGGCATCTTATAACTCAAAATCTTGTTATGTAAGGGGTTCAGAATAATCTGAAAATGAACATAACCTTTTTTTATACTCTCTGAGAATGCACCCCAAACATCTAACATCTTTGTCACCATTCAGCTTCAAGAGTTAGCAGCTCAGCTAACAGATCTTTGGAATTTGATGGATACGCCTGAAGATGAGAGAATCTTGTTTGATCATGGTACATGTAATATATCAGCTTCAGTTGATGAAGTGACTGAACCAGGAGCCCTTGCTCTCGATCTGATTGAATAGTTACCTATATTTTGTTTTGTATAAGATTACAAAATCTGGAAATGGGTCGTCATTGTTAGAATGGGTTAAAGGGGTGACCTGTTAACATTTTTCTCTATTTACTTTATAAGTTAATGCGATAATTATGGTTACAGAACATTCTTACGAGTTACGATAACAATATGAGTATATTAATTAAATATATACGAGGTTGTATGATAAAAGACCGATGACGAATTTGATTCCATTTGGTCTGTTCAAAATATATACGAGGTTATATATGAATGATCTTATCACGAAATATAATGTTGGAAAATTATATGGTTCTCAATTGATTGGTTCCCACAAAAACAGTTCATCATTATAGATTTAGGGTTTATGTGTTTTTTAAAAAGGGGGGTTTTGATCGGAGTGTGTTTTTTGCAAAGGTGTTAATTGGATAAACCACAGGGAGCGTCTTTGCAACTGTAGCATTGTACGTTTAAAGGAAATTAGGCAAAAGTCGGAAATACCCTTGAGGAAAACAGACTTAACTAGAAAAAATTAACAAATGTTAGTTCCAGGGAGGTTGCTTGCTAGTTTCCTTCGTCCTCGGGGAGGCCGCCTGCACTTTCTCGAAATTGAGGAGCAAGCCTACAATTTTGGCAAACCACAGGGAGCAAACTTGCATTTTACTCTACTTAAAACTTTGTATATAATTTGTAATTTCTGATACCATTAGATGCAATATGGTAATCTTGTTACATTATTTACATCTATATTTAAAAAGGAACAATAATTTTGAAACACTCGAAAACAATATAGAGAACTATTAATTTGAGACAGAAAGAACAGGTTATTTTATGATAAAATCATTTTGCTAAATGCTGTAAGGATTGATATATGTTGGAAGACATGAATGAAAGGTCAAAAGTGTAAAATGATATTACTTGAAAGTTAAAGCAGAGGGTACCGTCGTGTGATGTTATGAAAAAAGTGCATGTCATGTTAGTTTTTTTTCATAACATCAGAATCATTATAAAATCAAAAAAAGTAATTATCGATTTAATATCAGGTTAACACTAAATTTCTAGTGTTATTTCTGGTGATATAGTGATCCTACTATTTTTCTTTTTTAATTAAAACAATATATTAAATTGACATTAAAATTTAATTAACAAAAATAAATAATACAAAAAATTTTGTTTAATTAATTAAGTCAAATACTAATGATGTAAAAAAAACATATTCAAAAAACTTTGATTTTCTGTAACTTCATTTTGGGACAACCAAATTACAAAAGATGAAAACTAGTAGTAATATTTTGGACGGAAGAAGTATATGATACTCGTAAAAGATTTGCGGGTCATGTTTTCTTTGTCGTCGGGTAGTTATAATTACAACTGCGTGAACCCTCGTGTAGGCGCTTGTAGACTTATGTGGTTTTGCTTTTCAAAGTCCGTCTAATTATTTCAGCTTTCTCACATTTTATGTTTAGTCAACAAAACGCTGAAATTAAACACGATTTTCTACTTAATAACTTCCATTAAACAACACACAATTACATTATATTACATTTAACTCGACAGTTTAGTCGAAGTCTACCCATCCAAGTATATATATTTTGTAATAAGTACTTGATGCACTTTTGTTACACTCACAACACGACATTTTTCTTGATGAACCTAAATAGGATGACTTAGCGGTGGTCAACCAAATATCACATAATTGTTGTGAAATTGAAAACTTGACTCTTCTTATGCCACCTCTTAGTTCTCACTCGTAACTTGAAAACGATAATTTGAAGGCTTAATACGACGTATGATCGATATACGTTCTATAGGTAGTTCACTATCGACCTATAGGTTCCCCTAGGCGTCCATCCACTTGGAATAACATCTTTCGCGACTAGAACCTGTTTGGAGTATTGTGATATCAATCTTAATGAAAACGGAGGGTGTAGCTCCCTCCCGGGGTCGATTTTCCATACGGCACCCCATGCTTGCACCATTTCTAACCACTCATTGCTACTTTCCTCTTTTAGACTAACACCTGCTAAGTCTTCATCACCTTCTTCGAATTCAACAAGCGTTGCAAAGTAGTTCGGGTTTGATCCTTGGTCTACACGGAACACTATTTTTGTACTTGAGAAATCACACGCAACCTTAGAATACACCAAAATTTCGACAAAAAAATGAGTATTTGATGATTCGTATTATAAGTATCTGTTGAATATAGTTTCCAAACTAGTTAGCTTGTCGATTAGGGTAGTTTTCCTTATGTTTATAGCTTTGTATTAGGAAGGTGTATGTGTCGACTAAGGTTTGGGCTCGGGCTTTACTTAGTCGTACGTAGGTATGTTACCGACCCCCTCACCCTATAAAAGGAGGTGAGGGGGTGATGCCTAAGGTACACCGCAAGCTTTTATTCTTTCTAAGTAATCGATCGATTAATAAAGTAAATCGTTTGGTTACCTCTTTGTGCGTCGTTCTTCTGGGTTTTGGTCGTTGCAACTCTGCGATCTTCTTTAAGGGATCTAGGTTCCGCGTTTCGATCTTCAGGTTTGTTGGTGTCGATTCCAACAAGTGGTATCAGAGCTTCGGTTAATCGTTTCTCTCGGAGATCGGTGCTAGATCAAGAGTATCGTGGAAGAAAAAAAAAGGGTTTCGAGGTTGATCGGAATTTTTTTTTTTTGAGTTGCAGGTTTTTGGACGGAGAGGACGAAGTGCTATTCTCTTGATTGGTTGTTTTGAAAACAATAAAGACGAAGATTATAATATTATATATATCACGTGAAGAAGCATAATAAGTGATTGCTTTGGTTAAATTCACGTGGCATCTATATTGTAACAATTGGTTTGTTGGTGGACTTTTTGGTTCACAAATTGTTTCCAATATATATTATTGGAATATTATAATTAAAATCGTTTTTGATAAATCCAATTTAAGCGAAGGTTCTTGTTGCGGGTTCTTGTGGTTCAAGTTTTGATCGTGGGTTACTTCGGTTTCAAGTTTACGATCAGGTTTGCTTGTTCGAGATCGAGGTTTAGGGTTATTCTAATTAATTCGATTTGCAAGAAGGGATTTTTATGCAACAAGGGAGAAAGAATATGTCGTCGATAGCGAAGTTTGACGTCGAAAAATTCGACGGGTCTAATGACTTCGGGTTGTGGCGTGTGAAGATGCGGTGTCTATTAATACAACATGGTTGGGAGGCTGCGTTAGATCCATTCCAGGATACCATGACGGACGCTCAAAAGACTGCGGCGTTGAAGACAGATGTCTATAAAAAAGCACACAGTGCCTTACTCTTGTGCTTGGATAACAAGGTGTTGAGGGAAGTCAACAAAGAAAATTCTGCTGCGGGTGTTTGGTTAAAGTTAGAAACTTTGTATATGACAAAGTCTTTAGCCAATAAATTGTACTTGAAGAAGAAGCTGTTCACTTTCTACATGCATTCAGGTAAGAAACTATCTGAACATATAGATGAGTTTAATAAGTTGATCGGTGACTTGGCGAACATAGACGTTGATATTGATGACGAAGATCAGGCACTCATGTTACTTACATCATTACCATCTTCATATGATAACTTTGTGGAGACATTGCTTTATGGAAGGGAGTCGCTCACTTTGGAAGATGTCTTGTCTACCCTCAATTCACGGGAGTTGAAGAAGAGGACAGATGCAAAGGATGATGGTGATGGGTTATTTGTAAGGGGAAGGTCGGAGCATCGGGGTAATCAAGGACGTGGTAGTTCGCGATCAAAGTCAAAGGGTAAAGGAACTTATAAACAGAAGTGTTACATATGCTATTCTGAGGATCACCTTAAGAAAGACTGTCCAAAATGGAACAAGAAGAAATCAACTGGCTTTGTCAACAAGAATGCAAAACAAGACGCTGGGACGTATTCTAAGGGTTATGACAATGGTGATTTGTTGATGGCGGTGAGTGAGGAAAGGTTCTTAGAGTGGATCATGGACTCTGGTGGTTCCTATCACATGACGCCTAGGAGGGACTTCTTGTTTGATTTTAAGGAGCTTGATGGAGGTATGGTTTTGCTCGGTGATAATAGAGCATGTGCCATCAAGGGGACAGGGAAGGTGAGAGTACAAATGAAAGATGGTTCAAGTTTTGTGCTTGAGAATGTGCGTTACATTCCCGAGTTGAAAAGAAATTTGTTATCTTTGGGCACTCTGGATCGAGAGGGCTATACCGTGAAGTTGCAGAATGGAAGAGTAAAGGTGATCAAGGGTTCTTTGATGGTTTTGTCAGGAACTTTGAAGGAAAATTGTGTGTACTCCTTGGATGGTTGGGCTGAATCAAGTGAAGCTAGTGTTGGTATAGAAGAAAAGGAAAGTCTTGCGCAGGTGTGGCATAAACGCCTGGGTCACATTAGTGAAGCAGGCTTGAATGAACTCAAAAGAAGAGAGGTGCTGGGGAAGGAAGGTCTAGGTAAGCTCGAATTCTGTGAAAATTGTGTTCTTGGAAAATCGACCAGGGTGAGTTTTGGTCGAGGTCAGCACACAACAGAGGGAGTTATAGACTATGTCCATGCGGATCTCTGGGGTCCTTCTCGGGTGGAATCGATGAGTGGTTGCCGGTACTTCTTATCGATTGTTGATGATTATTCGAGGAGGGTTTGGGTTTATTTTCTTAGACACAAAAGCGAGGCATTCAGCAAGTTCAAGGAGTGGAAGCAGTTGGTAGAAAACCAGACAGGTAGAAGACTGAAGAAACTTCGAACGGATAATGGTTTGGAGTTTTGTAATCAGGAGTTTAATAACTTGTGCAAGGAGAGCGGGGTAGCAAGACATTTGACGGTTGCTAGAACTCCGCAACAGAATGGTCTAGCTGAACGAATGAACAGGACGCTCTTGGACAAGGTTAGGTGTTTACTGATTCAGTCTGGTTTGCCAGAGTCATTCTGGGCTGAAGCAACGGTGACGGCAGCATATCTGATCAATAGGTCTCCATCTACAGCATTGGAGAAGAAGACACCTATGGATTTATGGTCAGGACATCCGGCGAATTACGAGATGTTGAAGATATTTGGTTGCGTTGCTTATTCACACGTGAATCAGGGGAAGCTCAAGCCTAGAGCTATAAAATGCATATTCCTGGGGTATCCTGAAGGTGTGAAGGGATACAGATTATGGAGGTTGGATGATGTTAAACCGAAGATAATCATAAGCAGGGATGTGGTCTTTAATGAGAGCCTTATGTATAAGGATACTCTCAAGGGTGCTGGTGCTGCAGATTCTGGGAAGGAAATTGAGTTTGAGGTGGAACTTCAAGGCAGTCGGGTCGAACCAACTGTGGATCCTCATACTGGGGTAAATCCAGGGAATGAATATGAGGATCAAGTTGAAGATGCAGTAGATGCAATGCCTCAACAACAGAATCCGGACAACTATGTTCTGGTGCGTGATAGAGCTAAGAGAACAACTACTAAACCTGCAAGGTATAGGAATGAAGGTAATGTATCATTGTCTAGATCATCAGGGTCTAGGGAAGAAGATGATATTACGGCTTATGCATTTGCTATTGTTGAGGAAGAAGATACACATGAACCAATCACATTCCAGGAGGCGATTAATTCATCTGAAAAGGATGAGTGGGTTCGTGCTATGGAGGAAGAAATGATTTCTTTAAAGAAGAATCATACTTGGGAGCTGGTCGATCAACCACCTGGTCAGAAGCTGGTAAGCTGCAAGTGGTTGTATAAGATTAAAGAAGGGATTGAAGGCGTTCAGAAACCAAAGTATAAAGCAAGGCTGGTAGCTCGGGGTTTCACACAACGAGCAGGGATTGACTATAATGAGGTATTCTCACCCGTGGTTCGACATACATCTATTAGGGTGATTCTCTCATTAACTGCTTGTGAAGGTTACGAGTTGGAACAACTTGATGTGAAGACGGCGTTTTTGCATGGTAATCTTGAAGAAACCATTTATATGAGGCAGCCGCTTGGTTTTGAAGAAGGAACGGGCAACAAGGTATGTTTGTTGAAGAAATCCCTTTATGGTCTTAAGCAGTCTCCAAGGCAGTGGTACAAACGGTTTGATGTGTATATGGTCAGCAATGGGTTTAGCCGTAGCAACTATGATAGTTGTGTTTACTTCAAGGAGTTTGCACCAGGTATGTACATATATCTACTGCTGTATGTAGATGATATGTTGATTGCTTGTAAAAGCAAGTCTGAGATCGAATATACCAAGGGACTGCTGCGGAAAGAGTTTGATATGAAGGAACTTGGTCCAGCTAGGAAGATACTTGGTATGGAGATTGTCAGGGATAGGGGTAACCGAACCCTGAAGGTGTCTCAGTCGGGATATGTGCGGAAAATTCTGAATAACTACAGAGTGGATAATGGCAGGTCGGTCTCTGTGCCATTGGGAGCACACTTCAAGGTATCTTTGAAGGATTGTCCGTCGAGTGACTGGGATGTGGAAAGAATGAGTAAGGTCCCATATGCGAATGCTGTAGGTAGTTTAATGTACTTGATGGTTTGCACTAGACCAGATATTGCATACGCTATTAGCATTGTGAGCAGGTATTTGGCGAATCCAGGTAAAAATCACTGGGAAGCGGTGAAGTGGATTTTGAAGTACTTGAAGGGCACTGCTGATGTAGGTCTAGTGTATGGTAGAGATCAAGGGAAGCACGTGGATGTTGACGGTTTCGTGGATAGCGATTATGCTAAAGACCCTTACAAGGGTAGGTCGATAACCGGGTACGTGTTTATGGTACATGGCTGTGTTGTGAGTTGGAAAGCAACTCTGCAGCATGTTGTTGCATTGTCTACTACAGAGGCGGAGTATATGGCACTTACGGAAGCTGTTAAGGAAAGCATTTGGCTTAAAGGTCTACTAATCGAGCTGGGAATAAACCTAAGGTCAGTGGTTGTGAATTGTGACAATCAAGGGGCAATTCATCTCTCAAGAAATGCAATGTTTCATGAGAGGACGAAGCATATCAACGTGAGGTATCACTTCATCAGGGAGATCGTGGAATCTAAAGAGATTGAAGTGGCAAAGATAGGCACGAAGGATAATGCAGCTGACGCGTTTACAAAGGTGGTTCCAGGTCCGAAGTTCAAGTATTGCATGGAGATACTTGGTGTCGGGGCTAACTAGTCTTGTCACTAAGGTGGAAATTGTTGAATATAGTTTCCAAACTAGTTAGCTTGTCGATTACGGTAGTTTTCCTTATGTTTATAGCTTTGTATTAGGAAGGTGTATGTGTCGACTAAGGTTTGGGCTCGGGCTTTACTTAGTCGTACGTAGGTATGTTACCGACCCCCTCACCCTATAAAAGGAGGTGAGGGGGTGATGCCTAAGGTACACCGCAAGCTTTTATTCTTTCTAAGTAATCGATCGATTAATAAAGTAAATCGTTTGGTTACCTCTTTGTGCGTCGTTCTTCTGGGTTTTGGTCGTTGCAACTCTGCGATCTTCTTTAAGGGATCTAGGTTCCGCGTTTCGATCTTCAGGTTTGTTGGTGTCGATTCCAACAGTATCTATAGTTTTTGTTAGGCTATAAAATAGAATTACCGTGCAAATCGGATTTGCAAAACTCCTACGTCACATAGATGCTTTTCTTCGCCTGGTTTAGCCATAGCACCAAAAGCAGTTCCACTAAGATCAAAATGTGCATGGTCTGAAGCACACGCACCTCCGGGGAAAAAATCAGTTATGACAACCCTAGCCGGCTTATTCGAACACGATGGGTGCTTGGTGCATTTTACCTATACAATGACAATATTTAAAAACTCAATACTTTTTTAGGAGTCTTTAAAGTATTAGTTAACGTAATGACTAGCTTACATCATAACAAGCTCCACATTCCTTCCCGTTATCGTAAAGAGATGGACCGATTCCAATCACTATGGAAGAAAATGGAGCTTGTGAGTTGTGACACTGAACTTCCATACCCACACGAACCTCCTGCATATGTATCAAAATACCATGCATCAACTTAACATTACAAAAACCAACATGCAAATATACGACATACTTATAAAGTGCATGCCCATATAAGAACATATTACATACCATCGCTTCCGAAACCATCCGGGGCACCATACCAGGTCGCACCAGCGTCGGCCCAGTAGGTGGCTACCTTGGATGAGTTATAATGCATCGGCCGTGCAAGTGACGATGTAAAGAAAGTTAGAAGGCATAGCACCAAGAAATGAGAATAACTAGTAGCAGCCATTGTTGAATGGTGCTAATTACTAACAGTACAGTCACTAAGTGTAGTAATAAGTAGTAATAACTACAGTATATACTTTATGATTGTTAGGTGTAGCAAAAGGAAGGTTTTTATAGAGCGGTTTGTTAGCATTGTAACCATCAAGTCCACGTTTGCCATGTTCTTATTTTGTCATCTTTGGATTTCGTTATTCAATATTCTTACTGCAATTTGGATCGTTTAATTTTTTATCATTGTATCAATTAAGAAATCAGCAAAACGAACATGCGTAATAGTAACAACTAACAAGTCGTCTTTTTTACACGTTTTATTTCTCCAACATATTATATTTGGTTGAGCTATATACTATTTTCTAAATTCGTATGCATCATGTCAAAATTATCTCACCAGTTCTTACCCTTATAATTTGAGATATTTATATAGGATAAGTATTTAGAATCCCAAAAATGATATTGACGTATTAGAATCGACGTTTGTGACAAAAATAGACACATATTGGGTATACATACTCCGTAAATAGAAGATACACATAATAATAGAAGATACACACAGGGGCGGACCTATTCATTAGGTACGGGGTGGCGGCGTCCCCCATAGTTAGACCAAAAAAACGAGATTATAGTGTAATTTGTGGTTAATTTTGAGTGTTTTTTTAAAATGTCCCCCACTCGAATCTCAAAATGCCCCCCACTCACACATTAAAGTCCAACATTTAACACTCTAAAACATAAAAATCGTCCATCTTTAAGTTAAAATACTCGGTTTTTATTCGGATTTTAGTTTTTTCGCTTTGTTATTGTCCAAATATTTTTTTGCCCCCCACAATTTAGTTTCCTGCGTCCGCCACTGGATACACATGCATGGTCTATGTAACGATTTATGTGGTTGCACACAATTACGGAGCTAGGATTTAGTATTATACGGTGGACTGAAAAAAGACAACCATTGTTAGTTATAAGGCGAAAAAATTAAAATGTATTGAAATCCATGAAAACTACCATATATTTTATTTATGAAAGAATGTTAGTATAACACAAACAAATCTAAAAGCAAAATTTGTATGAGAATTTTACTAGATTTATTTTATATGTTCAAGTTTCATATCTTTGAGCAAACTACTCATACAATTTGTAAAATGTTAGGATGGGCTTGATCAACCCTTGTCATAAGGTGGCTCCGTCACTGGTTGCATATAATAATAGAAGATAATCAAAAGCCTCTTGGTCTAGCGGTATGAGAGTGACCCTCTAACCTAAAGGTTGTGGGTTCAAGTCTCGGTGAAGACCTGTGAGATAGAATTTCTGAAAAGATAATTGTGTGAGTTGTAAAAATTACCGTTCTAAAAAAAAATAAAAATAAAATAATAGAAGATATGTGATGCAGAAGTATTATTTATTTGGTGATTTTTATCTTTTATTTAGTTTCTTTAAATAATGCATGACATTATTTTTATTTCTGCTGGAGATTATTTTTATGTCTACATTTTATTTACTTTTCTTATTTTAGTTTTCTAGAATAATTTGTTTAATTATTCTCCAAATTAAAAATAAGGTCTGGAGTTTATTGTATTCAATTATGAAGTTATGAATAAAAAGAAATACAGACTTTTAGTCTTTTGTTAATCAACTTAAATCCATGTTAAGGTTTATTGTTTGATTTTATCATAATAGCCGGTATTCGTGTGAATCAACGGTTGTTGGAGTTGCCTATTTATCGATATTCTATTGAATTAACGGTAGTTAGAAGGATTGTGTCTGACATTTTTTGGAATCAACATATTCAATTAATTATCCTTATCTGTCGCTACATCAATACGTCTATGTAACGATTTATATGGTTGCATTCTTCATTATATATAGGCAATTTTTCTCAAAACCTTTCAAAATTTGTTTCGTAAATAATTATATGTCGCATGTTTTTTTCAAAATATTATTATGCGAAAAAATATGTTACATAGGTCACTTAAACGTTTAAATTATTATATTATATGGACTATTACATTATATTAGCTTGTAAGAAGTGTTTAGTTTGTTGTAATATAATGTAATTTGGTGTAATTGTACATTGAATTCTGTTGTAATCCTGTTTGGTTCACATTATAAGAGTAATTTGAATTATATTCCATGAATTATTTGGTTTGTAACATAATTATAAGGTATTTACTCCAATTGCAACCAATGAGGGTGTTGGGAATCTAAACTTGTTAGATTCCCTGATCATAGATTTAAACGTAAATAGGCTGTTAGATAGTCCCTTGCCTGTGCCTAGGAGGCAGACAAGTTTCGCAAGACTCACAGAGATTCAAGTCTCTGTGAGCAACCTCAGAGGAGTCCATGTCAGAGACATTGTCAAGGAAGTCAAAGATTATTTGAAGACATACTCATTGGATGTGATGGATAACAACCAAGATGTATCAGGGACTCTGAGGGGTTGAGGGTTAACAGGGGTGGCAATACCCTGTTAACACTCAGCACACTTTGAACATGCCATTTGCGTGTTCGACACTATGAAGAAAAAGGAAACTGTTTTGACAACTGTTTCCTTAAAGCATAATGGAAGACTACCAAGAATAGAAGGACATCATGTGACTGATGTGGGAACTTGTAAAAGCTTGTGTAGTCACCATCAAGTACTATTTTGGTCAATCTCGTAACACTATAAATAGGATGTGTATCCATGCATTAATGTTCAACACTTTTGAGATATTCATAACATTATTGCATATAACTTAGTGAATCAAACAGCTACGACTGTATTCATAAGTTAGGGTTTATAGTTGTTCAAATTGTGCACAACACATTGTCATCAAACTGTGTTATCCATAACACTTGTAATTCTTTATTATACAATAATAAGATTACGTTTGAAAAGTAATACCTTGTGTTGATTAAGTTAAGATTAGGGTTTCTTGCATTGATTAGGGACTTTCAGAGGGAATTTAGATTACATGGCCAATCGGATAAATGTTTTAAATTACGTTGTAATTCAAGATTTTTTTGAAAATTTGAATATCAGTATTTATAAATACTACTAGTAATAATTATTATTATTTATTTTATTATTATTATTTCTTAATATTGTAATTATTATTTTATTCAAATATTTTAATTATTATTAATCATATTTATTAACAATAATAGAAATGGTAAAATAATAGTAGTAGAATAATAATATTAATCATTATTATTAACAATATTACAAAAATCATGAATCGCTAGTCGGTCGGTCGACATTCTTGTAATTGTAATTGTTCTAAGCGGGATTAATCGGTGATTAATCGAATTAGTATTTTAAGCAAAGTTTTGATATTTCTGGCAAGTTTTGGGTATTTTTAACGATTTTTAGGTATTTTCGGCAATACGATTCTTAAAATACAACTTATCATACATATAAGTAGTTGCTATAAGTGATAAACACAAGTTTACAATGAGTCTTCTGTATTTCCGACAAAATTTGCAGGTTTTCGACAAGTTTTACCTCTCTTGACCGTCGTTGACCAAAGTTGACCGCAATTAATCGTCTTTTCATTAATCGGCAAGGTTGAGGGCCTTGTAGCGATTAAGCGACGATTAATCAGCTTTGTACACCTTGTTTTGCAACATTGATTATTATTATTTTATTAATAATTATTTTTGTTCAATGACTTGTTATTTTTTATTATATATTTTAAACTAATTTTTATTATTTGTTATTATTTATTGTTTTGTTAGTTTCAAATTCTTTAAACTAGACAGCGAATCCAAGACTCAGAGTCAGCCTCAGCCAATGAATGTCTCTGCTGAATTTCTCTCACAAATTGAACCTAAAATAGTAGCTGAGGCTTTGGTAGAAGAAGGATGGGTAGCGGCTATGCAAGAAGAAATCAATCAGTTCAAAAGGAACAAAGTATGGACACTAGTGCGAGCTCCACCTAGAAAGAATATCACAGGCACTAGATGGATCTATAGAAATAAGATGGATGAAATTGGGAACATCATCAGGAACAAGGCCAGACTGGTGGCACAGGGATTCTCTCAGACGGAAGGAATTGATTATGATGAAACATTTGCTCCAGTTGCTAGACTTGAAGCCATCCGAATCTTCCTTGCGTATGCTGCCTATATGAACATCACTGTGTATCAAATGGATGTAAAGAGTGCATTCCTCAATGGTGATTTGGCTGAGGAAGTGTATGTTGCACAACCTGAAGGATTTGAGAACAACGAGTTTCCCAACCATGTGTACAGACTTCACAAGGCAATGTATGGGCTGAAACAAGCTCCAAGAGCATGGTATGAAACTCTTTCCAATTTCTTAACTGATAATAAATTTGTCAGGGGTTCTATTGATAAAACACTCTTTACCTTCAAGGATAAGAGTGATTTCATCATTGTGCAAATTTATGTGGATGATATCATATTCGGGTCAACAAATGTCAATCTTAGTAAACGTTTTGCTAAATTAATGACCAAGAAATATGAGATGAGTATGATGGGTGAGTTAACTTACTTTTTGGGCTTTCAAATTAAACAATGTCCTAAGGGAATTTCAATTTGTCAAGAAAAGTATGTTAAGGATTTACTTAAAAAATATGACTTAGCTGATTGTGCATTAGTGAAATGCCCCATGCTTCCACCCAACAACTTGGGCCCTGATGAGTCAGGGGTCTCTGTTAATGAGACTTTATATAGAGGCATGATTGGGTCACTCATGTATCTAACAGCTAGTCGTCCAGATATCCAATTCTCCACATGTCTCTGTGCAAGGTACCAAGCTAACCCAAAAGAATCCCATCTAGTGGCTGTTAAGAGAATTTTCAGGTATCTTAAAGGAACACCATCCCTAGGCCTATGGTATCCAAAGGAATCAGGCTTTGATCTCAAGGCCTATTCAGATTCAGATTATGCTGGATGCTGTATTGACAGAAAAAGCACTTCAGGGAGCTGTCAAATCCTAGGAGGAAAATTGGTTGGATGGAGTGCTAAAAAGCAAAACTCTGTGGCTATGTCTTCAGCTAAAGCAGAATATGTCGCTGCAGCCAGTTGTTGTGCTCAGGTGCTCTGGATGAAAAGTCAATTGGCTGACTATGAAATTTTGTATGACAAAGTGCCAATCTTTTGTGACAACACCAGCGCCATTGCCATATCCAACAATCCTGTTCTTCACTCTCGTACCAAACACATTGATATCAGGTATCATTTTATCAGGGATCATATAATGAAAGGGTATATTGGGCTGCATTTTGTTCCCACATAGTTGCAACTAGCTGATATCTTTACAAAGCCTTTGGCTAAACCTTCGTTCAACAGGCTAGTTGCTGAGCTAGGGATGCTCAATATCTCAAAGCCTGTGGCTTGATATTAAATGTGTTCATTAAATGATTGATTCTATATTAAATTTTTTTCACATTGAACTAGGTAGTTACTTTCCAAGTAAATGCAAAAAACATTCTCAAATATTTAATCATTTATTTTTCGAATAACGAGGAGACAAATAAGTTTTGAAAGGTCAAGGGACCCACTTGAACAGTCATTTTCTCACTTTGCATTTAATGCGGTTGAATAACTGTTTACGTACTTTGAATATATATATATATATATATATATATATATATATATATATATATATATACATATATATATATATATATATATATATATATATATATATATATATATATATATATATATATATATATATATATATATATATATATATATATATATATATATATATATATATATATATATATATATATATATATATATATATATATATATATATATATATATATATATATATATATATATATATATATATATATATATATATATATATTGTCTCTTCTCTCTTCTCACCCACCACCATTCTCATTTCTCAAATCATTTCTCTCTCTAAGTTCTTCTCTCTCTTAACCTATCCGCCATTTTCTTTCACCTTCAACCTCGAATCCATGGCGTTTTCAGTTCCTAAAGCAGCAAATGTTAACTTCGAGATCAACGAAAGCATCCTCGCCTCCAACAACGCCATTGGATGGATTAAGGCACCAAATAGTACCTATTCAGATCTGGTCAGTTTCATGCAGAATTGTGACCTAAGTGAAGCCTTCACCAAATCCCCTTCCACCTTTTACCAAGAATACCTTAGGGAATTCTAGTACTCTGCTGAGGTTGTTGATGACACCATAACATTTAGCCTTTCATGCTGAACACCCTTTCGCCTTCTCCCTTAAAGATTTCTCAAGTGTGGCCGGATTAAATCATGGAGATGAATGCCTGAAGGTAGTTGATAAAAAGGCTGTCAAAGAAGCCCTGGCCACACTCAAACCTTGCCATGATGTAAACCCTGCCCTAACACCAGCTGAGGTCCTCTCCAAATCTCCCCTGAAGATTAAGTATTTCACTCCCATGTGGCGTGTCCTCTTCACCCACATTGTTAAATCCCTGGGAGGTATGCAGGGATCCCAAGATCAGATGTCTTTCAACCATCAGGCTATTGCATATGGATTAATCTGGGGAGCTAATGTTGATGTTGGAAGCATTCTCTTCTCCAACCTTGTAGAACAGCTAAAGGGGAGGAATCAAGTCAGGGAAAAGAATATCTGTTATGTGCGCTTCCTGTCTCTGATCTTCGAAAGTCTGCTGGGAGATAACTACCACAACAATGCTTTGACTGCTCTTAAGCCCTACCGCATCACTGGTGCCATTTATAAAGAAATAGGAGCTGAAGATGTCCCTGTCACCGCTCATATGATGAATGTGGCCAACCAACTACCAACAGCTGAGAAGCCCTTGCTCCCTTCTTCTGAGAAGGTGAATACTTCTAGTGTTGCTGGCAAGTCTAAGTCTTTGACCTCTGGGCAGCACACTACTAAGTCCAAGGCTTCTTCTGGCCAACAACCAAAGAAGAAGAAAATCCCCTCTTCTTCCCACTCCAAAGCTGTTTCTAAGGCCAAGAGAAAGAAGACTGACACCTCCCCTGGTCCAGATACTCATGTGGATTCAGATACATCTGCTGACAAACAACATGAGTCTAGTGTCTCAAAGTCAGCTGAGACGACAGGAAACCAGCCTGATCCAGCTGATATCTCATAGGTAATTAGTGTACATTTTAGAGGTTCACAAGCAGCCACTCTCATTTGTCTGTAGGAGAGAGTGGTGAAGTTAGGGTAATCCTCGACCCGTAGAAGTCTGTCAATGCACTTAGAATCCTTTAAGACTTCTGTACACCCTGTCTTTGCACCAGTGAATGATTCATTTGTGTTTATAAAGCACCCCGATGACCCTGCACCCTCTAGACAGTTTTCAGGCTAACAACAACCTGCATACACTTATGTCTCAACCTTGATCAGCTGTACTGCACGCAGCCTCTTGGTTCCCTCCTTAAAAGAGTCCTAAAGGATTTATCCTTTCAGGGGGAGCTGAATCATCACCCTCAGCTTTCCTAGGGGCAGCGTAACAGGCGACCTTTAACCACATATGTTTCACTCTTAAAAGAGTCCCAAAGGTTCTTAACCTTTTGGGGGGGGCTGAATAATCACACTCAGTTTTCCTAGGGGCAGCGAATGGCGATCCATAACCAACATATGTCTCACAATCAAAAGAGTCCCAAAGGTTTTAACCTTTTGGAGGGGCTGAATAATCACACTCAGCTTTCCTAGGGGCAGCGAATGGCGATCATTAACCATATTTTTTTCACACTTAAAAGAATCCCAAGGATTTATCCTTTGGAGTGGCTGAGTAATCACACTCAGCCTCTCTGGGACAGCGAAATGGCGACCATTCCCCTTATCTTTTTCCCTGTTACTAATTGAAACAATTTGCAGGCTGAAATTGTACAACCAGTCATCGAATCTCAGGTACAACAAGAAAAGGAGGCTGATACAATGACTCAAGACAAACCCAATGATGAAGAGCCTATGTTAAATGCTGATGAAGAAATGCTATCATTGGAGGATTATGTCTCTGATACTGAGTCCATGCCTGAGGATGAAATCCCTGAAGGGATGTTTGATGAGGAGGATGAGGAAGATGAGGAAGACCAGATGTCAGTCTCTCCTCCCAAAGAAATAGCTGTGTCCACACCAGCTGGCGATAAGACTTCTCCTCCCAAGGATGCTGTTGATACTCCAAACTCTGCTACATCAACAACAATAGTTTTCCAACTCCTAGCCTATGATCCAACAACGGAGTTTCTCTTGTTTGATCATCCTGCCCAGACGAACTTTGATCTCTTACCAAGGGGGGATGACTATGCTCAGCAAAGCCTCAACATCAAGAATCTTCAGCCTGTTCATCATCAGTCAGATATTAAACGTTTATCAAGAAAGCTGGATGTGATCAAGTCTGAAATGCACGACTTCACTGTTACATTCCCTGGGATCATACAAAAGGCTGTGGCTGAGGCGGTTACTGAGCCAATCAAGGATGGTGCCAGGAAAGGTGTTGCCCAAGGACTAAGTCACCTTTCTACTAGAGTAAAGGATGTCATTGACACAGAGGTCCCTGCCATGTTTCATGAACATGAGCTAACCATGCACAGGCAATTTGATGCGGTTCGCAAGAGGAAATATCGTCATGCTAATTTTATTGTCAGTCGTGTTCAGGCAAATACTAATGCAAATGGCAACCTCCTGCTGAAGATTGCCAGGGCTTCAAGGAAAAGGCAACATAATATGGCTACCTCTGTTGAACAGATTGCAAGGCATTTTCAAACACGCTCATCCAAAAGTCTGCGAAGCCAGGATGAACGTGAGGGGGAGAAAGATACAACACTCAGCCTTGCATCTGCTAAACAAGGCTCATCATCAGCTAACCCCTCCATTACACATGTTCCTCTCCAAGTCATCACACCTATTATAATACCTGATGATGAGGATAATACTCAGGGGGAGCAACAAATTCAAGATGGAGCTGACTCATCAAAGTCTCTGGTTTTGGTTAACACCAGCAAGCCTGGGGATGATGATGAACCAGCTGCCAAGAAATTAAAGTTCACTGTTAGCTCCCTCCCCAAAGCAATTCAAACTCAGGCTCAGACATCATTTATCAAAAGAGCTGATGTTTTGAAAAACATAAGTGTGGAGTCCTATGTCTCGAAGAAAGGAAAGGAGATAGTTTTGGTTGACACAGACACCAAACTCAAGAAGATAGTTGCGATGCTAGAGACAGGAGGATCCACCACAGACCTTTCCCATTTCTCAACCTTTACACCTTCCAATGAGATTCCTTTAACCCCTGAAGAAATAGAGAAACAGGCTGAGGAATTCAAGAGATTAAATGAACTCAAGACAGCCAAAGAATTGAATGAAGCTACTCTGAGGAAGATGACACCACCTGAAAGAGAAAAGCAAAAACAAAGGTTGAGGGAAATGGAAGCAAAATGCGCTGAGGCACTAAGGAAAGTCAAAGCTGAGTATGACGCCTGCGTGAACAACAGATATGCCCCTGGCAAGATAACCAAGTTCAAATACACCATTCATAAATCCACAAACACACCAAGGATGATCTTATGGAGGGATAACCAACCAGGAAATATGAATGTGTTTGACAACTTCAGGCTAAAGACACTTGGGTTATCAGAATGGTTCGAACTTGAAGCCTTAGCTGCCAAAAGAAATGGACAGGCAAATTTCCTTTTGCTGAAGACTATTAAGGCCAAGTTTACCTTGATCAAGGAAACAGCTGCCAAACTTAAGATTGATCTCCCACCACAGCTTTTTGAACAAGAACCCCCAAAGACTGGCAACAAAAGAAGAAGAATTTCTCAAATTGTTAATGGAACTTTTGTTACTGAAGATGTTCAAGTGGATGGCATGCACAGGAATTCGATCCTCCCCAATGGTATTATTGGCCCAGCTGATGGTCAGACATACACAGAGCCTGAAAGAGGAATGACATTCATGAACAGGGCTTGCCAATATGCTTTTCAAAGGGAAGATGAGCTGTGCTTAGCTTCAACTATTCAGCTACTTTGTCACAAGAAGTCACTCAAGATCAACACAGAGTATTCCAAGAAGTTTGCCAAGACTTTGCAGGATGAAATAGATAACAGATTGGACGTGGCAGAAGCTGAAGAAAGGATTAAAAATGATGACTATTGAAGATGTTCACAGCCCTTTTTACCTTCATCCTTTATTTTACTTATGTAATGTACTTGTAATTTTTCTTTAAGTATTAATAAAATCATGAGGTATGTTTGTTTAGATCTGTTATGAGTAAGAAGAAGCTGTTAACTCACTTACCTTAACTTAGTTAGATCTAGCATTATTTATGTTTAAATAGGGGGAGATTGTTGGGAATCTAAACTTGTTAGATTCCCTGATCATAGATTTAAACGTAAATAGGCTGTTAGATAGTCCCTTGCCTGTGCCTAGGAGGCACGCAAGTTTCGCAAGACTCACAGAGATCCAAGTCTCTGTGAGCAACCTCAGAGGAGTCCATGTTAGAGACATTGTCAAGGAAGTCAAAGATTACTTGAAGACATACTCATTGGCTGTGATGGATAACAACCAAGATGTATCAGGGACTCTGAGGGGTTGAGGGTAATAGGGGTGGCAATACCCTGTTAACACTCAACACACTTTGAACATGCCATTTGTGTGTTCGAGACTATGAAGAAAAAGGAAACTGTTTTGACAACTGTTTCCTTAAAGCATAATGGAAGACTACCAAGAATAGAAGGACATCATGTGACTGATGTGGGAACTTGTAAAAGCTTGTGTAGTCACCATCAAGTACTATTTGGTCAATCTCGTAACACTATTAATAGGATGTGTATCCATGCATTAATGTTCAACACTTTTGAGATATTCATAACATTATTGCATATAACTTAGTGAATCAAACAACTACGACTGTATTCATAAGTTAGGGTTTATAGTTGTTCAAAGTGTGCACAACACATTGTCATCAAACTGTGTTATCCATAACACTTGTAATTCTTTATTATACAATAATAAGATTACGTTTGAAAAGTAATACATTGTGTTGATTAAGTTAAGATTAGGGTTTCTTGCATTGATTAGGGACTTTCAGAGGGAATTTGGATTACATGGCCAATCGGATAAATGTTTTAAATTACGTTGTAATTCAAGATTTTTTTGAAAATTTGAATATCAGTATTTATAAATACTACTAGTAATAATTATTATTATTTATTTTATTATTATTATTTCTTAATATTATAATTATTATTTTATTCAAATATTTTAATTATTATTAATCATATTTATTAACAATAATAGAAATGGTAAAATAATAGTAGTAGAATAATAATATTAATAATTATTATTAACAATATTACAAAAATCATGAATCGCTAGTCGGTCGGTCGACATCCTTGTAACTTGTAATCGTTCTAAGCTGGATTAATCGGCGATTAATCGAATTAGAATTTTAAGCAAAGTTTTGATATTTCTGGCAAGTTTTAGGTATTTTTAACGATTTTTAGGTATTTTCGGCAATACGATTCTTAAAATACAACTTATCATACATATAAGTAGTTGCTATAAGTGATAAACACAAGTTTACAATGAGTCTTCTGTATTTCCGACAAAATTTGCAGGTTTTCGACAAGTTTTACCTCTCTTGACCGTCGTTGACCAAAGTTGACCGCAATTAATCGTCTTTTCATTAATCGGCAAGGTTGAGGGCCTTGTAGCGATTAAGCGACGATTAATCAGTTTTGTACACCTTGTTTTGCAACATTGATTATTATTATTTTATTAATAATTATTTTTGTTCAACGACTTGTTATTTTTTTATTATATATTTTAAACTAATTTTTATTATTTGTTATTATTTATTGTTTTGTTAGTTTCAAATTCTTTAGTTTAAATTCTTTGCTTCTTATTATTATTGTTATTATATAATTATATATCATTATTATTATTAATTGGTTAATTATGAATTATTATTTATTATTATTTTATTAATATAAATATTTATTTTATTATATTTTAAAATTTTATAATAATAATAATTTATTATTTTTATTATTATTATTACTATTATTATTATTATTATTATTATTGTCACTTTATTGAGAAAACTAAAACACACACTCGAATCTTTGTGGTTGTTGTCTAAATGATTTAAACGGTATTGTCATGTCATACTTTTAGTATGTCAAATCTGAGATAATCCTAGACACTTCTTAATGAGAATTTTTTTTTAAAATAGTAGTGCTAAATATTATTTTTTGTAAAAATTATTAAACGCTCACAACCCATTATGAAGCAAAGAGTCTAAAGGTTAAGGGAGAAGAGCTAAAACGTTAGTTTAGTATTTTATCTATGGTCATTAAGGTTCAGCATAATGGTGACTTAGTCTGACCTCCAGATGTGATCGCAACATCAAAAAGAAAATCAGAATTTCCACGGAAGTCAGCTCGAAATATTTGACCTTAGGTGCATTTTCCTCAAGAATCTTATTGTTTGGGTACAACTCAATTTTCTCTCCCCGACGACCTACATATGATTTGTTTCCACATCAAGGCGACCTATTTATTTATTTTAAAAAATAAAATTCATTAAACAATACATTATAAAAATAATTAAAAAAACATTGTAGTTTATTCAAATACAATAAAAACATTACAATAATAATTAAAAAAAATATACTAATCATTTAAATTATAAGCTCCCTTGACGTCGTTCTTCATCTCTTGCAGCGCCTATTTTCATGTCGGGGGAAAATTGAGGTTGATTTCAGTGTTGTAGAACATTATGGCTTTTCTCGTTTCTTTTTTCGGCAAGCTCAATTGCTCGACATTGTAATTCGAGATTTTCTCTTTTTAAATTTGTTTTTCCCGTTTGGTTTCCTCCTGTAAATACAACTCGCGTCGCTTCAACTAAAAGTAGGAGTCTTGTTACTCCTTTTTTCTCAATTGAAATCGTTCATTTTCTCCCATTTGTTGGCTACAACGTCAGCAAATGAAGACTTCCCTATTGATGAGGTATATGGCTTCTTTTTAGCTCGGTCACGACCAACTGGTCGTTGTTCTTGAGTCTCTTCCTCTTCTTCATCCTCGTCAGGTTCACCATTCAAATTCACATAACCACCTTGTCCAGAACCAGAGGTGGTTTCAGAAGTCTTTGCTTTTTTGTTACCCCTTCGGTAAAAATCAAACATCGCAAACTCTTGCCAAGTTGGATGATCTTTAAACATGTTCCATACTGCCTCTAACATAAAAGCATCTTTGTAAATGATAACGCCTCACTTATACATATTTAGAATGATTCATTTGTCATATATTGCTATGTAAATAAATAAAATGTGTTATAAGTTGATACTAATTTGATATACAATTTTGATAGGAGAAGAATAAACATTAGAGAAGAAATGTAGAACCAAAGAGGAACATAAAGAACCAAAGAAAAAGTAATCTGGAAAACACCAATGTGCAGTGCACTTTTTGGATTGTGGAGCGTGCTTCAGTAGAGTACGAATTTGGAGTAGTTGGGCAAAGTACGACGCACTTTTTGGATTGTGCGGCGCACTTCACATACTGTTACAAAATTTAATTACAATTATGCATGACATTCAAGAGAAAACTACATTTTTGGAGCTTATTTAACAACCATTGTGGCCAGACCATCCAGTTACTACACACAATTCTCAGTACCTTTTGTTACTTGGAGAAGAAAATATCAAGGATTCTTCAATCCTTGAGGAGAACCAAGGAAGTGTTAGTGTTTTTTATGCAAGGTGAACTATACCTTGTTCATGCTTGTGTGGTTGTTGTAATAAAGGAGTGATAGGAAGTTTGATTGCTTGTGTAATTTGGGAATCAAAACTTTGCATTTTGGAACGATATATTGATCATAATATTTTGGTATAATTCTCATCTTATTACTTGTTATGAATTCCGAATTTCAATCTATTAAGATGTGTATTCTTGTTGTGATTATGGAGTAGTGACTTGTGTATTTGGTTGAGGCATGTATAGAACCATGAAATTATGTTATTAGCTTCGCAGGGACGAAGTGCGACACACAATTAGGTTTTTGTGGCGCAATTTTTCCCTGGTTCATGATTATAAGCTTGGTTGAGATGTTCTTCTGTCTCGATACTATTGTATTTGATACTTGTTATGTATTTGGTTCATTCTTAACTGTAAGATGTTCGAAAGTACTTATATGATTGAATGTATTTCATGTTATCTAGTAAATGAATCTTGATATTTGCCTTGTAGAAATTGGCGAATAAAATGCATACCAACTCTTATATGATTTTATTTAATACTTTGTCATGGGTTCGGAAGAGTGTGGCTCAGCGAGCACTTAAATTATCTAAACTACATAAAACGATCTTAATGCATTTGATATAACATGATCTAGTCGAAAGAATTTCTTGTTATATTGAATACTTGTTTCTTGTGAGACTAGTCATCCACTTGTATTCATGCATTGTTTATGTGCTTGTAATTCGTTTTTTCTATCTATCTTTTTTATGTTTTATCCTTAACCAAACGCACCTTTTAATTATTTGACAAGTATAATCTTTAGAACTTGTGACACTCTAGAGATAATTGTTTTTTTCATGTTAACAACAATCCCGTGGAACAATATGGTCTTACCATTACTATATTGCAAAACGAAAGGGTATACTTTTCCCGTGTGTTAGTAATATAAATCAGTTGAAATTAGTTATAAATTTAAAGCTATCTTGCTATGCATCAAAGTTTTTGACACCGTTGTCGTGGATTGCGTTTGTTACTGATTGAAACTTTCTGAGATACTTGCTTAACATAAATTCTAAACATCGTCGTATAGATTTCTGGCAATCTAAAAATTTTAAAGTAAAAAAACTCCAGAAGTACGTCACACTTTTGAATTTTGTGCCGCACTTTCTGGCGAATTTGCAAAATGTTTGTTGAGAGTTGAGACAATTCCAAAACACCACTAAAACCTTTTACTTTCAACACTCATTGCTGAAAACAAGAGAATTGCTTTGTGTGTACTTATGATTTTTGAACTTGTGTGTTTGTTCATAGTGTACCTTAAGAAAAAACAAAAATATGTGTTTTTAATTTTTCATTTCATATTTATTTGCTCTCTGGTAGTATAATTTGCTTTGTCATGTTGTTATTTATTATGATTTATAGGATTTTTTCTGAATTTTTCAATGAAAACAAAATACAAAAAATGGAAAAATAAGTGAAAATAAAAAAAGATTTATGTTTCAAGAAATGCTTGTGAATGAGTTGACATGCTTAGCCATAATGCTTTTGCATGATTACTTGCTGATGAAATACAATGTTGAATGCTTGATGATTTGGCTTAATAAAGTTATGAGTTGTGTTTTTGTCGAAATTAATTCTTAATACAGGAAAAGTACGTCGCACATTTTCATTTGTGCGCCGGTTTTTCTGGATCGCGAATTTGTGCACCGCACTTCCCAATTGTGCGCCGCACTTCCCAATTTTGCGCCGCACATGAGAAACAGAACGCTAAAAATGATAATAAATTGATCAAATTGAAACGTTTGTTGATATACAAGTGTTGCCGGAGACCTCTAGGGTATAAATTACCAGTTGCAATGTTGGCAAATACCTCACCAGCAGCTTCAAGTAGCTCGTCTCGTTTGGCTATGTATTGCATCAACGAAGGCCTAGTTAAGAAGAGGGATTTTACAGCAAGTGCTGATAAAGGTATTGGGTCTGGTGCACTAGATGACTGCCCAAAACAGACCAGGTGTCCCCGGATCTTTAAGCAGGCTAGTGATCCCTGAAACAATAATGGAAAGTCAGTTCATGCTGATTATGATCAACAAAATTGGAACCCAGTCTTGGAACAGGTAGAGGTGCAAGTTTGACCCATGTACTTATGGATGGGCTGCTTTGGGTTATGTTTGATCTCTAACTGGTCAAAAGTGTGAAATAAAAGAAACATGTACAAAGGACACACGTCAAACGGTCAAAGGTCACTTAGGTGAAAACCCAAGATTTTGGAGTTTGTCACTTATGACTGTTTGACTTTAATTTTATTCTTAGTGTGCGTTTATGTACAATATGTTAATATTTGAGCCTTTGACTGGATGTTAGACATCGTACATGTAGTGCATAGTATATTATATGATGCTTAGATGGGGTTAGTTCGTACTCATTAGTTCACTTGGACGTACCTATGATAGTATATGACGTTATTTTAAGATTTTATGTGTACGTATATGCATTATAGTAAATCGTATTTTTACGATTTAGGGTTTAGATTTTGAAGTATCTGATGAGGTATTTAGTCACGGGAATAGTTTACGGGATGGTTTTAAGTCATTTAGGACTTAGTTATTTAGTTTATTTCATATTTCAAGAGTTTTTATAAAAATGTATATTTTTACGTCTTTTACGGTATACGCGTAAAACTGACTAGTAATGGGAAAGGACTTTTTAGGAAATTTAAGGAAACATTAATAATGTATTAATAAGTAATAAAAAGAAAAAAAATAGAAATAATATATATATATATATATATATATATATATATATATATATATATATATATATATATATATATATATATATATATATATATATATATATGAGTCGGTTTTGGGACGCAAGAAAGAAAAAAAAGGGAAAAAAGGAAAAAAGGGAACCGGACTTTTGTAATGGGCAAAGGACTTGTTACGAAAGTATATAAAGCCTTATTTTTATCAAAGCACTTCATAAAATCCCAGGAGATCAAGGATGGGTCGACATATATGGAGAATGTTAGGGTTCCCTTCATATTTTTTCTTGTCTTCTAAAAATTATAAGGTAAAACCTTTAATTTTTTAAAATTATATTGTTTTTAAATCATTATAAATCAATATATGATGGATTTAGGTTTAGGGTTATTATAAAATCTGTATTTTAATTATATAATCATGATTAGATTAAGTTGGGTTTATAAATAAACATGTTAAGGGTAATTAGTTATGCTAATTGTGTTAAATTCATTTTTAAAAACTGGGCAAAATTTTAGGTCAACTGTATTGATCATGTATAGAGTTATAGACACTTTCATAATGCTATCCAAGTACCCCTTAAAAGGTATTTGAGTTATCTTATGAATGAAAGAAACGAGGACTAAATTAGAGGTCGAGAAGTGGGTCAAAAACAGGTTACAACAATCGGAGGTCAAAACAGTTTTGAAATTAGTCGGTTTTAAATTAATGATTGAAATTGGTTAGGGAATATAGGAGTACAATTGGACCTTAATACAAATATTGGAGTTAGTTTATATGTTAAATAAGAGATCTGAAAAAGGGATAATCAATTGGGATAGTGTAAGACCCTCTGATCGTAACAAACTTTTCATATGTTCAAAATCAGCAAAAACTGGATAGGTAAAAGTATATATATGTATATCGGGACCTTAACAGTAACTTTAAGGTTGGGGCAGAAAAGGAGAGTTAGCTAACACATGTAAGGGAATAGGTTTTTCTTTACAGAAAGCATGAGGCTGTTTAGGTGGGAGTTTCGCTCATAGTTTGGGGTCTAAAAAACGGGACTGTTTTGGGTAAAATGTGAACGAGATAAAGTTATGAACTTAACTAAGTTAAGGGCTTATTAGAAAGGGGTAATGGGATGTTTATAGCATATTAATGAAGTTAATATGAGGGTAAGGGTTAGATGTCCATAATATATTGATGATCCATTTTAGTTATTGGTTCATGTCTTGATGTTATGCATTTTATTTGTTTAGCTTTTTGATAGTGCGCGGAATATTTGGAGAAGCTCAATCAGGTGAGTTCATATTCCCATTTTTACTAAGTTTTTAAATGTTTTTCCAGTATGGGATGGAGATGATACTTGTAATGTTTTTTAAATGTCTTAGTACTATGTTCTTTAAAATGTTTTGATAATATGTTTTTTAAGTGTGTGGACTTAATGTGCTATTATGTGATATGCCTACTTGTGTGTTATGTTATATGTTCTAATTTGTATACTGATATGCGCTCTAAGTACTTGAGTTCTAAGTACTTGTGCATCGTCTTTTCGTAGACAAGATATCTCGACGGGGATATGGTACATCTCCACACTAGGTGTGAGAAAGATCCAGATAGGTGTAGGTGCATTTGTTCTTATTTTGTGTTCTTAATTGTTATAGTATGTTTTGTTAGTAGTTATGTGTAACATGAATATCATTTTATAGTCCATTACTTGAACTTATTTTCTTCAACTTATATACAGCGGATGTCAAGTTTTCTTGTGATGTTCTAGATAACTTAAACCTATGTTCTCACCAACTTTATGTTGACAGATTTTAGTGTCATTTTCAGGTGAGGTAGTTATGAAGGATGGTGTTAGAAGTGACTAGATTTTAGAGGCTGTTAGGCATTAGGAGGAATCCCTTTCCTCTTAGTTTATTTTCATTGTTTGAATAAGTGATACATTTTAGACACCTATATGTTTGATGTTTGTTTATTTGTTTGTGTTTGGTAAGAGGTAGGACTTTTACCTACTTTCCTAGACTCCTGCATTGTTGAGATATCGTCATGACATTTGTGTCACCATTTATGATATTTTAGTTTCATTTAGTTCTCTCTATAGACACGCTATTGTTGTGATGATATCTATACGTCGCGCCCCATATTCCGCCATGGTGGGGTGTGACAGAATGGTATCAGAGCTAGGTTATAGAGAATTAGGTTGCTTAGTCGCGTAGCCTAGTCTATAGCTTAAGGGTCCCTGCATATAGGCGTCATAGAAGTATGTGTGCATTTTATATTAATTGAAGTGTTTATGTATGATTTTTATTTATTGCGATGTTTGTTAAGTTATGAACTACTATGGTTCATACTTAGCCACATGTTATTTTCTTTTCGGGTTTTGACTAGTGCGGGTTGAACCACAACTGTCCACGCTAGTCATTATTATATTTTGCTTTATCTGTACATTATAGTACATATTTGGGTTAATGGTATTCTTAAGTTATTTATGTATAGTATGTTCTTTTGGTGTTTAAGTCATGCCCCTTAAGAGACAAGTAGTGGTGCAAGCCACCAAAATTACGAGGATAGGATGCAACTGTCGTACGAATTATAGGAGGATAATTCCATATAAGTGGCATCCATGTGAGGCTATAACACACATGTCTAAGGTGGTAGTGAATTAAATGTGCGTCTATAACACGGTGTTAACGATAACGGCTAAGGAAGGGAATAAGGAACTACTATTGAGGAATATCAAGACTAAACCGGTTTATCCGGATAGTAACAATAATGGAGGAGGAGAAGCGGATACTGAATCCACGACATCCAACAATTATTTGTTTATCTACTTTAGGCCGTTCCACTCTTATAGGCAACATGACTTGGTATTAATTTTGCTTTTATTTGTAATTTGTCTATGCTAGTTTAAGCTAGACTATGGATTTATGTGTTTTGACTATGTTATTTTAATAAATGAATTTTTGGACCTTTTTGGTTACGTGAGTGTGCTTAATTAACAGATGTATGTGATATATGTTGTATTGATTCTTATAAGTGTCATCATATGAGGGAGTGCATTGGTGAAAAGGGACTCGTATAAGTATGATGGCCAACATAGTTATACAAGTACCACAACATCAATGGGTTTCTTAGCATGATTGCATGAAAGAGGGTTAATACATGCGTGTATAGTATATGTTGGAAGTGCTTATGTTTATGTGTAGGCGTGTACATAGCATTACGTATATTACATAAGTATTTTGGTAATTATTAATGAGTGTGCATGACCGTATATGGACAAGTTGTCATCGTGTGTACCAACGACATCTTGATCTACTCGAAGTCAGAGCAAGAGTGTGGCAAGAATTGTGAGTTGGGTTTGAAGTTACTTAGTTGGGACCAACAAGGTTGAAGCGAAGCAAGATGAGGAAGAGTTTTTGGAGGCTAAAGAACTAGTGTAGGTGATGAGTCGATTTTGGCAATATCAAAAGGACTGGACGAATTCGCAAAGTATGACGATACGTGGAGCAAGGATTAGGATGCGGGCGAGGACAGCGAAGAAATGCGATTGCTTATGCATTGCGGGAACTGAAGGTTTAGAAGAACTACATAAGAAATAGATAGGAGTGTCTTGGGAAGACGGTGTAAGGACGTTGACCGTAGAGAAGATATATAATAAGGTGGAGAAGTAGGCACGATAAGAGTTGGGTGATAGTCGATAGACTGACTAATTCATCCCATTTTTTTCTAGCATAATGATGAGTCATGAAGTTGAGAAGTTGGAAAGATTTCGTACAAATGTGATGTTATGGAGTTAAGATTATGGAGGGACAATCAAAAAGTAGTAGTGAGGAAGGAATGGCTTGAGGAAGCAAGAGATTGTCAAGATAGTAGATTGTTATTAGAAGGGTTAGCGTCAGAGCTGAAATTTAGTGATCATGAGTTAGGGAAAGTCTCATCTAGAGAAAGTTGGAAGCAATCAGCCTATTGGACCAGAAATGGTTCAGGAAACTACTAAAGTGGTAGCAATGCCTAAGGAGATATGGAAGACGACAAGAGACCGAAAATAGAGCTATGCTGACAAGAGGCGTAAACCGTTGGATTTTGGTGTGGGGGACAAGTTATGCTAAAGGTTTCACCATGGAAAGGGGTGATGCGTTTGGGAAGAAAGACGAAGTAGGGGAAGCCTTCTATGATTGCAAGACATAGTTATTGTGCTTAGGGAGTAAATCTTAGGACGAGATTTCTATTAGGGGGGAGTGATGTGACAACCCTAGATTTTGGAGTTTGTCACTTATGAGTGTTTGACTTTAATTTTGTTCTTAGTGTGCGTTTATGTGCAATATGTTAATATTTGAGCCTTTGACTGTATGTTAGACATCGTACATGTAGTGCATAGTACATTATATGATGCTTAGATGGGGTTAGTTCGTGCTCATTAGTTCACTTGGACGTAGCTATGATAGTATATGGCGTTATTTTAAGATTTTATGTGTACGTATATGTATTATAGTAAATCGTATTTTTACGATTTAGGGTTTAGCATTTTGAGGTCTCGGGTGAGGTATTTAGTCCGGGAATAATTTACGGGATGGTTTTAAGTCATTTAGGACTTAGTTATTTAGTTTATTTCATATTTCAAGAGTTTTTATAAAAATATATATTTTTACGTCTTTTACGGTACACGCGTATAACTGACTAGTTTTACGGTTTTAAGGTTTTAGAGGACTTAAGGGCTGAAATAAATTAAGCAAATTTAAGAAAACATTAATAATGTATTAATAAGTAATAAAAAGAAAAAAAAATTAAAAATAATATATATATAAGTTGGTTTTGGGACACAAGAAAGAAAAAGAAAAGGGAAAAAAAGGAAAAAAGGGAACCGGGCTTTTGTAATGGGCCAAGGACTTGTTAGGAAAGTATATAAAGCCTTATTTTTATCAAAACACTTCATAAAATCCCAGGAGATCAAGGATGGGTCGACATCTATGGAGAATTTTAGGGTTCTTCATTATTTTTCTTGTCTTCTAAAAGTTCTAAGGTAAAACCTTCAATTCTCTCTTAAATTAAATTGTTTTTAAATCATTATAAATCAATATATGATGGATTTAGGTTTAGGGTTATTGTAAAATCTGTATTTGAATTATCTAATCATTATTAGATTAAATAGGGTTCATAAATAAACAGGTTATGGGTAATTAATTAGGCTAATTGTGTTAAATTCGTTTTTGAAAACTGGGCAGAACTTTGGGTCAACTGTTTTGATCATATCTAGAGTTATAGACACTTTCATGATGCGATCCAAGTACTTCTGAAAAGGTACTTGAGTTAGATTTTGAATGCAAGAAACTAGGACTAAATTAGAGGCCGGGAAGTGGGTCAAAAACAGGTTACAACAGTCGGAGGTCAAAACAGTTTTGAAATCAGTCGATTTAAATTAATGTTTTAAGATGGTTAGGGTACTTAGGAGTACAATTGGACCTTCAAACTAATATGAGAGTTATTTTATATGTTAAATAAGAGATCTGGAATAGGGCTTATCAATTGGGATAGTGGAAGACCCTTTGATCATAACAAACCTTTCATATGTTCAAAATCAGTAAAAACTGGATAGGTAAAAGTATATATATGTATATCGGGGCCTTAGCAGTAGATTTAAGGTTGGGGAAAAATAGGAGAGTTAGATAACACATGTAAGGGCATAGGGTTTGCTTTACACATGTTTGGCACATAGTCTAGGGTCTAAAAATGGGGACTGTTTTGGGTAAAATATGAACGAGATAACGTTATGAACTTAACTAAGTTAAGGGCTTATTAGAGAGGGGTAATGGGATGTTTATAACATATTAATAAAGTTAATATGAGGGTAAGGGTTAGATGTCCATCATAGATTTATGAGCCATTTTATTTATTGGTTCATGTCTTGATGTTATGCATTTTATTTGTTTAGCTTTTTGCTAGTGCGCGGAATATTTGGAGAAGCTCAATCAGGTGAGTTCATAGTCCCATTTTTACTAAGTTTTTAAATGTTTTTCCAGTATGGATGGAGATGACACTTGTAATGTTTTTTAAATGTCTTAGTACTATTTTCTTTAAAATGTTTTGATAATATGTTTTTCAAATGTGTGGACTTAATGTGCTATTATGTGACATGCCTACTTGCGTGTTATGTTATATGTTCTATTTTGTATACTGATATGCATTCTAAGTACTTGAGTTCTGAGTACTTGTGCATCGTATTTTCGGAGACAAGATATCTCGGTGGGGATATGGTATATCTTCACACTAGGTGTGAGAAAGATCCGGATAGGAGTAGGTGCATTTGTTCTTATTTTGTGTTCTTAATTGTTATAGTATGTTGATAGGTGTGTAAACACCCATCCTTTTTACCACTTAACTACAATAATAACCAAGCCAAAACGTGTATTTTATGTCGTAAATGTCGGAATTATGCGTGGTTTGTGTTTTTTTTTTGTGATTTAGGACGAAAATGTGGAAAGAGGAGAAAACACGGGCATTCACGGGCTTTTATCGAAGAAAAAGACAAAAGACAAAGTCAAGGAATCAAGAGTGCAAAAAGAACGGAAGTCCAAGACCAATTCTGAAGATTTATCAAAGAAAAAGTCAAAAGACGGAAGTATACTAAAAGCCGAAGGACTCAAGTCTAATTTATTGAAGAAATCACAAGACGAGTTTACAAATCCCGAGACAAAGCCATTAAAGTCAAAGAATTAAGAAGATTAAGGACTTAATGATGCAATTAAAGAAAGAAGAAAGAGGGGAGGAAGCTTCCTCTAAGAACCTCCCTAATCTCCTATAAATAGGATTCATTTTCATTTCATTAGTTGTTGTTGGCTAAGTGTGACAATTAGTCTTCCACCATTTACTTTAATTGCAATTTAAATACATGTCATTTAATTAATTGTCTTGCACCTTAAATACCTTTAATTTCAAGTAAGTTTCCTTTTAATTATTGTCAATTGATGTAGTAAATACAATACGTGTTTAGGAAAACAACGTATTAGTGCGGTAAGTATTAAACTCGACGATTTAATGAAAAACCGACAAATCGAATAAATTCCAAGTTCGTTCTCGAAGGAGGTGTGTGTATTAATGTGCCAATATATGAAATAACAATGTTTGGATTAGTGACGTTTTTGGTTGAGAAGAGAAAAAGTAAAGACGAGTTACACTACGATTATACTACGATGAATGACGTAAAACGCGAACGTAATTACGTAAAACGTGACAAAATTAAAAATAAAACCTAAAAATTAATTAGAAGTTTAAACTAAGTCTTAAATAATATAAGTAAGAATAAAAATCCAACAAATATATTTTAAAACCTTTTATTAATTAAATATTCAATTTTTAATGCTAATTAAAGCCCAAAAATTAAATATAATTAACAAAATGCCCAAAATATTAATTTATTGAACTAATAAGTCACTTATATTATTTAAAGACTAAAAAGTATTTTTCCTAAATTTTTAAAACTATTTTTTTATTTTTTAATCACTAAAAACTATTTTTAAATTAAAATAATAAAAAAAAATAATAAGATAATGACAAAATTAATTTAACAATTTTAAAAATCCTAAATTATCCTAAAGAACAGTAGAAAATTGAAAAAGTTTGAAAAAAGTAAAAATTTGCACTAAAAGACAAAACTATTTAATAATTAAACCCTAATTAACTTAAATTAATTATAAAAAATAATTAAAAAGGTAAACAGTACATATTTTTAAAACCAAAAATCTTAAAATATTATCCTAAATCTAAGAAAAATTTTAAAACTAAAAAATATAAACTTTTTACACTAAAAGACAAAATCAGAGTAATTAAAAAATGATTAAAAATGCAAAATAATCCAAAAAAGATAAAATGAACAGTAATATAAAAATAAATTAAACTGAAAAATAAAGAATAAAATAAGAAAAATTACAAAATTGGAATCAAGTCCTAAGTCCTAAATAAACCCACAAAAGATAAAAAATCAAAGCTGTGATAGTGACACTTGAACTTGTTTCTGTCTTTTAGCTAGGCAGTGGGAACAGCAAAGCTAGCAGTGGGAAAGGAGTTCCCACTGCTTGTTTAAAAAAACGGGTCTGTGGAAAGATATGCTTGTAACTTGAGCTATGGTTGATTTTGTTGGACAAGATTGGCACCCCCACAACCAGTTGGGTTGTGGGGAGTCACAAAAATTCTAAAATCAGCAAATACAATACAAAAATCTCTCACACAAAGCAAATTTCAGTCACTGTTATGAAATAGGGGGCTGTGGGGGCAGTTTGCTGATGCAAATGGTCTTTTGGTGAGTTTCAAAGCTCAAAATCTCAATCACACATCCACCAAATCACAAATAATCAATCACAAGCCCTAGGTAAACAGATTAGCTAACAACTTACAAAGATTTGTGATCCAAATCAATAGAAAATAGTCAATAAGGGGCCTAACTGATATTTAGCTAATTTTACTAAGAAATGAGCATGCAATTGTTTTTTAAACCTATCAAAACTCAAACCATGCAACCTATTAACCAATACTACCCTATTGGAGTGTGTTTAGGCAGATTACAAGCCAAATATGTGTAAAGTACCCAGCCTATCAAGCAGACCCAAACACCCCCTTATAATCAGTAACTAAGAATTAACAAATGAAAACCTTACAAATCTTGATAACACTAACTGAAACCTATCTAAACAGGCAAATTACAGCTAAATAAGCAAGATTGAATAATCATACAAACACAAAAAGCAATATCATGCAAATTCACAAGAAGCACATAGAAAATGTGAAAATTGAAAGCAGGGTTCAAGCCAATGATACCTTGGGCTGAGGCCTTCTGCTGGGCTTTTCAAACAAAATCTGGGAGCTTATGATGAGCTTTTAGACAGCTTTTGATGTAGAGAAATGCTAGGTGGGGACTACAACAGTCCCAAACACCCCAATAATATCTTCAACTTGAAAAATGATGGAAATGGTGATAAACTTGTGCACCTTCCAAGAAAACAAGGGAGACAAAAAAGTGATCTGTGAAGAAGCCAATAAGCTACAAACAAGCTTATTAAGTAAGCTGTTATAGCTTATTGCTTATAAAAAAAAGAAATGAAAACATATTTTTCTTTCTTATAAAATCTTTTGGAACCAAACCTAAACTTTAATGAACTTGATAAAAACTTGTTCAAGATAGAGATACGTGTTAAACCTCCACTTTCACTTTGGTTTAACACGGATTTCAAACCTTTGGAAAGCTTTTTTCAAGAATTTTCTAAAAGAAACTCAAACTTTTCTGAAAATAACTCTTAGAGATTAACACTCTTTTTCCTTAATAACTTTAACTAAACTTTCAAAATAGAAAATCACTTACACTAAAACAGTAAAATGGAACTCAATATCATAAAAACTTAATATTTTCATTTTCATTAATAATATAAAGTCTTTACAAAAATTGGAACAAAAACCCTATCCACAGGTTGGAAGGTGTTTTTATACTGAGCTATGGATGTTTCTAGCATACAACTACATAAGCAAACCCTAGCACACGAATTTCCAAGAAAGCCCTTTGAAAAATGGTCAAAATTAAGCCATGTGATTGCCTGCTGTTGTATAGCTGTTGTGGAGTGATCTAACACGTTCATCTTGGACTTGGGGACCAAGGAGTGAATGAGAGCTGTTGATTGAGTCAATATATTCGATTGTTGCCATTTTTGGGGAGACAGGGGAGGACGGGGGACCACTTGTGGTCACGGGTTTGCTTGGTTTGTTGGTGGGATGGGTTTAGAAGTGGGTTAATTAACAAACTGGAAAAGATTGTCACAAACCCCTTTGGTTTAGGGTTTGGATTAAGCTAGGGTTTATGGGATTAAATGGGGGGGAAAGAGTTGTTTTTATTAGGATTTGGGGTGTTTTGTTTTTAAATATGTGTTTCCCCCACAAAACAAGTTTAATTAAAACAAAAAGGGTTCAAAAAGGATAGTGACTGGGTGGTATACAAGTTGGACTGGTTCGTTTGGATTGTGGACTGGCAGAGGTGACGTGTAAGGTTTCTAATGGCTGGTGGGGTTTTGTTTTGTCCATGAAAACCCCCTGAACTCCCAAACTTCTTCACTTCAAGTTTCCAACAGCTAACTCTCTAATCCTTTGTTAATAACTTTTTGCCACTTACAAATTCAGTCCTTGTGTTTTAATTAAACCATGAATAAGGACTAAAATGGCAATTCTTGTGATTTCCAAGGGCTTATCATGTAAAGTCTTCAAACTTCAAGGATGTAACTTGCACAAATGAATAGTGGAGGGTCATTTGTGACAAGTCTTCAATAGTTGAGGGACCAAAGCTGCCAATTCTCAATTCTTCAAGGACTTCACTGGAAAATCATGATTCGGGTCCGGTTCTTTGTGCGGCTTCGTTTCCCGTGTTCGTTTTTGCTTGATTCCTTTGATCTTTTGGTGAATTCACGATATCCGTACCTGAAATACACAATGAACAAACACAGGCATATTTTGGGTATTTTGACGATATTTTAAGCGTTTTAAGCCCGATTTGGACGATGAGACTATGTATAATTGCAGTCTCATCACTCCCCCATACTAAACCATTGCCGTGTCCCCACGTAATGCTAGAATTAAGTATCGTAGCACTTCCAAAATTCATTTTCTGATGACATTTATTCAAGACATAAATTTAAATAAACTACTACACGTGTTTTAGACATAATGTATTGTTTTCATCACGAGAATGTGACTTTTGGGATCATAGAACAAGAACACGTGAATGCTTCGTTAGAAATAATTTCGTCGTCCTCAATTTTCACCCAATTCCATGCTAAGCGTGTAACGAGATCATTGTTATTATAAGTTAGCAACACGATCACATCTTATGAGTGTTAATTACGAACCTAAACTCCCTTATTCCTACTTGGTATCTCTTATGTTTTATTTTGTCTTAATGATCACGAGGATACATCATCGACTTATGCGTGAATAGAGAATAAGTCTAAAAATAGAAACTTAACGGTGTAACCAAAATCATCAAATAAATAATTCATCCCAATAGACAACGATGTCAAAAAATTAAGTCAACAAGAAGGATCGATAAACACGGTTTTATAACGGTTTTGAACATGAGACTTATTACCAAGACTTTTATACGCCCCCTAACGGAAGGGCCTTATTATCTTTGGTTTACCTCCATCTTTTATTCAACTTCGCCATGAAGCTTTTATTATGACTTCGGTCTTGCCTTGCCTTTTATTATCCGCCTCATCGGTGGTTTTATTAGCCAAAGACGTATATCCTCACGCTAAAGCGAATTTTGGATCTTTAAAGCTTCGAAGATTAAGGCTTGATTCACTTTCAATTTGGGCATAGATTTTTCGGCCTTGTGAGCTTCAAATTTTTGCTTAATTTAGGTGAGCACTTGAAATCTTATTATTAGGTGAAGCTTTTGATTATTCGGGTGCCAATACTTCAAAACCGTGACGCTGGCGATACCTTAATGTTTTCCCAATTTAATTACATGGAAGCTACCAAAACAAATTAGAAACCCAACAATAGTGACTAAACCGCCAAATCAATATTTATTAACAATTTATTATGCAAAAGCGTTGGGAGAATAAGCTAATAATTACTACACATAAGATCGTGACGATTACGAGACTTATAAATAACTCTATCATTTCTCGTCCTCATTTAAGAGACTTAGCCTAAAAAGTTAAGGAATCGAAGCTAAGTGCTCAACACGCACGGTCGAGTCAAAAATTACTCTCGTTCTCACCATCGGAAAACCTACATTCGTGTCTTAAACACTTATGACAAATAAGAAAAATTTTAAAATATGGCCATTTTTAGCCTTATTTTGCAACAAAACGATAACAAAAAGATGAATATTGGATTGCGTGTTGACGTAAGCAAGGTGAAGTATCTACTCACCCCCCATACTAAAACTAAACATTGTCCTCAATGTTTCGAGTCTAGGGGTGTAAACACCCCCATACTAGAGACGAAGTCGAATGCTTAATCTCGAGCATGGAAAGGGTAAAACGAATAACCTAAAAGCCGTTTATGAATTATGCTAATAAGATAAACGTTAGAACATAAAAGGATATCATCGGATATCGGAATCTCCAAAGGCAACGATCGAAGCTCGAGTGATCCATAAAACGAACACGAGAGGCTTCAATGATGACGATGAACCTAATGAATCACAATCACAAACAACCATGAAACAAAGGTAGGAAGAGCACAAGTCCCCTCGGTAAACAGATTAGCTAACAATTTACAAAGATTTGTGATCCAAATCAATAGAAAACAGTCAATAAGGGGCCTAACTGATATTTAGCTAATTTTACTAAGAAATGAGCATGCAATTGTTTTTTAAACCTATCAAAACTCAAACCATGCAACCTATTAACCAATACTACCCTAGTGGAGTGTGTTTAGGCAGATTACAAGCCAAATATGTGTCAAGTACCCAGCCTATCAAGCAGACCCAAACACCCCTTTATAATCAGTAACTAAGAATTAACAAATGAAAACCTTGCAAATCTTGATAACACTAACTGAAACCTATCTAAACAGGCAAATTACAGCTAAATAAGCAAGATTGAATAATCATACAAACACAAAAAGCAATATCATGCAAATTCACAAGAAGCACATAGAAAATGTGAAAATTGAAAGCAGGGTTCAAGCCAATGATACCTTGGACTGAGGCCTTCTGCTGGGCTTTTCAAACAAAATCTGGGAGCTTATGATGAGCTTTTAGACAGCTTTTGATGTAGAGAAATGCTAGGTGGGGACTACAACAGTCCCAAACACCCCAATAATATCTTCAACTTGAAAAATGATGGAAATGGTGATAAACTTGTGCACCTGCCAAGAAAACAAGGGAGACAAAAAAGTGATCTGTGAAGAAGCCAATAAGCTACAAACAAGCTTATTAAGTAAGCTGTTATAGCTTATTGCTTATAAAAAAAGAAATGAAAACAGATTTTTCTTTCTTATAAAATCTTTTGGAACCAAACCTAAACTTTAATGAACTTGATAAAAACTTGTTCAAGATAGAGATACGTGTTAAACCTCCACTTTCACTTTGGTTTAACACGGATTTCAAACCTTTGGAAAGCTTTTTTCAAGAATTTTCTAAAAGAAACTCAAACTTTTCTGAAAATAACTCTTAGAGATTAACACTCTTTTTCCTTAATAACTTTAACTAAACTTTCAAAATAGAAAATCACTTACACTAAAACAGTAAAATGGAACTCAATATCATAAAAACTTAATATTTTCATTTTCATTAATAATATAAAGTCTTTACAAAAATTGGAACAAAAACCCTATCCACAGGTTGGAAGGTGTTTTTATACTGAGCTATGGATGTTTCTAGCATACAACTACATAAGCAAACCCTATCACACGAATTTCCAAGAAAGCCCTTTGAAAAATGGTCAAAATTAAGCCATGTGATTGCCTGCTGTTGTATAGCTGTTGTGGAGTGATCTAACACGTTCATCTTGGACTTGGGGACCTAGGAGTGAATGAGAGCTGTTGATTGAGTCAATATATTCGATTGTTGCCATTTTTGGGGAGACAGGGGAGGACGGGGGACCACTTGTGGTCACGGGTTTGCTTGGTTTGTTGGTGGGATGGGTTTAGAAGTGGGTTAATTAACAAACTAGAAAAGATTGTCACAAACCCCTTTGGTTTAGGGTTTGGATTAAGCTAGGGTTTATGGGATTAAATGGGGGGGGGGGGGGGGGGGGAAAGAGTTGTTTTAATCAGGATTTGGGGTGTTTTGTTTTTAAATATGTGTCCCCCACAAAACAAGTTTAATTAAAACAAAAGGGTTCAAAAAGGATAGTGACTGGGTGGTATACAAATTGGACTGGTTCGTTTGGATTGTGGACTGGCAGAGGTGACGTGTAAGGTTTCTAATGGCTGGTGGGGTTTTGTTTTGTCCATGAAAACCCCCTGAACTCCCAAACTTCTTCACTTCAAGTTTCCAACAGCTAACTCTCTAATCCTTTGTTAATAACTTTTGGCCACTTACAAATTCAGTCCTTGTGTTTTAATTAAACCATGAATAAGGACTAAAATGGCAATTCTTGTGATTTCCAAGGGCTTATCATGTAAAGTCTTAAAACTTCAAGGATGTAACTTGCACAAATGAATAGTGGAGGGTCATTTGTGACAAGTCTTCAATAGTTGAGGGACCAAAGCTGCCAATTCTCAATTCTTCAAGGACTTCACTGGAAAATCATGATTCGGGTCCGGTTCTTTGTGCGGCTTCGTTTCCCGTGTTCGTTTTTGCTTGATTCCTTTGATCTTTTGGTGAATTCACGATATCCGTACCTGAAATACACAATGAACAAACACAGGCATATTTTGGGTATTTTGACGATATTTTAAGCGTTTTAAGCCCGATTTGGACGATGAGACTATGTATAATTGTAGTCTCATCATCAATCTTTACTTTTATTGTTTGATCTCCTATCTTCCTTTCTTGTTTGATCTTAATCTTTATGTTTATTGTTCATGTTCATGTTCTTGAGTTTTATTAAATTGGTTAAGTGGGTTTTGATTATTTCGATTATTATTGTTAGTGTTATTGATTTAGTTTGTTTGATTATCATTAGTTGATCATTTGTGGTTAGTCTTGCTTAATCTTTTGGTTGATTTGATTAGTTTTTGTTTAGATTTGTGTTATTCTTTGTCCCGTGTTCTTCGCTTCTGTTTCTGTTTCCCAGGAATATTCCGAATCAAGGACCAGCTAAGCATTTGTTCCGAATCAAGGTGATCTTGTGATTGTTCCAAACCAAGAAGATATTCCGGATCAAGGTCTTCATTCGAAAGATTCAACATTCCGGATCAGCTGTTCATTCAGAACATTCCGAATAAAGGTTTTGTTGTGATATATTCCGAATCAATTTCTTCCGGATCAGCTGTTCATTCGGAACATTTTCCGAATCAAGGAGTTTGAGTTCATTCGGAATATATTCCGAATCAAAAATATTCCGGATCAGTGGCTGTTTCATTCAGAATATTCTGAACGAAGGATTTGGGGATTGTTCATTCGGAACATTTAGTATTCCGGATCAAGGGAGTTCCGAATCAAGGGAGTTCATTCGGAACATTCCGAATCAAGGAGTGATTATTCCGAATCAGTGACACCTTCGGAGTGAAGGGTTTATTCCGGATAAAGTGACATATTCCGGATGAACCAATTGTTCCGAATGAGTGTTTTGCTTTGATTATTCCGAGTGAAGAAGAAATTATTCCGAACGAAGGTGACATTCCGGACGAGTGATTTATTCTGAACAAAGGATTATTCCGAATGAGCTGTTTTGAGGTTACTTTAAGTTTCTGTTTTTAATTTTTAATTTTCAAGCTTTACTTTTCCCGCCTTTTTCCTTAGTTGCACTTTAAGTTTACTTGCCTTAGATTTATTTTAAGCCTTGCCTTTGTTTAAGTTTTAGTTGCGTTTTAAGTTTGCCTTTAGGTTAATTTTAAGTTTGCGTTATTTACTTTAAGTGCCTTTTAATTTTCGTCACGCTTTTAATTTCTTGTCATTTACTTTAAATTAGATTTAGATTTAATTTACCTGCCTTTTATTTTAAAGTTTTGCACTTTTTAATTACTACAACGACATAACTTTTGTTTCCACCAAAGAACGACTGAGTCGCATAGTTAACCAGTTATCAATTCGATTAGACATACAACAAATAACTTTTTAACTAAGTAAAATCCAGTTATCAAATGGCGCCGCTGCCGGCTCTTTTCGTAAAGATTAACGGTTTTCTGTGAGAGACGCGTTGCTTTTTGGGATCCGTTCATTCGTGAGCATTATTTTTCTTGCTTAAAAATTTCAAAAAACCATAAAAATTAAAAATTGTTAAAAATCCATAAAAATTAAAAAAATTTCAAAAATCCAAAAAGATTTTATTTTCTTTATAGTGTATATATATATTCTCTTTGTGTTTGGTATTATTTTCTTTTGCCTTTGTAGGTGTATGCGTACTAGATCTTCTACTTATCAAGAGCCCGAGCCTCGAGAAGATTTAGCTATGGCAGGTGTGAATAATAACTGGGTTTTTACCTAATTAAAAAGATTATAGTTCGTTGTGTTGGTCTAATCGAACTGATCTAGGCTCTCTATGTGACTCTATTGTTTTTGGTGAAAACAAAGATGTGTCGTTGTAGTGTTTAAAATAAAGGTGCAAAACAATTAAAGTAAAAGTGCGTTAATCTAAAGTGGCGTTAAAGTAAAGTGCGTGAAATTAAATCTAAGTCTAGTTAAAATTAAATGTGCGATATTAAAAAAACGTGACGGAAAGTAAATTAATTAAATAACTAAAAAAAAATTAAAGCGTGACGAGAATTAAAGTTAGACAAGTATTAAAATGATAACGTAAAAATTAAACAAGACAAAACATAGAAAATAACCCACCGTCGGAATATATTCCGATTGACTTACCATCGGAATGAGAACACACCCCCTATCGGAATGTTGAATGAATCCAGATCGGAATATGTCACCTTTTCAGATCTGAATAACCAAACACCCCAGATCGGAATGATGTTCCGATCGCAAAGATGTAACCTGTCGGAATGTACCTATCGGAATGTGGCTAAGGAAAGTTGGACAGCACTTCGTCTAAGTAAAACCTTAAGAGCCGTCGCAATCCCGATCGCAATGTGCGATCGGAACCTTGATCGGAATAAGGGGGTAATTCACTCTATCGCAATCCCGGATCGGAATGCAAAACCCTTTTGCCAATACTGTCACTATCAGAATGTGGAGAAGCAAACCATCGCAATGTGGAGAAAACCCTAGCTTTCCGATGGAGTACCAAATTCGTAATAAGCACAATTCTAAATAAGCTACTTCCAATAAGCCGTGACCAAGTACTTGAATGAAATGGAATCAAAACATGACAATAAGCTAAAAAGTTAAAAGCTTTTAAAATTTAAAAGACGAAACTTAAATGAAATCAAAACTTAAAAATCAAAACTTTAAAGAAAACTTCCAAAACACTAAAACAAAGTACCAAATAAGCACACAAGGTTGTCAATCTCGTGGCTTATTTCGTATGAGGAATTAAAAAGGGACGAGACTTTAATTAAAATAAGCAAATGGATTAAGCAAAAACTTGCTTAATCCTAACTTGTAACCGAATCAAAAAGTAAGAAAAGTAGAATAAGATTGATAAAAAGAACTTGATCAAATGATAAAGAAAGATTAAAGACACAAATTTAAAGAACACAAATTAAAAACTTACTTGGAATTAAAAGGATAATTAAGGTGCAAAACATGTAATTAAAGGTGCAAGTAATTAAAGGTGCATTAAAAGTAAATGTGGAAGAACTAGTGTCACTCTAGCCAACAAAAACAAATGAACACATTAATGGTCTATTTATAGGGGAGGATTAGGAAGCTTCCTCCCCTCCTTCATTTCTTGTTAATTGCAAGATTAAGCCCCTTTCTTCCTAATTCTTCATTAATTACACCATTAGTCCTTTTCTTCTAATCTTCTTTAAACTTGGACTTAAGGGACTTTTGGCTTCGGGATTTCTTTGAACTCGTCTTTAATTTCTTCAATAAAATAGACTTGAATTCTTCGGCTTTTGATAAACTTCCGTCTTTTGACTTTTTCTTCGATAAATCTTCAGAATTGGTCGTGGACTTCCGTTGTTTTTGCACTTTTGACTTCTTGACTTCGTCTTTCATCCTTTTCTTCAATAAAAGTCCATAAATGCCCGTGAATGTCCGTGTTTTCTCCACTTTTCACCTTTTCGTCCTAAATCACAACAAAAACACAAACCACGTATAATTCCGACATAAAAGACATAAAATACACGTTTTGGTCCGGTTATTATTGTAATTAGGTGGTAGAAAAGATGGGTGTTTACACACCTATCAAATCCCCTACACTTGACCATTGCAATGTCCTCATGCAATGCATTAGTTACAAAGCAAGATTACACTTTTCATCATAATCAATCCACGTTGGCCTTTATTAAAGAGATAGAAAATTAAAATCATACAAAATAAAGAAATCAAAAGCATACCTTGGGTTTCGGAAATTTCATGAATAATCATCATCCTCAAGTTTTCACTTTCTCCAAACCAAGCTTAAAAACGAGATCATTGTTATTATAAGTTAGTAAACTAACACGAACTCATGTGGGCCAATTACTCACTTAGACTCCCTTATTCCTAGGGGGTATCTCTTATATTTTATTATGGTCTTGAATGATCACGAGGATACATTGTTTGACTTATTTCGATAGTTATTTAGTCTGAAAATAAAGTGAACGATTTAATCAATAGTTAGCAAAAGGACCAAATCTTTTAAAACTGCTTCTCGGGACCTCATAAAGTTCATATCTTGGCATAACTCGTTTCGAGATTTGAGACCTTTCTCGGACCGATATTTGGCAGCGACTTCATACTTCAAATCTTGAGAGACGTTCATGAAATAATGGTCTTCTCTTCATATAGGAATTTCTTCACTTGAAGTTTTGAGAGATTCAAACTTGGACCACGACTTCTTCATTTTTCTCCAATCTTTATTTTGGACTTTGATATACAACGATCCACCTCCTTTATTGACTTGGATCTATTTATCCTCATACCTTGCTAGGGTCTTTTCGGATACACTTCTCCATGACTTTTGGGGAGTATTAGCTTTTCGTCGTGTGTCTCCATCCTTCATATTGATTTTCGATAAATGATTCTTCACATCACTTTGGATCTTTAGCAACAAAACATAGCCCTCATGCCTTGTTAGGGCCTTTTCGGACTCACCAATCTTCGTGTCCCGCTTCAATAAGTTATGCCTTGGCTATGAACTCTAATCCATACCGAGCAACTTTTAAACGATTTGGGGCTAGAAGCTAAGTAACTTTTCAAATCGTACAACCTTATTTATTAGCAGATAAATTTATTAACAAGCGATGGGAGAATAGGCTTATAATTAACTCACATAAATTCACGAAAGAATACCGGACTTATAATTGGCTCTATCATCTCTCGTTCTCCATAGTTTAAAATCTCAAGTAATGAGACTCGTGGATACTTAGCCTATTAAATCTAAGTTTTTGGTTTTCGAGTCGCCTATAGGATCTTGCAGATTCTTAGACTTTTTCAAGTTTAGAAATTGCGTTTTAAAGTTCCCTTGATAAACGACTCTCTAGGATCAATTATAGGAACTTGCGAAAAGTTCTTGTTCTTAACCCGTGAGAGTTAAGACTTTCGCGTTTTATAGCTCCCTATATAAAAGCCTAGCAAAACTTGGCTTAAACACGTTAAGGATACTAGCTAGAGTAAACTCGGGTTGAGTCAAAAGATTCACAACGTTTGAAAATTAAAACCACTTATTAAACATTTATTCTAGCAAAGAAAGGAAATAACTATACAACGGGAAAAACTAATAGGCCAAAATAGATCAAAAATTTTGAAAAATGTCGAAAAATTGATTTTCCGGTTAAAATGAGGACAAATACAAGGAAAAGACCACTTAACTTCGATAGAAGTCCCCCCTACACTTAAGGTAAACATTGTCCTCAATGTTTAAGCATGTGGGAGTAAACTCCCCTACACTTAGGACATTGTGCACGTTGTTTAAATCTTGCTAAGGAAAAGACAACTAAAGAGATTCCTATTTTAATATTGAGAAAATATAAAATAGTGAATCGAAAAGAGTTTAGGATAGAACCGGGATAATGGAACACGGAATCACGGGTCGTTAAGAATCATCAAGAGTGGATTATTGAAGCTCGAATCCCTGATTAAGAAGTGAGGAGAGGAAAGCAAACCAAAGGGTCTCCCCCTACACTTATGGTAAAGAAAGCGAAAAGATAGATGCATGGGTTGCCTCCCAAGAAGCGCTTGGTTTTTGTTAACCGAGTCGTGAGCCTGACTCGACCTTGATCATCAACGGAAGAAGCGTGAAACATATCCACCAGGATCAAAGACATAGTTTTCATCCATCAATAAGCACGAGCTTAAGGCGAACAAGGCAAGCCAAAGAAGAAGTGACAGGGTTCCCTTAAGCAGCAATGGAGCACGGTGGAAGCAAGGGTGAAGTGCAAGCTTGTCTTCAAGATTTCCAAAGATTTTTCCTTTTATTTCATCAGGTGCAGACTGAGATGGCTTACAGACTTCAATACCGGGGTCGAACACCTTTTCCTTTAAGGGAAAATAGCACTCAGGTTCAGCCGAGTGTGAAAAAGATCCGCAAAGAAGCACAACCTCGTCCTCAGAAGGGGGACAAAGAGGTGTCAAATCATATGTGCAACGGACTTCGGTGTCGACCGGTTTCTTCTCCTTTGACAGAATGCTCTTCAAATCCAAAGTAGGATCAAGACGATAATCTTCAAAGTCATAAGGAGGAGCATCACTCTCATGAGGGAAGTATGTGTTGAGAAATTCAGAGAAATCTTCCTCAAATGAATAATCGTCCAAAGTAGGATCGAGTGATGGCGGAGGATCTTCATCATGTGAAGAATCGCTCGATAGAGTATCGGCCTCATCGAAATCATCGAAAGTGGGCAGCTCGGGATACTCAGAAGTACAATCAAAATCATCCGAATCTGAGCTAGAATCATTATCATCATAAGCATCGAAGATCGGTGGCGAATCATAAATGGGAGAAGGTTCCAAAGTGGAGCGAGAATCATCCACATCATCTTCAAAGAGTGGATTATCAATGGAAGAATCGAATAGAGGATTGTCATAGACGGTAAAGTCATCGAGCACATTAATCATATTCACTGATTCTCGGCCTCCAAAGGATTTTCCTGTAAGCTTCCCCATTTTAAAAACTTTTGAATCATCCCCGACTCGTAAGATTAACTCACCTTCGGCCACATCTACTAAAGCTCGTCCGGTTCTCAAAAATGGCCGACCAAGTATTAAAGGAATACGAGGGTCCATTTCATAATCAACTACGACAAAATCGACCGGGAAAGTAAATGTGCCAACTTTGATAAACACGTCTTCGGCTATACCAATCGGGTAAGCGAGAGTGCGATTTGCAAGTTCGAGAGTCATCTTTGTTGGAATGAGGTCGGGTAATGATAGTGTTTTGCAAACACTCAGTGGCATCAAATTAATACTAGCCCCGAGATCAGCAAGGGCAGTAAATTCTTCAGTTTTGTTGAACACGCAAGGCAACACAAAACGACCGGGATCTCCAAGTTTTTCTGGAAGTTCTCTAAGAAGGACTGCAGAGCAGTTTTCATTTAATCGTGTGTTGGCGAGTTCAATCAGCTTCTCCTTCTTGCTAAGCAATTCCTTGAATGCTTTGACAAATTTGGGCATGTGGACAAGTGCTTCAAGAAAGCTAATGTTGAAGTTCATTTGAGAAATCATCTTGATATAGCTAGTCACTTGAGCGTCTTCCTTGTTTAGCATTTTGTTCTTGCCCAAGCGAGAAGGATAAGGGATATTAGGTTTGGGTGGTGAGGGTGCAGGTGTAGGTGGTAAAGGTTGAGATGTTGAAGGATCATTGGTGGGAACTTCATCACGTCGAGGCGGAGATGGTAATGGTGTACTAATACTAGGTGTAGGAGGAGTAGGGATAAATAGTGGTGGAGGAGTTGTAGACGATGGTGGTGGGATTGTTGGTCCTACGATGGTGACTCCACTACAAGTAGTAATAGCACTCACATTGGCTCGCGGATTAGTGACGATGTTTGAAGGTAGAGAACTTGAAGAAGAAGGTTGAGCGGCGGGTAAGAAACTAGCAAGCATATTCTTCAAATCATTGGTTTGATTGCTTAAGGAGGATTGAATGTTATCTCGAAGCTCGGATCTTATCTCATTTCCTTGCTTTGTGATATCTCCTTTTAAATTGATAATTTGGCTCTGCAGATTCTTAATTTGCTCACCTTGAGTTCTCATGATGGCTTCAACATCGGGGTTAATGGGTGGGTTTTGTTGGGCGGGTGGTTGATAAGGGTTTGAAGCTCTAGGTGGGATTTGGTTGCTTCTAGTGTAGTTGTTGGCGGGGTTTTGGTTTTGAGGAGAAAAACCGGGTGAAAGGTAGTTGTTGGAACGGTAGCTCAGCAGATTTCGATCCCCTTGTTGTCTAGCTTGGTAATTTTCCAGTGAATAATTACCGTAAGCAGCATACACATTTTCCGGATTTCCTTGTGTCGAAGGACAATCGGTGTATGGGTGAGGACCGCCACATGTTTCACAAGGATTAGCAACCGCTTTAACTTGTTGTTGTTGGTTTGAAGCGAGAAGCGTAATACTTTTGCTCATTTTAGCCATCATGCGGGTGAGTTCGGTCATCTCAGGGTTTGCTGAGGTGGAGGAAACATTGACTCTCGGGTTATTCCTTGAAGAAGCAGAGGAATCCCAGTTCTTGTGGTGAGTAGTCATGTTCTCAATTAACTCTCTACACTCCTCGGGTCTCCTTTTCATGAATGTGCCACCGGCGGCTGCATTGATCGTATCACGATCTCGAAAAGTCAATCCGTTGTAGAAAGTATCGATTAAGGTCACAGGGAGCATGTTGTGGTTTGGACATCTATCGATCAAGACATTACATCTCTCCCAAGCATCAAAAAGAGATTCATCAGGGTCTTGCATGAAACCGCTGATTTGATTGTGAAGGCTCGTGACCATGGATGGTGGAAAGTAGCGCGACAAAAAGCGTTGAGTCATATCATCCCAAGTGTGAATAGAATTCTTCGGGAGACGATCAAACCATTTCTCGGCATGATGTAATAAGGTATGTGGAAAGAGTTGTAGGCGGAGTTCATCCATTGTGGCACCAGCCAACTTCATGTTTTGGGTGATTGTAATGAACTTGTCGAGGTGTTTGTTGGCATCATCATCAGGCAATCCTCTAAATGGGTCTGTTTGCACTTGTTGAATTATGTGGTGCTTCAACGAAAACTCAGGAGCGTTGATTTGCATCGGCGCAATCGGTCCTCCTCGTCCAAACATGGTTGGTTGACAAAGTTCCTCCATTGTCCGAAGATCGGGCTGTGGGAGAACATTGTTGTTATTATTATTATTGAGGTGCGGTGGAATGTTGTTGTTAACACCTGACATATCTAAATCTTTTAGAGGCTCGGGCTCTTGATAATTAGAAGATCTAGTACGCATACACCTGAAAATGCAAAAGAAAACAAAACCAAACACAAAGACAATATATATACACAAGAAAGATAAAATCTTTTTGGATTTTTAAAATTTTTAATTTTTATGGATTTTTATCAATTTTTAATTTTTATGATTTTTGAATTTTTTATGCAAGAAAAATAACGTTCACAAGTGAGCGGATCCCAAAAAGCAACGCGTCTCTCACAGAAAACCGTCAATCTTAACGAAAAGAGCCGGCAGCGGCGCCATTTTAATAACTAGGTTTTTACCTAATTAAAAAGATTATAGTTCATTGTGTTGATCTAATCGAATTGATCTAGGCTCTCTATGTGACTCTATTGTTTTTGGTGAAAACAAAGATGTGTCGTTGTAGTGTTTAAAATAAAGGTGCAAAACAATTAAAGTAAAAGTGCGTTAATCTAAAGTGGCGTTAAAGTAAAGTGCGTGAAATTAAATCTAAGTCTAGTTAAAATTAAATGTGCGATATTAAAAAAACGTGACGGAAAGTAAATTAATTAAATAACTAAAAAAAAATTAAAGCGTGACGAGAATTAAAGTTAGACAAGTATTAAAATGATAACGTAAAAATTAAACAAGACAAAACATAGAAAATAACCCACCGTCAGAATATATTCCGATCGACTTACCATCGGAATGAGAACACACCCCCTATCGGAATGTTGAATGAATCCAGATCGGAATATGTCACCTTTTCAGATCTGAATAACCAAACACCCCAGATCGGAATGATGTTCCGATCGCAAAGATGTAACCTGTCGGAATGTACCTATCAGAATGTGGCTAAGGAAAGTTGGGCAGCACTTCGTCTAAGTAAAACCTTAAGAGCCATCGCAATCCTGATCGCAATGTGCGATCGGAACCTTGATCGGAGTAAGGGGGTAATTCACTCTATCGCAATCCTGGATCGGAATGCAAAACCCTTTTGCCAATACTGTCACTATCGGAATGTGGAGAAGCAAACCGTCGCAATGTGGAGAAAACCCTAGCTTTCCGATGGAGTACCAAATTCGTAATAAGAACAATTCTAAATAAGCTACTTCTAATAAGCCGTGACCAAGTACTTGAATGAAATGGAATCAAAACATGACAATAAGCTAAAAAGTTAAAAGCTTTTAAAATTTAAAAGACGAAACTTAAATGAAATCAAAACTTAAAAATCAAAACTTTAAAGAAAACTTCCAAAACACTAAAACAAAGTACCAAATAAGCACACAAGGTTGTCAATCTCGTGGCTTATTTCGTATGAGGAATTAAAAAGGGACGAGACTTTAATTAAAATAAGCAAATGGATTAAGCAAAAACTTGCTTAATCCTAACTTGTAACCGAATCAAAAAGTAAGAAAAGTAGAATGAGATTGATAAAAAGAACTTGATCAAATGATAAAGAAAGATTAAAGACACGAATTTAAAGAACACAAATTAAAAACTTACTTGGAATTAAAAGGATAATTAAGGTGCAAAACATGTAATTAAAGGTGCAAGTAATTAAAGGTGCATTAAAAGTAAATGTGGAAGAACTAGTGTCACTCTAGCCAACAAAAACAAATGAACACACTAATGGTCTATTTATAGGGGAGGATTAGGAAGCTTCCTCCCCTCCTTCATTTCTTGTTAATTGCAAGATTAAGCCCCTTTCTTCTTAGTTCTTCATTAATTACACCATTAGTCCTTTTCTTATAATCTTCTTTAAACTTGGACTTAAGGGACTTTTGGCTTCGGGATTTCTTTGAACTCGTCTTTAATTTCTTCAATAAAATAGACTTGAATTCTTCGGCTTTTGATAAACTTCCGTCTTTTGACTTTTTCTTCGATAAATCTTCAGAATTGGTCGTGGACTTCCGTTCTTTTTGCACTTTTGACTTCTTGACTTCGTCTTTCATCCTTTTCTTCAATAAAAGTCCGTAAATGCCCGTGAATGTCCGTGTTTTCTCCACTTTTCACCTTTTCGTCCTAAATCACAACAAAAACACAAACCACGCATAATTCCGACATAAAAGACATAAAATACACGTTTTGGTCCGGTTATTATTGTAATTAGGTGGTAGAAAAGATGGGTGTTTACACACCTATCAGTGAACAACAACAATAATCCACCGCACCTCAATAATAACAACAACAATGTTCTTCCACAGCCCGATCTTCGGACAATGGAGGAGCTTTGTCAACCTACCATGTTTGGACGAGGAGGACCGATTGCGCCGATGCAAATCACGGCTCTGGAGTTTTCGTTGAAGCACTACATGATTCATCAAGTGCAAACTAATCCATTCCGAGGAATGCCTGATGATGATGCCAACAAACACCTCAACAAATTCATTACTATTACCCAGAGCATGAAGTTGCCCGGTGCCACAATGGATGTTCTTCGTCTACAACTCTTTCAACATACTTTATCACACCATGCCGAGAAATGGTTTGATCATCTCCCGAAGAATTCAATTCATACTTGGGATGACATGACTAAACGATTTTTGTCGCGCTACTTTCCACCATCCATGGTCACGAGCCTTCGCAATCAAATCAGCGGTTTCATGCAAGAACCCGATGAATCTCTTTTTGATGCTTGGGAACGATATAATGTTTTAATCGATCGTTGTCCAAACCACAACATGCTCCCTGTGACCTTAATTGATACTTTCTACAACGGTTTGACTTTTCGTGATCGTGATACGATTAATGCAGCCGTCGGTGGCACATTCATGAAAAGAAGACCCGAGGAGTGTAGAGAGCTTATTGAAAAAATGCCTACTCATCACAAAAACTGGGATTCCTCCGCTTCTTCAAGGAACAACCCGAGAGTCAATGTTTCTTCTACTTCAGCAAACCCCGACATGACCGAATTCACCCCCATGATGGCCGAAATGAACAAAAATATATTGCTTCTCGCTTCAAACCAACAACAAGTTAAAGCGGTAGCAACTCCTTGTGAGACATGCGGCGGTCCTCACTCATACACTGATTGTCCTTCTACTCAAGGAAATCCGGAAAACGTGTATGCGGCTTATGGTAATTATTCACCGGAAAATTACCAAGCCGACCTCAAGGGGATAGAAATTTGCTGAGTTACCGGTCCAACAACTATCTTTCACCCGGGTTTTCTCCTTAAAACCAAAACCGCAACAACAACTACAATAGAAGCAACTAAATCCCACCTCGAGCTTCTAATCCTTATCACCCACCCGCTCAACAAGCCCCACCCATCAATCAAGATGTTGAAGCCTTAATGAGAACCCAAGGAGAGCAAATCAAGAATCTACAAAGCCAAATTATTATTTTGAAAGGGGATATCACCAAGCAAGGGAATGACATAAGATCCGAGCTTCGAGATAATATTCAATCCTCCTTCAGCAATCAAACGAATGATTTGAAGAATATGCTGGCTAGTTTCTTTCCCACCACTCAACCCTCTAATTCGAGTTCTCTACCTTCAAACACCGTCACCAACCCGCGAGCGAATGTGAGTGCTATTACTACCCGTAGTGGAATTACTCTAGTAGGACCACCTATCCCGCCCCCATCATCTACACCTCCTCCACCACCATTTATCCCTACTCCTCCCACACCTAGTATTAGTACACCATTACCGTCTCCGCCTCGTCATGACGATGTACCCAAGAAGAACCCTTCAACATCTCAACCTTCACCAACCCCACCTTCACCTTCTACTCCTCCACCACCCAAACCCAGCATTCCTTACCCTTCTCGACTCAACAAGGCTAGAATTTTGACTAAGAATGACATTCAAGTCTCTCACCTTTTGGAAAAGGTTGCTGGCATGAAGATCACCTTTACCCTTGTTGAAGCTCTTGCTCAAATGCCACAATTTGTCAAGATGTTTAAGGAATTGCTTAGAAAAAAAGGAGAAGATGGCCGAGTTTGTTAATACTCGATTAAATGAAAATTGTTCTACCGTCCTTCTTAAAGAACTTCCGGAGAAACTTGGAGATCCAGGTCGTTTTGTGCTTCCTTGCACTTTTAACCAACCGACAAATTTACTGCCTTAGCCGATCTCGGGGCAAGTATTAATTTGATGCCTTTAAGTGTTTGGAAAAAGTTATCATTGCCTGACCTTACACCCACCAAAATGACTCTTGAGCTAGCCAATCGCACTCTCGCTTACCCCGTTGGTATTGCCGAAGATGTGTTCATTAAAGTTGGCACATTCACTTTTCCGGTCGACTTCGTCGTTGTTGATTATGAAATGGACCCTCGTATTCCGTTAATACTTGGACGCCCATTCTTGAGAACCGGTCGATCTTTAATAGATGTGGATAAGTGTGAGCGCATTTTAAGAGTCGGGGATGATGCACAAGTTTTTGAAATGGGGAAGCTTACAAGCAAATCCTTTGGAAGAGAATCAGCGAATATGATTAATGTGCTTGATGATTTTGTTGTCTACAACAATCCTCTATTCGATTCTTGCATTGATAATCCACTGTTTCAAGATGATGTGGATGATTCTCTCTCCAATTTGGAACCTTCACCCATATATGATTCTCCATCGATCTTTGATGCTTATGATGATGATTCTAGCTCAGATACGGATGATTATGATGATTTTACTTCCGAGTATCCCGACATGCCCACGTATGATGATTTTGATGAGGCCGATACTCTTTCGAGCGATTCTTCTCATGATGAAGATCCTCCGCCATCCATGCTTAATCCTACTTTGGATGACTACTCATTTGAGGAAGACTTCTATACTTTTCTTAATACATACTTCCCTCATGAGAGTGATGCTCCTCCTTTAGACTTTGATGATTATGGTCTTGATCCTTCTACGGATTTGAAGAAAATTCTTTCAAAGGAGAAGCAACCGGACGACACCAACATCCGCAGCACGTATGATTTGACACCTCTTTGTCCACCTTCTGAGAACGAGGTTGTGCATTTTCTTCGCGGATCTTCTTCAAATTCTGTTGAGCCTGAGTGCTATTTTCCCCTAAAGGAAAAGGTGTTCGACCCCGTTATCGATATTCTTCAGCCATCTCAGTATCCGTCTGATGAAATAAAAGGAAAGATTTTTGGAACTTATGGAAATCTGCTTGCACCACTTCACCCTTGCTACCACCGTGCTCCATCTTTGCTTACGGGAACCTTGCCTATTCTTTTTTGGCTTGCCTTGTTCGCCTTAAGCTTGTGTTATTTGATGGACGAAAACTATATATTTGATCCCGATGGATATGTTTCATGCTTCTTCCTATGGTAATCAAGGTCGAGTCAGGCTCACTACTCGGTGAACAAAAATCAAGCGCTTCTTGGGAGGCAACCCATGTATCTATCTTTTAGCTATCTTTATCCTAAGTGTAGGGGAGACCCGTTGGTGTTTGCTATTTCCTCTCTTCTCATATTCAGGGATTCGAGCGCTCAATGATCCACTCTTGATGTTTTTTGACGACCCGTGATTCCGTCTTCCCGGTTCTATCCTAAACTCTTTTCGATTCACTATTTTATATTTTCCAATATTAAAATAGGAATCTCGTTAGTTGTCTCTTCCTTAGCAAGATTTAAACAAAGTGCACAATGACCTAAGTGTAGGGGAGTTTACTCCCACATGCTTAAACATTGAGGACAATGTTTATGTTAAGTGTAGGGGGGCTTCTATCGAAGTTAAGTGGCCTTTTCCTTGCATCTGTCCTCATTTTAACCGGAAAATCAATTTTTCGACATTTTTCAAAAATTTTGATCTATTTTGGCCTATTAGTTTTTCCCTTTGTATAGTTATTTTCTTTCTTTACTAGAATAAATTTTTAATAAAGTGGTTTTAATTTTCAAACGTTGTGAATCTTTTGACTCAACCCGAGTTTACTTATCTAAGTTTACTCTAGCTAGTATCCTTAACGTGTTTAAGTCAAGTTTTGCTAGGCTTTTATATAGGGAGCTATAAAACACGAAAGTCTTAACTCTCACGGGTTAAGAACAAGAACTTTTCACAAGTTCCTATAACTGATCCTAGAGAGTCGTTTATCAAGGGAACTTTAAAATGCGAATTCTAAAACTTGAAAAAAGTCTAAAGAGTTTGCAAGATCCTATAGATGACTCGAAAACCCAAAACTTTGATTTAATAGGCTAAGCATCCACGAGTCTCATTCCTTGAGATTTTAAACTGTGGAGAACGAGAGATGATAGAGTCAATTATAAGTTCGGTATTCTTTCATGAATTTATGTGAGTTAATTATAAGCCTATTCTCCCATCACTTGATAATAAATTTTTCTACAATAAATAAGGTTGTACGATTTGAAAAGTTACTTAGCTTCTAGCCCAAGATCGTTTAAAAGTTGCTCGATATGGATTAGAGTTCATAGCCAAGGCATAACTTATTGAAGCGGGATGCGAAGATTGGCGAGTTCAAAAAGGCCCTAACAAGGCATGAGGGCTACATTTTGTTGCTAAAGATCCAAAAGTGATGTGAAGAATCATTTATCAAAAATCAATATGAAGGATCGAGACACACGACGAAAAGCAAATACTCCCGTAAAGATCATGGAGAAGTCTATCCAAAAAGGCCCTAACAAGGTATGAGGATGAGTTGATCCAAGTCCAAAAAGGAGGCGGATCGTTGTATATCAAAGTCCAAAATAAAGATTGGAGAAAATTGAAGAAGTCGTGGTCCAAGTATGAAGAATCTCTCAAAACTTCAAGTGAAGAAATTCCAATTATGAAGAGAAGACCATTATTTCATGAACGTCTCTCAAGATTTGAAGTATGAAGTCGCTGCCAAATATCGGTCCGAGAAAGGTCTCAAATCACGAAGCGAGTTATGCCAAGATATGAAGTTTTTGAGGTCCCGAGAAGCAGTTTTAAAAGATTTTGTCCTTTAGCTAACTATTGATTAAATCATCCCACTTTATTTTCAGCCTAAATAACTATCGAAATAAGTCAACAATGCATCCTCGTGATCATTCAAGACAACAATAAAATACAAGAGATACACCTAGGAATAAGGGAGTCTAAGTGAATAATTGGCCCACATGAGTTCCTGTTAGTTTGCTAACTTATAATAACAATGATCTTGTTTTTAAGCTAGGTTTGGAGAAAGTGAAAACTTGAGGATGATGATCATTCATGACATTTCCAAAACCCGAAGGTATGTTTTTGATTCCTTTACTTTGAATGTTTATAATTTTCTATCTCTTTAATAAAGGCCAATATGGATTGATTATGATGGAAAATGTAAATCGTGCTTTGTAACTAATGTATTGCATGAGGACATTGCAATGGTCAAGTGTAGGGGATTTGATAGGTGTGTAAACACCCATCCCTTTTACCACTTAACTACAATAATAACCAAGCCAAAACGTGTATTTTATGTCGTAAATGTCGGAATTATGCGTGGTTTGTGTTTTTGTTGTGATTTAGGACGCAAATGTGGAAAGGGGAGAAAACACGGGCATTCATGGGCTTTTATCGAAGAAAAAGACAAAAGACGAAGTCAAGGAATCAAGAGTGCAAAAAGAACGGAAGTCCAAGACCAATTCTGAAGATTTATCGAAGAAAAAGTCAAAAGACAAAAGTTTACTAAAAGCCGAAGAACTCAAGTCTAATTTATTGAAGAAATCACAAGACGAGTTTACAAAACCCGAGACAAAGCCATTAAAGTCAAAGAATTAAGAAGATTAAGGACTTAATGATGCAATTAAAGAAAGAAGAAAGAGGGGAGGAAGTTTCCTCTAAGCACCTCCCTAATCTCCTATAAATAGGATTCATTTTCATTTCATTAGTTGTTGTTGGCTAAGTGTGACAATTAGTCTTCCACCATTTACTTTAATTGCAATTTAAATACATGTCATCTAATTAATTGTCTTGCACCTTAAATACCTTTAATTTCAAGTAAGTTTCCTTTTAATTATTGTCAGTCTTTACTTTTATTGTTTGATCTCCTATCTTCCTTTCTTGTTTGATCTTAATCTTTATGTTTATTGTTCATGTTCATGTTCTTGAGTTTTATTAAATTTGTTAAGTGGGTTTTGATTATTTCGATTATTATTGTTAGTGTTATTGATTTGGTTTGTTTGATTATCATTAGTTGATCATTTGTGGTTAGTCTTGCTTAATCTTTTGGTTGATTTGATTAGTTTTTGTTTAGATTTGTGTTATTCTTTGTCCCGTGTTCTTCGCTTCTGTTTCTGTTTCCCAGGAATATTCCGAATCAAGGACCAGCTAAGCATTTGTTCCGAATCAAGGTGATCTTGTGATTGTTCCGAACCAAGAAGATATTCCGGATCAAGGTCTTTATTCGGAAGATTCAACATTCCGGATCAGCTGTTCATTCGGAACATTCCGAATAAAGGTTTTGTTGTGATATATTCCGAATCATTTTCTTCCGGATCAGCTGTTCATTCGGAACATTTTCCGAATCAAGGAGTTTGAGTTCATTCGGAATATATTCCGAATCAAAAATATTCCGGATCAGTGGCTGTTTCATTCAGAATATTCCGAACGAAGGATTTGGGGATTGTTCATTCGAAACATTTAGCATTCCGGATCAAGGGAGTTCCGAATCAAGGTAGTTCATTTGGAACATTTCGAATCAAGGAGTGATAATTCCGAATCAGTGACACCTTCCGAGTGAAGGGTTTATTCCGGATAAAGTGACATATTCCAGATGAACCAATTGTTCTGAATGAGTGTTTTGTTTTGATTGTTCCAAGTGAAGAAGAAATTATTCCGAACGAAGGTGACATTCCGGACGAGTGATTTATTCCGAACGAAGGATTATTCCGAATGAGCTGTTTTGAGGTTACTTTAAGTTTCTGTTTTTAATTTTTAATTTTCAAGCTTTACTTTTCCCGCCTTTTTCCTTAGTTGCACTTTAAGTTTACTTGCCTTAGATTTATTTTAAGCCTTGCCTTGGTTTAAGTTTTAGTTGCGTTTCAAGTTTGCCTTTAGGTCAGTTTTAAGTTCGCGTTATTTACTTTAAGTGCCTTTTAATTTTCGTTACACTTTTAATTTCTTGTCATTTACTTTAAATTAGATTTAGATTTAAGTTACCTGCCTTTTATTTTAAAGTTTTTCACTTTTTAATTACTACAACGACACAACTTTTGTTTCCACCAAAGAACGACTGAGTCGCATAGTTAACCAGTTATCAATTCGATTAGACATACGACAAAGAACTTTTTAACTAAGTAAAATCCAGTTATCATATGTTTTGTTAGTAGTTATGTTTAACATGAATATCATTTTATAGTCCATTGCTTGAACTTATTTTCTTCAACTTATTTTCAGCGGATGTCAAGTTTTCTTGTGATGTTCTAGATAACTTAAACCTATGTTCTCACCAACTTTAAGTTGGCAGATTTTAGTGTCATTTTCAGGTGAGGTAGTTATGAAGGATGGTGTTAAAAGTGGCTAGAGTTTAGAGGCTGCTAGGATTACATTAGGAGGAATCCCTTTCCTCTTAGTTTCTTTTCATTGTTTGAATAAGTGATACATTTTAGACACCTATATGTTTGATGTTTGTTTATTTGTTTGTCTTTGGTAAGAGGTAGGACTTTTACCTACTTACCTAGACTCCTGCATTGTTGAGATATTGTCATGACATTTGTATCACCATTTATGATATTTCAGTTTCATTTAGTTCTCTCTATAGACACGTTATTGTTGTGATGATATCCATACGTCGCGCCCCATATTCCGCCATGATGGGGTGTGAAAACTTAGATGTATTTTTATTGCACAAAACCTTCTATATTTTAACTGATTAACCAACCAGCTGGTATTTATACCTCTAGTTCTATGGGTCTTGTCTCGATGAAAACCATAAATTCAAACATGCCTTATCTTGTTTCAGGTTTAGTGAGTCACAAGCCTAAACCAAACTGAACCACTCTTGTCAGCTTGGTGCATTGGTTCAAATGGAATCAAGTTACTTCCATAATTTCAAAATTTAGTTCATACATTGACTACAGAACTCTTAAAATAGCTATAATTAAGTTATTTGTATTTTTATAACATTATAATCGTAAAGAGTTCTTTTTTATTAAGTGACTTCTTCTAATTGATATTAGGGCTAATTACCAAAAGGGTCCATTGCCCAAATTCCAATCCTGACGTGGGTCTAAAAACATTGTCTGGCCATAAAGGGACTACTTTTTTGGGCGATTAGGGCAACCGAAGCAGAATGTGACACTTGGCAAAATACGTCAGTGTGTGTTGGGGATATATACGGTTTTGTCTTTTGGACAATCTAAAGTAATTGGGCAATTAGCATTTTGGGCAATTGCTCTTTTAGTCATTTCCCCACTGACATTGGGTATACTCCACTTTTGGGCAATTATATGATTTAGGACAGCCTAAATTTCTTAATAGGGCAACAACACAATTTTTTCCCAATTTACTATCCATTTAGTCCCACTTCAAAACCCAAAAAAAGCATATTTTCTTTCATCTTCTCCACCCTCTTTCTTTCATCTTCTCCACCCTCTTTCTTCTTCCTCTGAATAATTTCTGATACCAACCAAATTTATTTAAAAATCCATCACTTAAACATTGATCCATCTTAATTGTCAATTGTCATATGTTCTTAATAGGGCAACAACACAAATTTACCCTATTATACTAGCCATTTGGGCCTCACTTCAAACCCAAAAAAACACAGTTTTTTTATTATCTCATGCGTATCTTCATCTCCTCTGTACATGACGCTGACCAAAACCAATGAACCAAAACCCATCGTTTGAATATTGATACATCTTGATGGTAGTACGTTGTTTATTAAGGTAACCAAATGTTGTATTTTCTAGTTTGCGATTTTCATTGTTCAAATGTTCTTCGCCAATTTTAATCGGTTGACAGGGAAAAACACATTTTGACTTTACTTTGTGTTTTCAATTTCAAAATAAAAATAAAAATAAATACGCTCCTTTCATCATCTCCTCCCCCACCCCACCCACTCATATCTAAAGCTTTTTTTTTCAGTTGTTGAAGGTGTTGCTCATTGTCATGTTCACGGTGTTTTGCACCGGGATTTGAAACCCCAAAATTTACTTGTTCATAAGGAGAAAGGATTACTCAATATTGTTGATCTTGGTTTAGTTCGTCCGTATATTGTTCCCCTTACGTGTTATACTCATGAAGTTAGGATTTATTTTTTTATTCATTCGAGGTATTTTGATGTCTTAGGTTTATGTTTGTAGAGTGTTATTCTTTGCTAATACTGGTAGAAACAAAATATGACAAATACATCTACTAGGTGGACCGATAGTCTATAGTTCTCGTCATTGTTTTGGCCTCCCCGTTAAATACTCAACAACGGAAGGTATAATCAGTATTCCTTGTTGCATTTTGAAGCTATAAACATTGTAGTTTTCATGTTCAGTTGTCATAAGTCGAGTGATAGTTGGGGATTTTTTTGTTTAGTTCGGTCTTTGCAATATACGCTCTGTTGCTTTAGCGGTATCCTTAATTGATAGGAATCATACTCTGCATAACCTTAAATACCGCTGAAGTGTAATTTTGAAGGACTGATGATTTAAAGGTGAATTTGGGTGATTTGATATTAAAATACGGAATCTAGAAGTGACCCAGTTGAGGATACATTGATTAAATGGTGTGATTGTGGTTGTGATTGTTGTTCTGCTAATGATTCGCCTCTTTGGTTACGTTCCGTTAAGCAAAACTTTGACGAGCGAGACGATGAGGAGGTTTTTGTGCGTGTTTCAGGTGATTGCGCGTTGTGGATATTGGGAATGAATGTATGGTGTTAAGGGAGATGGTTAGTAGTTAACAAGAGACGATACAAGATTTGTCAATTGAGTTGGATGAGGAGAGAAATGTGGCTTTTTACGCTGTGAACGAGGCCATGTCTATAATTTTAAGGTTGCAGAGTGAGAAAGCGGAAGTGCAGATGGAGGCGAGGCAGTTTAAGAGGTTTTCTGAGGAGATAATGGCGCATGATCAGTAATAGATTATGGCGTTGGAGGATTGTTTGTATAAACGTGAGCAAACTATTCAAGCGTTAACTTGTGAAGTGCATGCGTATAAGCATATGATGTTGAGTTATGGGGTGACGGAGTCTGAAGAGGATGAGGAGAATGGGGAGTTGATATGCGATAATGAGATGCCAACGTATAATGACCCCCCGTTGAAAGTTAATCTTATTGAGAGTCATGCTGAGGTGGAGCATGATGATGAGACGGTTAATATAGAGCAGTATGTGTATGGTGATTCGCCACGTAGTACTGATATCGGGATATTGTTTGTGTGTCCGAATGTGGAGATAACATGAGTGACATGGTAAAATTACGCGTAATGAGTCATCACATAGTATTGATATCGGGGATATTGAGGTGAAGAAGCTATACGCAAGGCTTCATGCACTCGAGGCGGACATGGAGTCAAACATGCACTTATTTCCAGGAGGACGGAGAAAGCACAATTGGTATTGCTGCAGAATTAGCTTACATTTGTACAAAGATATGCCACCAGTGAGCAGGATGCCTGTCAAGAACTTTTCATTTCTCGCGCTGTTTAAGGTATACACTGACAAATTATTTGTCATTCTATACGGAGTTCTTACATCGTTATCCCTTTTACTTGGTTATCCCTTTTACTTGGTAATACATGCATAGGAATTTTTAGCATGTTTATTATCGTTTTAGCATTTATGCTCCCATAGATCTTTTAGCTCCCTATAATTTAAGGATGAACTCGTTGTTGTTTTTTCCAAGACCACATGTTCATTACCTAGTACTTTGGTTGTACAGTGACAATGGGTGCAAATCAAACATGTTTCTTTACTACGGGATTTACATAAATTTTGTACTTATGTTTTTTCCTTGATTATGGGCAGTGGATCATATCATTTCTTGTATGGATAAGGAGAGCATGTAAAGCCAAGTAAGTTGATCATCTTCTTCGTATAGTTATTTCATATCTTTTCATCGCCTTAAGTTTTTCATTTGCTAAAAACATACCTTTTATTGTCCGTTTTTCAGATATATGTTTGGTATGTCGGCCAATAATGCAGGATTGTTAATGCTTTCTTTTTATTGTTAGTTTTCCAGATTATATTTCTCATGATCCTCAAGTTGAACTTCTTTCTTGTTATTTTCAAAACTTGAGTATCAATGATTCTGACAAGGACGTAGAAACAACGCTGACAAACATGAAAAAATAAAGAAAGCGTTGGAGTCAATGTCGTTTGAACATATCGATGCATGTAATGAACAAGAAAGACAATCACCAAACACTACTACAAAAAAGTCCATGGAGAGTGGTCCAAAAAGGCAATGGAGACTGGTTTTGTAGGACGTCTCTATGTGGAGGATCTCCTTGCTCGAAACATAAAGAGACTGGTTTTTAAACCAGTCTCTATTAAAAGAATCGACACTGGTTATCTTCATAAAAACAACTCTCTTTAGAGATTGGTCTCCATACTAATCTCTAGAAAGCAGTCTTTTTAAGAGCATCTAACCAGTCTTTTTATGGAGTAAAAAATGTGTTTTTTTTTCTAAAAACCAGTCTCTATTTAATTAATTTTTTTTAAAAAAATTGGAATTTTTATTAAATTCCAAATTTTACAAATTTAACCCTCTACAATGAAATAATGTAAATACAAGAGTTCTATAAAAAAAACTAAATTAAAGGACTTGAATTGTCATAAACAACAAATGTATGTAAATAAAGACAACTTTATTAATTGGAAGGATTAAAATTGTCAAATACATATTTCAAATCAAATTTGTTTTTATTTAACTTGTCGCCACAATGTAAACCAAGCTCCAACAATCGCGTTCAACTCTTTCTTATTCAACGGACGCATTTTCTACACAAGTGAGTAAAACTGAATTATAAACATTTCTAACTTAATAGTATAGTATAATAATAAAAAAAAGCCAATAAAAAGCAAAAGAAAACTCACAATAAAGCCTTTCCATGGAAGTTTTCCCCTGAGAAGAAATATTTGCGTGTACACCTACTCCATGTAAATAACTTGTGGGGTAATGGATCAACATTTGAGCTCCTTGCAAGAACACCAAAACTTCCATCACCTAACAGAACAGTGGGTCAGCACCAACCATTTTCAAGATTACAAGAAACTTTATAAATATTACTAACTTCTATTATATTAAACTACAAGTCCACAACGAAATTTTTTTCATTACTGACTTCCTGTTGTCCCCAAAACCCCCTAACTGGATGCATCTAACTGCATGAACATACACAGTCACATCTATACCCGTATTAAGTAGATATCGAGATAACTCGGATATGCTATAACATGCAAGTATACAAGGACATTTTGCTCCATCGTACTTATATCATAAAGATGAAAGTGAATGTATAAAAAAGTGAGTGATTACATGCTTAACATCATCTCTAGATTTGTCCTTTCCAACCGACACTGCAACATGACCGATACATCGCATGGCCTCAAATCGAAGTATATCATTAGCTTCCGCGTTCACTAATGTCTCTTTCAAGTAGGGCATAACTGCGTCATAGCACTTTTGGAACTGTTCTTATTTATGCACCAAATTAGCATATTAGTCATATGAGCTATGCAGCTAATGATAGTAGACTAATATTCATATTCATAATATGTTAACTTACTGGTAAGAAATTAGCAAGTGACCCTAGTGCATGCAGATCGGCTTCTTGTAGCCTTTCTTTACCATCCTGTACAAAAACCCATTATAAAGACGGTGTAAAACTAAATAAATGAATACTAAATTATATTAAGCAGTGTTTTTTAGATTCTTCTTATACTCAAGAGTTTTACCTGTAGCAGGGGAAGCAGTTCAATCACCCTTTCGTCCAGTAAAGGCGTCAGAATCTCAGGTACACAGTTTATAAGAGCAGAAGCAGCACGTGCCTACACATGAGCAACAAGCGGCATCATGTCTAGGCAGTGGGGTTAAGAGAGCTTGTTAACCGGCTTGTGATGGTGCTTCAAACAATATAAAATGGATTCATCTTTAACCAAAAGTTGAAGCTTTAAAGGGATTCATCTTTAAATAAGGTGATGGTGCTTCAAACAATCAGCACCACATCCCCTACATTAACTACATAGTTCAGCACCACATAAAGTTGTAACTAACGCTGCTAATGCTAATCTACAGCAAATGCACCAGAAGCAGTTTCAGGATAATCTAATCCAGCGCTTAATTGAAAAGAAAAATCATATCATTGCTACCTTTCCTTAGCTGGTGGTGGTTGATCCGGTGTTCATGACAGATCTAGTAGTGGTGGTGTTGTAGCGGCACTTCCCAGTGCATTCGGTGGTGGTGGTACCAGATCTTAGTGTTGTGGTGGCGCCAAAGGCGGTGGTAAACTTATTAACCAAGAATTCAAACTATGTAGTTGCAAGTCATTCCATTGATATCATATATGCGAATATGTATAATCGTGAAAATAAGTTTAACTAAGAAAATATACAAGACCAAGATGCAAAGAATAAATTAAACATCTAGTGTGATCAGTATCGTGAAGATTACATGCAACAGATGTAGCTATATTAGTTATAACGAGTAGGCGGAGTAGATAAAGTAATCTCAGAATTTGTAAACAGGCAACGAACTCTCAGTTTGATCCTCTATGTGCACATATTTATGTCTAATATACATTATTTGACTAGTCTCTCGAATGGATCCACTGACATATTTGGTCAACTTTGTAAATAGTTATAAGGTAGAAAGCTATGGAGGAACTAGCCGAGTGACTTACACATGAATAACAAGAATTTCAATAATCAGGATGCTGAAGTAGAGCTCTGATTGTCACTGCAACCATAACAAAGTAAATTAAACACCTAGTTGAAGATTATATGATGGAAAATTTAATGATTGCATCATGATACAAGACAAGCAAAACTATATACACACACCATATGATCATTATGTTAACATTGTTACCTTTTAATATATGCGAAGCCATCATTACAATATGAAGAGTCCCTGCTGCTGCTATAACTATATTACGAAGGGTCACACCTGTTGCTAAACAAAGAGTCACTCGCGCAGGATCTATTGCAAGCAAACTCTCCAAAAGCCCAATAGCAGTTGGATGAAAATCCTTAAGTGCTTCTACGATGCGTCGTTTATAAGGCTGGGCCGGTTTAAACACTGTTGAGTGTGGTAATTTTGATTTTGTCCTATAATCATTAGACGGTGAACCACAAAGCTTAAAAATCCTATGCAGTTGCTCTACCTACAAGAAACGGGTCAAACTGTTCAAGGTCGCCCAATGAGTTTTCAAGTGTTTACAATCTTGTTTGTGATTGTTGTAGTACCTCAGTTCGGCCAGGCATGATACGCTTACCCGCATATAACTCACCAAGGATGCATCCTGCACTCCACAAGTCAACAACAACTCCATAACGAGTAACTCCAAGTAGTAACTCCGGTGGTCGATGCCATAGAGTCACAAACCTGCTAGTGTTACAAGTCCAGTTAAATCATGTTCCATATACTAAAAAATAAGAAACAGGCTACATGAAGTCCGTGAAGTAATCAATCTTTCAAGCTTAATTATATTTGGATGATCAAGCCTTCGCAAAATAAGTATCCTCGCCATAAATATAACACTCTCAGCATCCTTATTATCAAATCGTACTCTTTCAACAGCAATTTGAATCATTATAAAAAAATTATGAAACATCATTTTTTCACATAATAAATCAAACATAAAAGAAACCCAAAACACAGAAACATTAAACAATCAAAGCCCCATTAAGTTTAAACATAAGGAAAAAGCAAACCTTACACTTTTGCGGCGGTTAAGAAGGGTGGCCGGAGAAGATTGGGTGGTGACTGGTGGCGGCTGAGATGGTGGATGGGAAGAGGTGTTGTGATGGATGAATTAGGGTTGTGATGATAGGGTTGTCTGCAATATTGAAGTGATATGAAGCATATAGAATTATAGATATAAATCTGAAATTGGCTGTGTTGGAGGTGTAAAAAGATGATGGCGATTATCATGCCAGTTATGAGATTGTGAAATCTCAAATTAAGATGGAGGGATTATTTCAATTTTGGGGAAAATTGGGGTGGGACATGTGAACATTATTTTAGATTTTGGAGCTAGCAAAATAAATCCAGAATCGAGTCGAATCGAGTGATCGAGTAAAAGCGAATCGATTAATTTTTATTAGGTTTTATATATTTATCAAAGTTGTCAAGATCCCGATCTTTATCTTAGCATCTTATAAAATATTCGTATAGTTTTGTGTTTACAATGTGTATTAATTTATAAATTTGTAAAATATGGTAAAGACTACTAAGAAAATTACATTATACGGATCTTACGATCCGGATCCTACTTTATGATATCGATCTTATAAAGACGAAAACGATCCTAGGTAAGATCCCGATCTTTAAAACCTTGATATTTATGTTGATATTGCTCGGTTCAGTTCGGTTTCGGGATAAAACCAAGTAAAATACCCAGTGGTCGAACCCGGTGACTCGATCGGGTTGACTTTTTGGTGATCTCGTGAACCGGTTACTCGACCGTGTTGAGCCGATGGTCGATCTCGTGAACCGATGATTTTGACCATGTTGACCCGGAGGTCGAACCCGTGATTTGGTGGCTCGTATCATAGGCAGCGATACCCTATCGACTCATATCATGTGCAACGATACCCTATCAACTCATATTGTGTGCAACGATACCTTATCGACTCATATTGTGTGCAACGATACCTTATCGACTCATATCATGTGCAACGATACCTTATCGACTCATATCGTGTGCAACGATACCCTATCAACCCATATCATGTGCAACGATACCCTATCGACTCATATCGTGTGCAACGATACCCTATCCACTAATATCATGTGCAATGATACCCTATCAAATCATATCGTGTGCAAAGATACCCTATCGACTCATATCGTGTGCAACGATGCCTTCGACTCATAGCGTGTGCAACGATACCGTATATGATATATATATATATATATATATATATATATATATATATATATATATATATATATATATATATATATATATATATATATATATATATATATAGTAGGTACATATGCTGGTTTATATAAGTTTTACACAAGTTATGATTCTTAATCTTTTATGTATTAATTAATGGTCCTTATACTTTAATCACATATATACTTTATCAAGTGTAAAAACGTAATATGTTATAAAAACAAGTATGTACCGTTTAGTCCTTATGATTTTAAGTTTAAAAAAATAATTAACCACAATCTATTAAAATAAAACAAGACTAGTTTTTTAAAAACCAATGTCTTAAAATGTGTAAAAACACTGGTTTTTTTAATAAAAAATGGTGTCCATAAAACAAACACATAGAGACATGTTGTTATGTAAAAACCAATGTCTTTACTTTTATAAAAAAGACTGGTTGCATCTTAAAAACCGGTTTCTTTAGAATTCACATTATGAAGGCTGGTTTTTTTCAAGAAAACCAGTTTCCATGCATTCCCTTGCCACCATTTTTGGTCATAGAGACAGGTTTTTTCATAACCAGTCTTTTTAAGGGGGTCTCTTTAGCGTTTTGTGTAGTAGTGAAAGATTCTAAGAACTCCGAATAAGGACATTAAAGAGTATGCAAGAAGATTCAAAGGGAAGAATCTATTTGATGACTTTGAATCAGTGTCCACCAAAAATCATGATACTACGACGAGTATTATGTAAACTGATTATGTTTGTGAGAAATGTGTTTCACCTAAACGACTTACTTAATGATGTTGTAACTGTTAGGATGTGCCAAATAGGCCAATTACTACAATTGTGTATACATTTACAAATGCTTGTGCAGAGTTTAGCTACATTTGTAACACAAAACTATAAACTTATATTGTAGCAAATGTCATGACCAACAACATTTGAAGTGTCAAAGAACTGACCAAAGATCCATAATCACAACTGAATAAGATCTATCCATACAATATGTCAAAACTAGGAGACTTGTATAGTTATTTAAAGAAGTTACACCGTGCATGCTTTACATTTCTTATGTGCATGGGAGTTACAAGTTAACGTGGGTGTGATTTCATAATTTAGATTACTTTTTTGGTTTAATGTTTATATGTTGTATCTAAGTGTATATGATTATTTGATAACATAGAAACTAAAACATTACAAAACTTCATAAACATAAAAGACCATTACAAAACCCCATAACCATAAAACACCATTACAAAACACATACTCGATAACATAGTAATTGCTAAGAAAATAAAAAAACAAAACTAACTGTAGTAGGTTAGTGTTTCTTGAATATAAAACCTAAGCATAATATAAGTAGTAAACATATGTTACTACCAGTTAAAGATTAAATCAAGAATAAACAACCTTAGGTGCACTCCTTAGGCTGTAATGTCTTCCTGTGAGTACTGGTGTCACCAATGTCTCAACATAGGCACATGTATCTCGGACGAACTTCTCTACAATCTGGTAAGTCATGTCTATAGTGTTAAACAAAATAACATGAAAACCGAAATGAATAATGTTGGGAATAAATTATAGCCAGTCTACTTGAGCGCTGACAAGAGTAAAACAAGTGTTGACAGGAGTAAAACAAACGCTGTCAGATTAAGCATTGACAAGACAAAGTCAAGCGTTGATACATTGAAGACAAGCACTGATGGAAGGATATAATCTACGCGTTTATTGTATTCTATATTACTTCTAGTAAAGATAGGAACAACAATGTATTTTCTATATTTATCTTTACCTAGAATAGTTGATACGTAGATTATTGTACAAGGCTTCTTATGTCTATAAAAGAAGACCTTTAGGTTAATGTTCAATATAAGTTTTCATACGAAAACTACTTTCATTGTAAGCAAGTTTGATATCATTAATCAAAGTGAAAGTTTGTTTATATCTTGTGTGTTCTTGTTTAAGTGTTAATTCCGCATAACACTTAGATTGTTATATACATATACAAAGGTTTCTCTAAGTGTATTACTTGATCTAATCTCGTATACATAAAGCTAAATCGATCTAAGTTTGAGATCAACACGTGGTATCAGAGCTTGTTGAGTAACTTTTGATCTTAAAGAACACTAGAACCCTAAAAACACCAAAACCCTAATTTTCTCAAAACCCTAAACAACATCATGTCAAATCCAGAAACAACCTCTTCCTCCCAACCTTTGCCAAACATCAAGATTCCCATGCTTGATGCAACCAACTTTGAATTATGGAAATTCAACTTTGAGCAATATCTGGGGATCTATGACTACACTCTCTGGGAGATTATTGAATATGGAAACACATTCAATAGAGCTGAAAAGGTTGCTGCTGCTATTGCTACAAGAACTGCTGTTGCTGGATGTCCAGAAGCAGATAAGAAAGAAAAACCTGGTGATGGTAGAGCTGTGTCTGCTAAAGACATAGCAAAGAGAAGGGTTGATATGAAAACCCTAAATATTCTGAAAGTCTCTTTGGGACAAGAGAACCAGCATAAATACAGAGGTTATGATTCTACTAAAGACCTTTAGGCAGCTCTTGAAGTTGCATATGGTGGCAATGAAGATACCAGGGAAGAAAAGAAGAAACAACTCATGCATGATTATGCTGTTTTCAAAGCTCAACCCAATGAGAAACTTAGCAGTGTGAGAAGCAGATTGCTTGACATTACAAGAAAATTGTCCTTCATGGGGACACAACTTGGTGATGTTGACATTAATGCCACTTTTCTTAAAAGTCTTGGTGAAGCGTGGAAGATTGAGGCAAGATCTATACTTGCCAACAACACTCACAAAAGTTCTACTTTTGATGATATCTACAACAAACTAAGGCTGTTGGAGAATGAAACCCTTCTGGAGCATGGAAGTAAGTCTACTAATAGCAACATGGCTTTCTTCTCTCATAGTGAAGGCCAATTTTATCAGAAGGACTCTTACATGCATCCAGTTACTGGATCATCATGTGCCAATGCTGGAACATGTCCTGTCAACGCCTCCTATTCAGACGCTGACACATACAAAAGTGACTCACCAAGAGTTAAACCTGCTGGTTTGGATCTGGATACTGTATGTGCTTATATTGCTTCTTTGCCCAATGGCTCAGTGATTACATATGAGGACCTTGAGCAGATAAGTGATGAGCACTTGGAAGAAATGGATATCAAGTGGAATATGGCTCTCGCTAGTATAAGAGCAAACATGTGGAATAGAAGGTTTAAGAAGAAGATGACCTTCAATGTAAAGGACACAGCTGGATTTGATAAATCCAAAGTTGAATGCTACAACTGTCATCGTATGGGGCACTTCATGAGGGAATGCAGATCTCCTAGAGGATCCGATGCTGGTAAACCCTCAAGCCAAATTGTTAAGGCTCAGGATCCTAAGGCCATGGTTGCAGTTCAAGGAATTGATGGTATGGTATGGGATTGGAGCTATTTGGCTAAAGATGTAGAAGAGGATAAAGCTTTGGTTGCTGAAATTGAAGGAGAAGAGCATGTTCAATATGCTCTCATGGCATACTCCTCCTCTTCATCAGATAATGAGGTATACGATGATGCTTTTTGTAGTAAGGGCTATAGGTTAAATACCGTGAAACTTAACAAAGAGGTGTTAAGGTTATTAGATGATGTGAGTACTGAGAGATGCAAACTGTCTAACTATCAATTAGCTCTCACTCAAACTGAGAAAACAGTTTCTGAATACAAGAAAATGGAATTTGATTTAAAAGATAAAATAAATATCTTAAAACATGAATTAGAAACTAGTAATGATGTTAGGAACATCATGGAAAGGGTTAATAGTGATTTACAGGCTAAGTTAGATGAGGCCATTAAGAATAAAGATAATGTTGGCCTTAAAATTCAGAGATTTGATAGGGCCACACAAACCCTAGGAGAATGTGTGAATAAACAAAGGGATCCTAAGGACATGACTGGGATTGGGACGAAAGACTACTCAGTGGTTCCACCACCAGCTGGTGACTTCTATGGTGTCCAACAAAAGGACCTATCTTGGACTGGTTTGCCAAAACTCCAAGAGGAGGAATTCATTCCTCCACCAAGAGTTGTCACCCCAGTTGAAGAGTATCAACAAAAGTTGACTGACTTGAATGAATGGAAGAAAGCTAACCCTACCTTATTTGTTAAGTGTGGCTTGCAATGTGAAAGTCCTAATGAGTCAACTCCCATTAAGGTTACAAACCCAAACACTGGTAAAGCTGTTAACCTTGGCTCAAACATTGTTAGAAAACCTAGCATTAAGTATGGAGAGATGTATAGGAATACTAGGTCACCTAAGAGCCAAGTTAGCAATGATGGAACAAGTTTCTTCTCTTCTAGACCTAGGGTTGTGTCTAGAAAAGCCTGTTACACTTGTGGTAGCTTTTCACATTTAGCATATAAGTGTGTCAATGCTTCCAAAGTCAACGTTGTTAGGAAGTCAAACGTTGTCAGACCCAAACCTTGTGTGCAGCAAAGTCCACAAGTTGTTAGACCTGCCCCATTCTTCACTAGAGGGTCTAACACTCATGGAAAAAGACCATTTCAAAAGACAAATACTTGGTCTAATAGGCAATGGGTTTCTGTAGCAAACCCTAGGTTCAACGCTGACAAGGGTAATTTCAGCGTTGACAAGACCAATTCCAACGCTGACAGAAACGTGACCAGACCTGAATATTTGCAACCATAGGGTAAGGGGTCTAAAGCTTCTTCAAGCTTAAAATGGAGACCAAATAAAGATCAAAACCCTAATGATAATGGGATTTCAATGACCTGCAACAGATTTAATTACATTTCAAAGGTCATTACAAAACCTATTGAGGTTAACTGGGTATTTCATCCAAAGAGGGATGAAAATGAGGTTGTTATGAGAAATAAGTCTGTTCTTATTGAACAACCAGATGAATCCAAGTCTGCTAAGGCTTGGAATCCCAAAGAAAACTAACTTGTTTTCTTTATGTGCAGGGCATTCAAAGACAGGTCAATGATTATGGATATTGGGATATTGGATGCTCAAGGCACATGACAGGGAAGGAAGATTATTTGACCAACTTCACTCCCATTAAGGATGGTGATAAGGTTTACTTTGGAGGCGGATATGGTACTATCACAGGCAAAGGAACACTTCTCACCAAGAACTTGTGTTTTGAGAACGTATTTCTGATTGAGAAGAAAACTGGAAATGAAGTTAAAATGCTAAGGAGTGATAATGGTGGTGAATTTAGGAATAAAGTGTTAGATGATTTTTGTGCCAGGAAAGGAATTACTAGGCAATTTAGTGTTGCCAGAACCCCACAGCAAAATGGAGTTGCTGAGAGGAAAAATAGAACCCTAATTGAAGAAGCCAAAACGATGTTGGCTGATGCTCATATTCTTATAGCCTTTTGGGCTGCAGCTGCTTGTTGTGGACAAGTTTTGTGGATTCAGAACCAACTGTTAGACTATGGGTATAATTTCATGCATACCAAGATATTTTTTGACAATAACAACACATTATGCATTATTAAGAATCCTGTACATCATTCTAAAACTAAACACATAGAAATTAGACACCATTTTATAAGAGATTGTTTTGAAAAGGGTTTAATACAACCAGATAGGGTTGACACAGAGGAGAATGTGTCAGATTTACTAACTAAACCTTTTGATGCACGGAGGTTTCAATACTTGGTAACAAGTATTGGGATGATCAATCTCACATAATATATGTTTTGGAGTCTTTTTGTAAAAGTATGTACATGATAATGCATTATTATTGGTCTTTTTGAGGATTTAGATTTTCCACTATATTTTTCTAACACTGACAAAGGTTGCTTGAACGCTGATAAGTGTTTTTGTGACGTTGTCAGCAGAATATTTGTCTAACGCTGACAAAGCTTCCCTCAACGCTGTCATGTGTTATCGGGGCGTTGTCAGCAACAATGTTAGTTTTGTGGTTTTCAATCTAAATGTGCAGGTGGTGTTAGTAGTATAACATTGGATACAGAGTTGCTTATGGATCATTGGATAAGCATTTGGACATGTTTTTGTTTATGGATGATGGTTGGAATTTTTAATTCCTATCTTGACATAAATTTTTTATGTTCATGCATATTTTTAACAACTTATGTATCTTAGTTTAAGGGGAGGTTTTAGGAACCTTTAGGATGTTTGGGTATCCATATGATACTCTTATCACAATTCTAGATTGTGTCCATAGGTGAGTATGAGTTAGTTTTACTAAATCATGAGGCACTGTAGCATGCAAAGTTGATATACTATGCATGCTGCCACGACATTTTTGGCCTAGAATTGGTTGTGGTCTGTTGGGAGACTTGGGAATGATTTTGTCATGGGTTTTACCTGGGAGTAATAAGGGATTTTATAAGGTAACTTAGTTGTTAAAATTTTTGGTTAGCAAGGGACACTAGAGGACTGTTATGTCTATCTTGCATAAGCAAGTGTGCATAACTGGACAGTGCTTGCCGCCCTATAATAATTATCAACTTTTTGGTTATCTTCTCTAGGATAAATTACTTTGCTAAGGTCATTTTTCATTTTTAAACATTTTTATTTTTGGACGCTGACAAGTATTTTTCCAAGCGTTGTTGTGAGCAATTTAGACGCTGACATGGCTATGGCAAACGTTGACAAGAATATAGCCGTTGGGCATTGATAGGTTATTTTTGACCGTTGACACTCAATGGGTCCTACCCAGTTGTTACTTTTTGACATATTTTTAGGCCGTATTTTGGGAGTTGATAACTTTCATTTAATGCATGAGATAAACTTATTCTTTTTCAATATTTTCATGATTACATTTTGAAAATACTTGCCTATTTTTGGGCCAATCACATGCATTTTCTTCTCCTATATATTTGGCTCCTATTTTTAAACAGGGTACCTATTATTCTTGTCTAACACAATTTTCTCTTATCAACTTCATCTTTATCAATCATTCAAATAGCTTTCAACAATGGCACCAAAATTCCAACCAAGTGATTTGGAATTAGGATTCAGAAGTCAACACAACATGATCGCGTATCTTGAAGCTGATGATCCTCTGTTTCCCCAATACACACAAATGGTGGCGTATTTGAACGCATCTCCTTTTAGGTATGCTCTTTCTCATGCACCACTCATTCCTGTCACACATATTAAACAGTTTTGGAACAATGTTAGTTCCTCAACAGTTAATATAGTGACTACATTATCTTCTATTGTTCATGGAGAACATGGGTGGTTACTGAAGCTTTGGTACGCCAAGCTTTGCATCTTGATGATGCTGATGGTATAACCACCCTTCCCATTAGTGAAATAGAACAAGGACTAAGGGCTTTGGGTTATCCTTTTCCTGCTCAAGGAACTTTAAATAAATATCATAAACAGGAGTTTCCCCCAGCCTGGAAGTACCTAATACATGTCCTCCTACAATGTTTGAGTCCCAACTGCACACAATGAGATCAATAGATCTATTGCAAGTGCAATTGTGTGCATTGCTACTGGGCAAAAGTTTAATTATTCCAAAATGATTTTTGAGGGCATGTGTAAAAATAAAGGGAACAAAATGACTTTAGCTTATCCCAGATTTTTACAAATGGTTTTTGATGTCCAAGGTTACTGCACAAGGGATCATGATGATTTTTATGAGATCCCTGTGCAAAAGAAAGCAATTTTTATGAAGATGAATTCACCCCCACATCGTGACCTACCCCTAACCCCAGCTATGATTGCTGTCATTGAAGCAGCACAACCCCAACCAGACCCCCAACCCCAAATTGACCCAATACCTGAACCTTTACCTTTACCACAACATATGCAAATTGACCAAGAACCCTTCGACGCTGACACGTTAAATGTTGGCGTTGATGTGCCTATTTTAAACGTTGACACAAATCCTTCACAGACCCAAACACCCCTTAACCAACCCACATCCACCCAATCCATATCTTCTTCTTCCCCAATACCATATAGGTTACAAAAACGCCAAAGGACTACTGGAGTGTTCTCCTCTAGTGGTCCTAGCCATGTAGTAGAGAGAACCACCACCACAAGTGTGGTTGGTGTTATGGATGAGGCTGGGACTATTGGTTCTGGCTTAGAAGCTGGTCAAGACAATCCTACTATCATTAAGACCTCATCCATGCCCAATGAATCTAACTTGGGAGGTCAAATACCCATTTTAGAAGAGGGCAGATTACAACCAATGACCCTAATGGAATTGACGGCTGTCTGCATGACCTTGCAAAAGCAAAATGCAGACTTGGTACAAGTTGTCAGCACACAAGGCCTTGAACTCAAGCAATTGAGGGAGAGGATTGTTATTTTGGAGACTGCTAGTACAAGGAGAGGGATGGAGGAATCTTCCAAAGGGGAGGATGAACAAATAAATGTGAGTGATAAGGGCAACCATGATGGTCAATCTTTGGATGTTGCTGAGGCCCTAACAAGTTTGAAGAAACAGACAGGTTTTGATACGTCTCTAGTCTCTCCTACAAACTTAAATTTGTCATTTACAGCCATGTTGGAGGAAATTGCAAAAGGCGCTGAGGCAGGAAATTTGAGCGTTGACAAGGAGAATTTGAACACTGACATGAGTATTTTGGGCACTAACAAAGTAGAATTGGGCGTTGACAGACCTGCACATGAGGTTGATGTATTCCAGTCATCATCCATCATCAAAGAGTTTTCTTCACAGGTATTACCATCTACCTTGCCAACAATTGATCCATTAGATAAGGGTAAGGGTATTATGGTAGAAGAGGTTGTTTCAAAGAATGCAGCCTAAATTGAGTTTGATAGAAAGTTGGCTGCACAAATTGTGGAACAAGAAAGAAAGGAGGTGGGAGAGTCACCTTTTGTTGTCACTTCAGAAGAGCAAGAAGGAAGTGATGGAGCTAGTTCATACTCAAGTGTTATGATCATAGAACAACCAGAAAGACTTGAGTATGGTGATGAGCTGGCCAAGGAAAAATTGAATGAGTTGAAATTGCAGGTTGATTTTGATATGCCAGAGGTGGTTCAGATGTACCATGCTTGGGAAGATAGGTGTATAGAGAATCCACATTTGACTATTTCAGATCAGATATGGGGTTTGGAGATTCTTCTCAGAGTACAAAAGGATTGCAAGGTCATTCTGAAACACAAAGCAAGCAATGTTCTTTCCAATTTGAAAAGGGATAGAAAGGAGTTGTACTTCATGCTGCTCAGATGTCATGGAACCGGGTGGACTTATAAGAAATTGACTGGGTTGACATTTGAAGAGTTGGAATGTAGAGCTTATCCCATTTAGGTTAGAGTACAGGAAGAGAACACTCTAAGACTTCTTTCTGATGAAAGAAAAGAAGAACTTGCAGAGGAAATGGAGCTCAAGAAGGCAATGTTTGTTCCCAGACAAGTGAAAAAGGGTGTTTCTCTTGAGTTTCCCAAAGATATGGATCTGTTACATCCTAGTGAAGCTGTCATAAGAAAGAGCCTCAAGCTCTCACCATTAGAAGCTTCAGATATGGTACAAGTGTTACCACTTGATTCCAGAAACCCAATTGTAAGCTATGAAGAAGATGAATGTGGGTTTTGGAAGATTGACAGGTATGGAAAAGAGGTTCACACTTTTACCACCCTTATATCTTTGTTTGCAAGTTTTGACAGAGAAGACTTGGTAGACCTATGGAGGTTATTAGAGGCCAAGTATGTGACTGAAGCACCAACTTCAGTCAATGGAATAAAATTGTGGTCAACATTCAAGAGAATGTGTGGACCAATTGATGAAGATCCTGCTATTTGGAAGGATCTTGAAGATGATCTCAGTGGTCTTCAATGGAGGTTGTATTCAGCTGTTGGTGTTTATTATTTGAGTTCTACAAAGTTTGCTGAGTATCTACTTGTGGATGGTCAGTACTTCATGTCCAAGGAAGTCTTGGAGAAGATGAAGAACACTCAGCTGGAAATTGATTATTCAAGTGACGTGGCTAAAGACTTGATCAGATTTATTTATTACCAATATGAGAAGGTTTGTAAGATTCCTCCTAGTCCTTAATGTTTATTCAGAAACTTGATCACTAGAGTAGATATCAAGTTTAGGGGAGGATTGTTGGGAATAAATTATAGCCAGTCTACTTGAGCGCTGACAAGAGTAAAACAAGTGTTGACAGGAGTAAAACAAACGCTGACAGATCAAGCGTTGACAAGACAAAGTCAAGCGTTGATACATTGAAGACAAGCACTGATGGAAGGATATATTCTACGCGTTTATTGTATTCTAGATTACTTCTAGTAAAGATAGGAACAACAATGTATTTTCTATATTTATCTTTACCTAGAATAGTTGATACGTAGATTATTGTACAAGGCTTCTTATGTCTATAAAAGAAGACCTTTAGGTTAATGTTCAATATAAGTTTTCATACGAAAACTACTTTCATTGTAAGCAAGTTTGATATCATTACTCAAAGTGAAAGTTTGTTTATATCTTGTGTGTTCTTGTTTAAGTGTTAATTCCGCATAAGACTTAGATTGTTATATACATATACAAAGGTTTCTCTAAGTGTATTACTTGATCTAATCTCGTATACATAAAGCTAAATCGATCTAAGTTTGGGATAAACAAATAATAACTCGGTCGTCTTCTGTTATAAATATTGGGCACGAGTACCTTGTCCAACCTTGAACGAACTTAATTCTAGGATTAAGATTGTGGTCGGGGTAGTGAATAGAATACAATATGTTCCAGGTTTGATTAATGGAAGTGATTGTCATTATCCACACATCACAAACACTATCGTTTACAAAGTTAGAGAGCATGCATAACCCTTGTGCTAGGACACCCAAGGCAAATGATATAACTCCTTCTCCAAAATTGGGAACAACAACCTCATGAAATGTTTCCATTCTCAGATCGATGGATACAATGGAACAAGAATTCGCTGCCAAAATCAAATCCTTCCAATATAGGCGTCCTTCAAAATACAAACCGTTCCCCATAATAGATCCTTGTGTTGGAATAACTCCCACGGTTTTCCAGTTGCCGTTAGCCAACGAGAACATCTTAACCTTGTATCTCCCCTTACAAATTGACACCAATTTATAATCTCCATCTACAATTCTCCCAAATCCATACTCAGCTCCATATGGATAAGTAGTTTCACAACTTAAATCAATCGTTAAATTACTATGAGTTGTTGGGTTGTAAAATGACACCCATGGCTCAAGCTCACACAAATCAGTCCATTACAAGACCCCAGTATACGATTGAAGTTGGGGTTACGATACGGACGACCATCGCCTAAGAAAAATTCTGGCGGGTTATTTAACGACTCATCATTTAAGAGCCGAGTCGATATAGCCCAGCCATTTTAAATACGAATCGTCTGACCGTTGCTGTCTCGGAATGGCGTCGAATGAATATGGGGTCGGTTATGACATTGTACCATGCTTTGCAAATAGTTTTGCAAATCAACAAAGTGGAAACAAGTAAATGAAGGAACATCAGCAAATTAAAGCTTACATCTTCAAAGCTAGCAGCCATCATTTTGTTTGGAGAAATTATGGTTTTGTGTAGATAGACAAAATTATTTATGAAAAATATTATGAAACTGCGAAGGTATATTTATGTTAGCAAATTGTGTTAGTGGAGAAAATGACCACGTACAAAAACTTTTCACTTTCAAAAACATTTAGTGTTAGTGGGCGTATTAATCAAAAACGGTTATTGTTAGTGGGTGAAAAACGGTTAGTGGAGAAAATTACCACATCCTAAAACTTTTCACATTCAAAAACTTTTCACAAATCATGATATAGGCTACTACAATTAACTGGCAAATTACAAAAACATAAACTAAGCATGATAAACTAAGCTATAAGCCGGCTATATAAGCAGAAATAAAATGGCCGATTTGCATTACATGTAATCTCCAGGACTAGTGGTTAATCTTTTATAACTTGGCAGAGTTTGTAAATGGATCACACGGAAGCCCTTTGTTGGGTCCACTAGATGTGGGTCTTGTAGCCTGTCAAGAATGGTGAACGACTTCTGTAATCACAAGTCTATTCACAGAGAGACTCTATACAAATCACACAGTATACGTGCGGAATACAAATACTATGAATAACAAAAATAGAATAACTATAACGACTTAATCCTTTTCTAAGGATTTCTAATATTAATAAGAACTAGAATTATATTTGATGAAGGTGTCTGAAACCCTTCTGCCTAAGGTTCCTTTTATACTACAAGGAAACCCTAATACATCATTAACCAAAACGTGTAAAACTGATATGCATATCCTTTCCTAACATATCTCATGCATATCCTAACAGAATAATATCTAAATAATAAAGTTTGACTTTCTATAAGACCAGGAGCACGACTTGCTCCTACTACTACTATTGTAAAACCCGCATGCTTTTACCATGAATAGTGCCCTTAAGATCATACGTCCTAGATTAAAACTTACCTCATGTAGTATTGATCACATTCATGTGCTAATAATCAAGCAAGTGCATACGTGTATGACATGACAAGTATCGATTACGTACGAACTCATGATAAACAGTTAATAATATATCACGTGAACATAATTAAATCATGATCACCACTTAAGATACTAACTAAAATAATTACGTAAATACTTATAATATATTTACGAGCGTTAAGTTTACGATAAACGACACGTTAGATTAAACAGAAACACTTTAAACACGAGCACCTTTAACCACGAACGAACACGAAACATCGGGACACGAGAAAGGTACGGGTACCCCATGTGGGGCCCCATACCCACGGCACACATACAAGAAATGGGCTTAGCCCATGGACTTTACAAGTTAAGGGGGGTAAAGAGTAAAACATGTTTTCACTTTTCATTTTACAAGAAATAAACAAAAACCCTAAAAGAGTTTTTCTCCTCTCCTTTTTGCTCTCCTTGTGCCGCCACATAAACACCACCATAGGGGGTGATTTGTTTGATTTTGATCTTAAAAACAAGTGTTAGAATACGTGTTTGTTCATCCTTTTTCCAAGCTACATAGTGGTATACCTTTCTAACCCTTCTTTTTAATTCTTTTTGATTCTTTTAATCTTTGATTATTTTCATGAACATGTTATTATTTTTCTTATAAAAACAAGGTAATTAATCATTGATCTAACATGTTTTGGTATTAATTAAAATCAAAGAATGGTTTATAAGGGTGTTTGTTTTTGGCCGCCTAGCAAACAAACCCGAGGGGGGGTTTGGTTTGCTATTGCCGCCACCACCAAGACCACAATTGGTCTTGGTTGGCTCATGTGGGACCCACGGCAGCAAGGAGACACGTGTGCCCCGGGTTTGGCCCGGGGTACGGTGTCGAATTCATGCCCGATTCATGGTTCGTTGGTTAAAATCATGATCTATGTTACATGTAATTTTTATGAATCATGAACTTAGGATATAATTAATTAATAACATGAAATATTAATTAAATCATGACTTAGGTTATTTTAATTATTAGTTTATCATGACATTAATTTAACCTAAGTATTTTATGTTATAAGTTATAATTAATTAATTATTAAAACATGCCTATAATTAATTAATTTAGACATGACTTAGGTTATATTATTATTAATAATAATACACATTTTAACCTAAGTATCTTCATTTCATTTTAATTAATACATGTTACACTTTAATTAAAATGCTTAACCTATAGTTTAATTAAAATACATGAAATAATAATTAAACTATATACTATATCATATGACTTAAGAAACAAGCTTATAAACACTTAGACTTATATGATAGCTTAGGTAACCAGCTTAATTCTAATTATGGAAACTTCTATTTATAGAAACTTAATTAAATAAGGCAACTAATCTAATTATGGAAACCTTCTATATATGGAAATCTATCTATTTCAGGCAGCTAATCTAATTATGGAAACATTCTATATATGGAAACTTATTTAATTAAGGCAGCTGATTCTATTTTTGGAAACTTTCTATTTTTAGAAACTAATCTATTTTAAGCAGTAAATTCTATTTTAGGAAACTTTCTATTTTTGGAAACTTTCTATTTTTGGAAACTTTCTATTTTTGGAAACTTTCTATTTTTGGAAACTTCTATTTTTGGTAACTTTCTATTTTTGGAAACTTTCTATTTTTGGAAACTTTCTATTTTTGGAAACTTTCTATTTTTGGAAACCTGCTATTTTTGGAAAGTTACTTATTATTACACAGTAAGTATAATAATACATGAAACACCAGTAATACTTAATCAGATTAACCAGAATACTAGATAAACACGGTTTAAGGCTTTAAACAGTGAACCATGACCTAAAACATACCAAATCAGCTATAATGAGACACAGAACCCAGTACGTAATCAGTGAATCGATACTTATACACGTGTGTATTCATGTAGCGTTAGTGATCCAGAAGTAGGATTCTTCTTCCGTTCATTCACTGGACTTGAGGTACGGATTCCCGTCCTTTCAGTATGGACATTCCTTCCTTATTAGGATTTACCCGTATGCAGCCAACTATTTTCCCCAGCATTTGTTTTATTGTTTTGAACTGCTTATGTTAATTTAGCATAAACTATAGCCATATACAAGCATGACCAGTTTCACCTAGTTATGGAGGTACCATAACCATAGCATTGGAGGCACCGATGTTATGACTTCCCCACGGCGGAGTGATTGCTCGTGGCGTCCCTTTCAGTTTTGGCCATATTATTATATCAGGTGGGGCGTATGGGTGCATCCTAGTTACATGTTTTATTCAGTTTATCATGGTGAATGTGGTGTGTGCCTTGCACCCTTCACAAGGAGCTGATCCCTCGTACCCAAATCAGTATATTGATTAGAGGCATCCCCTCTAATCAGCATGATGAGGTCACCCCTCCAAGTATTCATGCACGTGACCTTTTCATGACCTATATGGGCTATGGTATTTATATGTTAAAACAGTTTTCACAGGTTAAACATAAGGCTTTTCAAACTATAAAACCAGTTTTCTTGTTACTTAACCATTTTACTCAGTACTTAGTCTTCCGCTGTTATATATTACATGCTTATCCTATATCATGCTTTATTGTACATCCGTGCACTGAGCGTCTTGCTCAGCCGTTTTCCTTTTCATGTTCCCAAAACGGCAGGTACTCAGGGACGCTCGTAGATCTCAAACGTAGGTGCATATGGACTGGAAGCTTTACTGTCTTTCTTTACTTTATGCATTTCCTTTACCTTGATACAGTTGCTATGGACATTGTTTCGTCCTTTCCTTTCTACAGTATTTATGTTTGTGTGTGATGAGCTTTACTTTGGGATACCGATGTTTGATTCCGGTATTTCCCTTTTATGGTTGAATAATGCTTAGACATTTATCCTTGTATGCTTTGATGACACGCCATGATTATGCGTAATATTCCATTTCCAAAATGGGGTGTTACAATTATGGTATTAGAGCCAAGGTTTCGACCTGTAGGCTCTCAAATATGACCTGTGATTAGTGGGTAGTCACTACGGTCTTCCTAGAACTGACAGTTGTTTTCATGCATTCATCATTTTTTTTAGCATACATATACATGTCATTGTTACAGGGTTTTTGACTAAGTAATGGTTGGTACAGGACTGGCCCTATTTAGTCGCATGTGTTTTATCGAAACTTTTAGATTTGGGACCGACCCATAGGCGTCCCCTCGATATGTCTTTTATTTTGAGTGAACTGACCTAAGGCGTTCACTCTCGAGCATCAAAAGTTTTCATAAAACTGCATCATGCATTCATACAAAGATTTTCTTGCATAAAATTTTTCTCGTGAAATTTTGGCATAAAATTTTTCTTTTATATATATTTTATGTTTGAACTGTTAATCATATGTTTTATGTTATACTGTCAGATGGTTCTCACACGCGAGCAAGAGCAGCTCAATGCTGCGATTCAGGCTGCCATGCAAGCCTTACTTCCTCAACTGAGGAATGACATTCGTGCTGAAGTCCAAGCTGCGAATAATCAGCAGCCGCAGAATCAGGCACCTCCTCCTCCTCCTCCCCCAGTGACTCTAGCGGTGTGGTTGGAAAGATTTAACAAGCTCCGTCCTAGAGCTTTCGAAAAGACTGATAGCCCCAGCGATGCTGAAAGCTGGCTGACTCACATTGAGAAAATCTTCAATGCTATGGGATGTGACCCCGCCTTCAAGGCAAGATTGGCATGCTACAGGTTTGAAGGCGATGTACTCAACTGGTGGCTAGCTTTGACGCAGTCAGAAGGAGGTGATGAATGGGTCGCTGGTTTGACATGGGCCCAATTCAAGGAGAGAGTGATGGAACAGTTCTTTCCTAAGGCAGAGCAGGACAAACTCAAGCGTGAATACCACGGGATACGTCAGAGACAGGGTGAGAATAGCAACGAATTCATGCAACGCTTTCTTCGCCTAGCTGGTTTTCTAGGAGCAGCGGCTGGTACTCCTGAGGAACAGGCACACCATTTTAGGTGGGCACTTCGCACCTCGGTCGCGAATAATCTGGTATGTGCTACGTTCAATACAGTGGCACAAGTGGCCGACGCAGCAAGGAAGCTTGAGATTTTGCAGGAACGCGATGAGTTCAGGGAAGCGGAAAGACCCGACAAGAGGTAAAACATGTCGTATTCTAGCGTTAACCAGACCGCATCCTATCGTTATATGTTCTATAATCATCTGTTAAACTGTATCTTCCAGGCAGAAAACTGGGGACCGGTCTCAGCCGGCTACTCAGCAGCAGCCCAATCAGCCCAAAGGAAACGGTCACTCTAACGACCGTTCTGTTGTGGAAAGGCGCAACGGTAATGATAATTACCGTAACAATGCGGGACACTCCAACAACAACAGGTCCTACTATTTACGCATCTTCTTATGATTTCATGATATGTTTCTCATGCTGACACTATATTAATCTCTACCAGGAACCACGGTAACGGAAGGGACCAGAACCACAGGGGTTCTCAGCCCAACCGTTCAGCTAATACTGGTAAACATCTTATGACGCTTACGTCCTATACTCGTGCATATACTTTATTCTTAACACGTTTTGTCATCAGCAGGCCCTCAGCAAGCAAGGACTCCTGCTGGAGGATTCACTCATCCTCTTTGCAGCACTTGCCATCGCAGACACCCTGGCCCATGTCGTCGTGATTCCGACGCTTGCTACAAGTGCGGCCTCCCTGGCCATCGTATGAGAGATTGCCGTAAGGGTGAAATGGAGGGTACTTCGGGTCATGCTGATACTAAACCGCCTCCTACCACTGGGCGTGTCTACACGACATCGCGCGATCAGGCAAACAAATCTACAGGTACCATTACTGGAATTTTGTATATGTACGGCCAGGCTGCATGTGTTCTTTTCGACACGGGTACCATTCATTCAGTTGTTTCCACTACTTATGCTAAGAACATCAGGACACTTCCCTTGCCATTAGAAAATAAGCTTACCATTTCCACGCCTCTGAGGGACTCTGTATTAATAACTCATGTATACAAGAGTCTTCCTCTAGAGTTTGACGATAAAGTTCGTGCAGTAAATGCACTTCCTCTTGACATGATTGAGTTTGATATGATTCTTGGCATGGACTGGCTATCCAGGCACCATGCTACCATAGACTGCCACTCATATCGGGTGATCTTCGGCGACATTAATGCACCAGAGTACATTCATAACGGGTTCATACCCGGACGGTCTGTACAAGTCATATCTACCTTGCAAGCACGTGCATTACTGTCACATGGCTGCGAAGGTTATCTCGCTACGGTTCATGACATGGATGCTGAATCCCCATCGATTCAGGATCAACCAGTAGTTTCGGAATTTCAAGACGTCTTCCCAGATGAACTTCCAGGCATACCACCTGCAAGAGAAGTGGAGTTCAACATCGACCTTGTTCCAGGAGCTGAGCCGATCTCTAAGGCTCCGTATCGTATGGCTCCCATAGAGCTAAAAGAACTGAAGGACCAACTGCAGGAACTTCTTGAACGAGGGTTCATTAGACCGAGCGCATCTCCATGGGGCGCACCGGTCTTGTTCGTTAAGAAGAAGGACGGCAGCATGCGACTTTGCATTGACTACCGTGAACTTAATAAGATTACCATCCGCAATAGATATCCACTGCCACGTATAGACGATCTGTTTGACCAACTTCAAGGAGCCAAACACTTCTCAAAGATCGATCTAAGGTCAGGCTACCATCAGCTAAGGGTTAAAGAGCAGGATATTGCCAAGACTGCTTTTCGTACCCGCTATGGCCATTATGAGTTCGTGGTCATGCCATTCGGCCTGACTAACGCTCCAGCAGTATTCATGGATCTAATGAACAGAATCTTCCATGAATTCCTTGATAAATTTGTCATTGTATTCATCGATGACATCTTGATATTCTCAAAGTCCACGGAGGAACATGAAGATCATCTCCGCACTGTACTACAGATTCTTCGACAGAAGCAGCTGTATGCGAAATTCTCCAAGTGTGAGTTCTGGTTAAACAAGGTGGCATTCTTAGGTCACATTGTATCAGCAGAAGGGATCACTATGGACCCAGCGAAGGTTGAGGCTATCACTAAATGGCCAAGACCAACATCAGCGACAGAAGTCCGCAGTTTCTTAGGCTTAGCTGGATATTATCGAAGATTCGTGGAAAACTTTCCCGCTTGGCATTGCCTCTCACCAAACTGATGCGAAAAGGAGAGAAATTCGTCTGGACGGAAGATCGAGAGAAGAGCTTCGAAGACCTAAAGCAGAAGTTGGTATCTGCACCTATTCTTACTCTCCCATCTGGTACAGGTGGATTTCAGATCTATAGCGATGCATCGGGGAAGGGACTGGGCTGTGTTCTCATGCAACATGGGAAAGTGATCGCGTATGCTTCACGGCAGCTTAAGCCCTATGAAGAAAACTACCCTACACATGACCTGGAACTTGCTGCAGTGGTGTTCGCATTAAAGATATGGAGGCATTACTTATACGGAGAATCATGCGACATTTTCACGGATCACAAGAGCTTGAAGTATATCTTCACACAGCGAGAATTGAACATGAGACAAAGGAGATGGTTGGAACTGTTGAAGGATTATGATATTAACCTACAGTATCATCCCGGGAAAGCCAATGTAGTAGCAGATGCACTCAGCAGAAAGTCCGGAATGATAAACGGCATTGAGATCAAGGAACAAAACATAAGGGACTTGGAGCGGCTTGACATCGAAATCATGGTACGTGGGCAGCACGGATACTGGGCGAATCTTAGAGTAGAACCTGAGTTACTGACTAGGATCAAGGAAGCGCAGAAGGATGATGGAGAGATTTGGGCGATAATTCAGAATTTAGAGAAGCAGACGGAATTCAGAATGGACGCAGACGGTATCGTTTGGCAGGGCACGAGACTTTGTGTTCCTGACAATCCAGAACTCCGGGAAGCATTGTTAGCTGAAGCTCACAGCTCCCCATTTTCTATACATCCTGGGTCGACAAAAATGTACCATGACATCAGACAGCACTTTTGGTGGAGTGGTATGAAACAGGATGTAGCCACGCATGTCTCCAAATGTCTTACCTGTCAGCAGGTTAAGATTGAACATCAGCGATCTGGCGGTCTCCTTCAACCGTTGGATATTCCAGAGTGGAAGTGGGACAAAATCACCATGGATTTTGTTACCGGTCTTCCGCCTACCAAAAAGAAGCATGATGCTATTTGGGTCATCGTTGATCGACTCACCAAATCAGCTCATTTCTTACCGATACGCAAGGAAGATCCGGTAAGTAAACTCGCAGATACTTACAGAAGGGAGATCATGAGACTCCACGGCACTCCCTCCAGCATCGTCTCAGACAGAGATCCTCGTTTCACGTCGCGATTCTGGAAAGGTCTGCAAAAAGCTTGGGGTACACAACTTAAGCTGAGCACAGCCTTTCATCCTCAAACGGATGGACAATCGGAGCGAACAATTCAGACATTGGAAGATATGTTAAGGTCGTGTGCGTTGGAATGGACAGGTGATTGGGACGATTACATCTGTTTAGTCGAGTTTGCATACAACAACAGCTGGCACGCAAGTATCAAATGTGCTCCTTTTGAAATGTTGTATGGCAGAAAGTGTCGCGCTCCAACTTGCTGGGATCAAGTGGGAGAGCGAACACTCGAAGGACCAGAAATTATAGAAATGACCAATGAGAAGATTGAGGTAGCTAAACAGAAGTTGCAAGAAGCACGGTCACGTCAGAAGAGTTACGCCGATAAGCATCGTAGGGACATTCATTTTAATGTGGGAGATCACGTCTTCCTCAAGGTTTCGCCGGCACGTGGTGTTAAACGCTTCGGGATCAAAGGAAAACTCAGTCCTCGGTTCATCGGACCATTTGATATCGTTGAACGAATCGGCGAAGTATCTTACCGATTGGCGTTACCTCCTCAGCTTTCGCACGTGCATAACGTGTTCCATGTGTCCTTACTCAGAGGGTACAATTATCATCCCCTTCACATGGTTCAGTAACCACTGGAACAGATACGTGAAAATCTCACCTTTATAGAAGAACCCGAAGGAGTACTCGACAGGCAAGAACGAGTCATGAGAAGGAAGACGATTCCATTCGTCAAAATTCTTTGGAGGGACCATACCGAGCGGGAAGCCACTTGGGAAACAGAGGAGTCTATCCGGGCTTCTTACCCTCAATTCATATTTTGAGTTCGGGTATGTCACTTCTTTTCAGCTTACTTTATCTATAATTCGGGGACGAATTATTCTTTTTAGGGGGGAAGAATTGTAAAACCCGCATGCTTTTACCATGAATAGTGCCCTTAAGATCGTACGTCCTAGATTAAAACTTACCTCATGTAGTATTGATCACATTCATGTGCTAATAATCAAGCAAGTGCATACGTGTATGACATGACAAGTATCGATTACGTACGAACTCATGATAAACAGTTAATAATATATCACGTGAACATAATTAAATCATGATCACCACTTAAGATACTAACTAAAATAATTACGTAAATACTTATAATATATTTACGAGCGTTAAGTTTACGATAAACGACACGTTAGATTAAACAGAAACACTTTAAACACGAGCACCTTTAACCACGAACGAACACGAAACATCGGGACACGAGAAAGGTACGGGTACCCCATGTGGGGCCCCCATACCCACGGCACACATACAAGAAATGGGCTTAGCCCATGGACTTTACAAGTTAAGGGGGGTAAAGAGTAAAACATGTTTTCACTTTTCATTTTACAAGAAATAAACAAAAACCCTAAAAGAGTTTTTCTCCTCTCCTTTTTGCTCTCCTTGTGCCGCCACATAAACACCACCATAGGGGGTGATTTGTTTGATTTTGATCTTAAAAACAAGTGTTAGAATACGTGTTTGTTCATCCTTTTTCCAAGCTACATAGTGGTATACCTTTCTAACCCTTCTTTTTAATTCTTTTTGATTCTTTTAATCTTTGATTATTTTCATGAACATGTTATTATTTTTCTTATAAAAACAAGGTAATTAATCATTGATCTAACATGTTTTGGTATTAATTAAAATCAAAGAATGGTTTATAAGGGTGTTTGTTTTTGGCCGCCTAGCAAACAAACCCGAGGGGGGGTTTGGTTTGCTATTGCCGCCACCACCAAGACCACAATTGGTCTTGGTTGGCTCATGTGGGACCCACGGCAGCAAGGAGACACGTGTGCCCCGGGTTTGGCCCGGGGTACGGTGTCGAATTCATGCCCGATTCATGGTTCGTTGGTTAAAATCATGATCTATGTTACATGTAATTTTTATGAATCATGAACTTAGGATATAATTAATTAATAACATGAAATATTAATTAAATCATGACTTAGGTTATTTTAATTATTAGTTTATCATGACATTAATTTAACCTAAGTATTTTATGTTATAAGTTATAATTAATTAATTATTAAAACATGCCTATAATTAATTAATTTAGACATGACTTAGGTTATATTATTATTAATAATAATACACATTTTAACCTAAGTATCTTCATTTCATTTTAATTAATACATGTTACACTTTAATTAAAATGCTTAACCTATAGTTTAATTAAAATACATGAAATAATAATTAAACTATATACTATATCATATGACTTAAGAAACAAGCTTATAAACACTTAGACTTATATGATAGCTTAGGTAACCAGCTTAATTCTAATTATGGAAACTTCTATTTATAGAAACTTAATTAAATAAGGCAACTAATCTAATTATGGAAACCTTCTATATATGGAAATCTATCTATTTCAGGCAGCTAATCTAATTATGGAAACCTTCTATATATGGAAACTTATTTAATTAAGGCAGCTGATTCTATTTTTGGAAACTTTCTATTTTTAGAAACTAATCTATTTTAAGCAGTAAATTCTATTTTAGGAAACTTTCTATTTTTGGAAACTTTCTATTTTTGGAAACTTTCTATTTTTGGAAACTTTCTATTTTTGGAAACTTCTATTTTTTGGTAACTTTCTGTTTTTGGAAACTTACTATTTTTGGAAACTTTCTATTTTTAGAAACTTTCTATTTTTGGAAACCTGCTATTTTTGGAAAGTTACTTATTATTACACAGTAAGTATAATAATACATGAAACACCAGTAATACTTAATCAGATTAACCAGAATACTAGATAAACACGGTTTAAGGCTTTAAACAGTGAACCATGACCTAAAACATACCAAATCAGCTATAATGAGACACAGAACCCAGTACGTAATCAGTGAATCGATACTTATACACGTGTGTATTCATGTAGCGTTAGTGATCCAGAAGTAGGATTCTTCTTCCGCTCATTCACTGGACTTGAGGTACGGATTCCCGTCCTTTCAGTATGGACATTCCTTCCTTATTAGGATTTCCCCGTATGCAGCCAACTGTTTTCCCCAGCATTTGTTTTATTGTTTTGAACTGCTTATGTTAATTTAGCATAAACTATAGCCATATACAAGCATGACCAGTTTCACCTAGTTATGGAGGTACCATAACCATAGCATTGGAGGCACCGATGTTATGACTTCCCCACGGCGGAGTGATTGCTCGTGGCGTCCCTTTCAGTTTTGGCCATATTATTATATCAGGTGGGGCGTATGGGTGCATCCTAGTTACATGTTTTATTCAGTTTATCATGGTGAATGTGGTGTGTGCCTTGCACCCTTCACAAGGAGCTGATCCCTCCTACCCAAATCAGTATATTGATTAGAGGCATCCCCTCTAATCAGCATGATGAGGTCACCCCTCCAAGTATTCATGCACGTGACCTTTTCATGACCTATATGGGCTATGGTATTTATATGTTAAAACAGTTTTCACAGGTTAAACATAAGGCTTTTCAAACTATAAAACCAGTTTTCTTGTTACTTAACCATTTTACTCAGTACTTAGTCTTCCGCTGTTATATATTACATGCTTATCCTATATCATGCTTTATTGTACATCCGTGCACTGAGCGTCTTGCTCAGCCGTTTTCCTTTTCATGTTCCCAAAACGGCAGGTACTCAGGGACGCTCGTAGATCTCAAACGTAGGTGCATATGGACTGGAAGCTTTACTGTCTTTCTTTACTTTATGCATTTCCTTTACCTTGATACAGTTGCTATGGACATTGTTTCGTCCTTTCCTTTCTACAGTATTTATGTTTGTGTGTGATGAGCTTTACTTTGGGATACCGATGTTTGATTCCGGTATTTCCCTTTTATGGTTGAATAATGCTTAGACATTTATCCTTGTATGCTTTGATGACACGCCATGATTATGCGTAATATTCCATTTCCAAAATGGGGTGTTACAACTATGACCAGGAGGAACTACATACCTCCTACTCTACCTATTACAAATAACTATTCCAATGGTCCTAACAATCCTCCCCTAAACTTGAATTTGACCTGTTGAGTTCAAGTTTCCTGGTAAATCGTGCAACATAGCTTGTGGATTGGAACAACAAAAGAAACAAAAATAGAATAACCATCAACATAAAGAACATAATGACCGCTGCAACAATGAAAACCTAGAAGCTTCTCCAAAGCTTGAAAAAAATCTGCATCGTGTTGAATCTTCACAGCAACATGAGCAGATGTTAAGAGCCTTTACCAAGTAGCTGCTCGCTCTTGGGCTAGCCAGTCTTTATGGTGGAATAAGCATCACCCTGGGAGACCAGAACCCATCCCAACTCTTAGAACGTGAATCAATGGTGAGTGGGGGTACCCTGATGATTTTAGGCAAACCATCACAGCCGTTAACGGATTTGATATGTCTTTACCAGAAGCCGTACCCTTCTGGACTCGCCAACTCTTAGCAATGAAGCATCGGTGAGTTGAAAACCTTATAGCTTTGAGCAAGCTATTATATCTATCAACGGATTTGATAAAATCTTTACCAAGAGCCGTACCCCCTTAGATTAGCCACTTTTCAGTCTAGGACCATGGCAAGTGAAAACCATACAGTTTTGGGTAACCTGGCAACCATCAACGGATTTGAGAATCACACCAGAGCCGTACCCTCATGGTGAATCAACTCTTTCTTGTCTATGAGACATGGTGAGTTGAGCACCATTTGTTGTGTGGACCAGGTCCAACACCAGATGAAACTCCAAACCAGCACAAGTGTGAATCAGTCAAAAGGAACCCAAAGTTTGGAAAAGTATAAGCAGATATTATATTATTCACAAGTGGAAAATCCATCATTTGTTTAAAGTATAAGCAGATATTATATAAAAAGTATATATTTTTTTATTTTCTTTTTGTTTTTTTTATTATTTTAACTATCTAGAAGGTAAGTCACCAATCACTGTACATATTGGTGAAAAGAATTGCAGTATAAACATAAAAACATAAGACACAAAACATAAAAACTTACAAACATACCCATCACATACCAGACGCTGCCACCTTGTCAGCTTGCAACCGAGCTTGTATCCCTTCCACCAGAGTAGTAGCCATGGAAGTCTCATTCCCTGAAGGGGCATTGGAGATCTGCAAGTGACAAGCGAGCATGGCCTCCATAGTAGCAATAGTTAACGGATAGTCCATATCCGTAAGCATGAATACCATGGCACCAGACTCTAACTCCAAGATATGCACTCCACAGCTAGCATACACCTTCCATCTCTTGATTACCCAGCGTGGCTGGTCCTTCCAGACACCAGAATGTGGAGCATGTGGAGGAGAATCAAGCATCATCTTCAAGTCAGCCCACATTGTCAGACCAGGCCAGGTGGCCACCTCACTAGGATGAGTAGGCATACCATCATCCACAAACCCATAAAATGACATAAGATCTCTACGATCCACCCAAGTTAAAACACCTTGCAAACCCGAAGCATAACGAACATAACCATCACTGATGGAAATCCTATGGGTGAAAGTACCAGGAATAGTCGTGGATGGCTTAACCGTCCAAGTAGTAATAAACCCCGTACCCATTGGCAACTCTGAGTCACTGTCTGAAGCTGCATCAATAAGGTTCTCAGGAGCACGCTTCTCATAAGGAACAGACTTGCCACGTCTAGCCAGCTTCTTGCGAATGGAACGACGAGGAGTTGGAACACCAGACGAGGTTTCAACCTTTACCTTCGCAGCAGGAATTGGATCAGCAGGAGTAGAATCAACACCTTGAACAACCAAAGGATCAACGATGGCTGCACCAGGAGAAGGAGTAGGTTGAGGGTCAGTCACGGGTAGTGAGGTTTGTGCCATAACAGGAGTAGCAGTGGTGGTGGTAGTGGTAGCATAGGTGGTGGTAGGACCCGAAGATGAAACATGATGAGCAACCGAAGGTGTGGGTGTGGTACCAGCAGTAGAAACATCAACAACATATGGGATAATAGTAGAACCAAGAGGAACACCAGATGAAGAACCAGGAGCAACAGCAGGTTGTGAAGTAGGAACCACTCGTGGAGGAAGACGATAGATGAAACGCTACGGAACCGATGTGTTCTTACGCTTGATCATTCTTTGGTATAGATCCTTAAGCTCGTCAAAAGACAATGCCCTAACCCGATCCCATGTCCAACCAACAGTAAAGTGAGCACCCGACTGATACTTGACATACCTCTGCATTAACTTTCTCTCCTCGGTTCTAGTCAAAGGTCTGTTCCGACGCTTTTCACGCAGTTGAGCAGCAAGAGATAATTGTTGCTTACGCATTAATGCCATTGCTCGGGGGATACAATTCTGCTCATTCACATCAGCACCCAAGAGATTAGTAAACTGCGAATAATCAAATGTAAGAATAGTGAGCACCCGCATCCAATCATTATCATCCCAATGCATAGCATCATGCTGCAACTGTTCACTCCTTTGCTTCTGAAGAGCTTCTTCCTCAGCCCTAGTAGCTTGATCAATCTCCGCCTGCATTCGGTGTGCAGCCTCCTCCCCTAACTTGTCCTCCTTAAGTTGTTTGTGAGTACGCTTGCGAGGGGGTGAGGGTGCATCAGTCAAAGGGGATTTCCCCTTAGGATCATGAGACGGTCCAGCAGTTGGACCAGCAGTAGTACCAGCAGAAGAACCAGCAATATCCTCCTATGTTCTAGGGGTAGCAGCAGTAGGAGGGATGCTTGATGAAGTAGGAGGGATAGGCAAATCAGCATATGGCTTATCAGCAAATGCAGCCTTCGCCAGCAAATTCAAGCCATCCTCCATAAGATCCTCAACATCCTCATCAGAATCAGACTAAACAACATGCTTCTTCCTCCATCTCTGCTGTGTCTCCAAAGCTTTAATCCGGTCTGCCATTGGAAGAACAAATTCCCTGGTAAGCTTACGATGTTGATTCAAATCGGCCTCCAAAGAAATAATCCTTTCATGGTACCTGTGCATGAGATCAAGCAAAGAAGTCAGTGTAGCAGGTTCCTCCGCGTTCCCACCAAGAGGAATTGGATCTAGGAAGGCTTCATTGGAACCAGAAGCAATAAAGGGGTCATCATCATGAGCACGAGAACCAGAGGGCTTCTCAGCAGAGTGAGGTGCTGGACTAGGAGGGGGAGTATCCACAAATGGAGACGGATGTGGCATAGAAGAGGGGGCAACCTTGGAAGTGGATGGCATTTCAACCACCAATTCCTCATTTGGCTCTTCCACCACCACATGAGGTGCACCACCAGCAGGATGCTCCTCCTCCATAGGATCATCTCCTAATGGAAGTTCCTCCTCGGCTTCAGTAGCCGGAGGAACAACATCAGGAGGACCTTGGGCAAGGCCCATCATTGCATCAGTAAGGGGCCTCCAATCCCCCTTAAACCCTAGAGCCATATTGGAGTAAACTTTAGAACTAAGCTTAGGGGTCTCATACTCTTCCCTATTACGAGGTATACACACAAGTATCTGCTTCAAAAACCTAGGATACATTAAAAATTTCTTCCTAGATCCAATACTAGTCAGATTGCTAACCATCCCATCAAACAAATAGCGAGGAAAATTAAACACCCGACCGTGTGCTATGCAGATCAAACCAGTAGCCAAAGGAATGGGAAAGGCATCCCAACTCCCAGACTTGGGGCTTAAGCAGTGAATCAAGAAGTGCACTAGAAGCTTCCACTGGGGGGAAAACCTATTCTTTTGGAAGTTAAACTTCCCCCATGGTTATAACCAATATCAGCCGTCCCTCCAAAACCTTAGCATTGGGGATGGAAACACCACCACCTTCATCTTGAAGATGAAGTGAACTACTAATCGAAGCTTCAGAAACCACATAAGAACGTCCATTAATGGTAGCATGATGTTCTAGTGGGCGACCCAAAACAGCCACAAGTTCGGCAGTATCCCAAAACTGGCGAATCACACTATCATAGACAATTGGGCAAACAGTAAAAGCATACCTGAGGTTAGAAGCCTCAATAAACTCCAGGATGTCTGTGAATTCATTATGTTTAGGACCATCTCCCAGATACGCTACCTTATTCTGATCGGGTTTGTAGAACAGAGCAACCATTGATGTTGATTGGAAGTGATGAAAGGCGATTGATTAAAGATTGAGAGAGTAGGAGCGTGTGTGTGTGTTATGGTTGTGATGAATGAGTCAAGGGGGGTAATTGACCATAAATAATGGTCTTGTAACTGTTCATTGACCCCTAATAATGTGGGTTGCCCTTTCAAATTAGGCACTTAATGCAAAAGTAACCACTTGCCCCTTATAACTTTATTTGCAAATCCCAGTTACCAATATATGATATATACTAGAATTAGCTTGCGTTGACTAAAAGTCAAAACGCATAAGGGTCAACACTAGAAGCACAATGTGGTCAACAGAAGTCAACGAAGTGAACAGTGACCCAAACTAAGACTAGAAGCCAACCATTAATGATAAGTAAGGAGTTTTAACCACTAGAAGTTGAAGACTACCACCAGAAGTGAGCAAAATCCTCCACTAGAAGTAGCACACACCGCAAATACCCATACAATCTGTTGTTAAAAACTACCAATATGTTAATCTGTGCAAGTAAATATGTACACTAAGCCTCCCCTTAGGCTTAGCCTCCCCTCAATCCTAGGTCTCAAGGATTGACCATTCCAATGTGAACCACCAAGTGGTTGAACCGAGGACCATCAAAGGCTTTAGTCAATAGGTCAGTAACATTATCATCCGTATGAACCTTAAGAACCTGAATCAACTTCTTTTCATTGGCATCCCTGATAAAGTGGTGCCTAATTTCAATATGTTTTGTACGTTGATGAAAAACAGGATTCTTCACAATGCAGATAGTGCTTTGGTTGTCAATGAAAATTTTGGTGTTCATAAAGTTGAACCCATAATCAAGCATCTGATTTTGTATCCACAAAACTTGTCCACAACAACTAGCAGCAGCTACGTATTCAGCTTCTGTTGAAGAAGTAGCTACTATTGTCTGTTTTTTACATTGCCATGAGATAAATCTTCGACCCAAAAACTGACAACCACCAGTAGTAGATTTTCTGTCATTATTAGCACCTGCATAGTCACTATCACTATATGTTTCAAGAACAAAAGGTGATTCTCTAGGATACCACAAGCCTAGCTTGGGTTGAGCCTTGATGTACTTGAAAATCTTCTTGACTGCATTCAAGTTAGAAACCATTGGAGCCACTTGATGTCTAGAACAAGCACTTACTGCAAACATAATATCCGGACGTGATGCTGTCAAATACATGAGTGAGCCAATCATGGACCTGTACATGTGAACATTTACCGGAGGATCTGGCTCATTCTTGAGTTTGACTTTAGCTACTTCATAAGGTGTTGCTGCTGGTCTAAGAGGATCCATATCAAATTTCTGAAGGATCTCATGAACATATTTATCTTGACTTATGAAGATTCCATCCGATTGTTGCTTGACTTGAAGACCAAGGAAAAATGTAAGCTCTCCCGTAGCACTCATCTGAAATTCGCCCTTCATCAGTTGTTCAAACTCATCACACCATTCCTTTTTAGTAGAACCAAAGATAATATCGTCCACATAAACCTGAACAAGGATAATGTCCTTGGTATTCCTCTTAAGAAATAGTGTTTTGTCAATTGTGCCTCTTCTATAGCCATGTTTCAACAAGAAAGTTGAAAGACGCTCAAACCAAGCTCTAAGAGCCTGATGAAGTCCATAGAGAGCTTTGACCACCTTGTAAACTTTCTTGGGATGAAGTGGATCTACAAAGCCCTTAGGTTGAGTGACATAAAATTCCTCATCAATCTTGCCATAGAGAAATGCACTCTTGACATCCATCTGAAAAAACTGTAAAGCCCACATAAGAAGCAAAAGCCAAAAATAGACGAATGGCCTCAATCCTAGCAACAGGAGACAAAACTTCAGTGTACTCAATGCCTTCAAGTTGTGTATGACCTTGTGCAACCAACCTCGCCTTATTTCTCACCACAATACCCCTTGCATCTTTCTGGTTTTTGAGAATCTATTTGGTACCAATTGCTGTCTTTCCATCCGACAAATCAACTAGAATCCAAACATTCTGAAACAAGAACTGCTGCATCTCCTCCTGCATAGCCTCCACCTAAATTTGATCCTTAAGAGCATGAGAGACTGATCTAGGTTCCACCTGTGAAAGAAAACAAGCAAACAAACAATGTTGAAAGTCCGTATAATTATTACGCTTTTGGTCCTCAATATAGCTCACAAGAGCATGATGATCATACATTGCTTTCTTATGCATTCTGCGAGTCTTGACAGTAGAACCAGGATCTCCAATGATTTGAGTAGTAGGATGGTCTTTGTGTGACTGCAACACTGGATTGGAAGCTACTTCCACTTCTGGTGCCAAGTTATTAAGATCCCCAACAAAGTCATCATCATATGAAGTAGAGTCGAAAATGCCATTAATTGGTTGCTTATGAATATCATCCAGCTTGGTAGAAGACTTCTTTTGATAGTTTCCCAGGTCAGAAGGACTAGAGAATCTAGTAGAGGAAGTGGAACCACTAGCCGGACTACCAATAGGTGTTAAACTAGCACTAAGGGTAACAGTTAGAGTACTAGGAGTAGCTTTGTCAGCAGGAGTATTCAAAGGAAACTCAAAGCCACCTTGATCAGCTGCTGTAGTAGCCTCTAGTTGTTGCTTGAGCAATGTGTCAAGAGCTCCTTGTGAGTCCAAAATATCTGATGGAGTAGCATCACTAGGAGTAGTAGGAGAGACTGTGGTGGAATAGGATGGAACAACAAAAATATCATCCTCATCATCTGAGTCTGAAAGACTAGAATGAGCACCTGCACTAGAAGTTGCAAACACTTGTGGACCTGCATCATGGTTAGTTTTGAAATGAAAATATCCCAATGAGTCACTAAGATAATCAAGATCAAAATACCATTCGGGACCCTTGCCTTGTATGTTTGACTTTTCCTCAAAATACCTGAGATTTATAGTTTCAATTACTCGCTTGGCTTGGAGATTGTAGACACGATAAGCCCGAGAGTGAGCTGAATATCCCACAATGTATCCTTCATCTGCCTTACCATCAAATTTCCCTAAATAGTCACTAGTATTCAGAATGGTGACAGGACACCCAAATGGCTTCAAATGAGCAATGTTTGGTACTTTAGCTGTTAGTAGCTCATAGGGAGTCTTCTTGTGAGGATTAGTAATAGAAACTCTATTCAAAACATAACTTGCAGTATTGACAGCTTCTGTCCAGAACATGGTTGGAAGCTTGGAATCGGCAAGCATTGTTCTCGCAGCTTCTATTAGAGTCCTGTTCTTTCTTTCTTCCACGCCATTCTGTTGAGGAGTTATTGCTACACTATAACCTCTTTTGATGCCTTTAGAATTACAAAGTGCTATGAGGTCTGCATTTTTGAATTCCGTTCCATTATCACATCGAATACCTTTAACCTTCTTGGAAAACTGATTCTCAATAAGTGTAATAAAGTCCTTGAGAATTGAGTAGGTCTCACTCTTGGCAGCCATGAAGAAAACCCACGTGAACCTGCTATACCCATTAGTTACCACAAGGAAGAATTGTTTGTGGTCAATGCTCCTAATAGAGGTAGGACCAAATAAATCCATGTGTAGTAGCTACAATGGTTCAGTTATAAGGCTGAGAGCAGTAATGGTCTTGAAGGATGCTTTATGTTGTTTGCCTTTGCTGCATGCAAGGCAATTGATATCATTTCTGAATGATTTGGGAGGTAAAACAGAGACCAAATTCAGATGTGCTAATTTGTGAATGGTCTTGAAGTTCACATGTCCCATCCTTTGGTGCCATTTAGTGGCTTCATCTTCTGAGGCTTTAGCAACCAAACATGCTAGTTGACCAGTAGGATTGACTTCATTCAACTTGATACTATAGAGGTTGTGTCTTCTAGGGATTCTGAGCAGAACCTGTGAGTCATCCGGGAGTTTAAAGTCTTTGGATAACACTAGTGCATCAGTATCCGTAAAGAGGACAAACTGCTTCTTGTCACAAATCTGAGAGACAGATATCAAGTTGAAGTGTTGAAGTGCTTCCACATAATAGACCTGCTCAAAATTAAGATTAGGCGTCTGAATCATTCCTTTGCCAGTGATCCTTCCTTCACCTCCTCCAAAATAGACCTTTCCGCCTTGAAATGGTACAAAGTTAGATAGAAGAATTTTATTTCCTGTCATGCTCCTAGAGGATCCACTATCAACAATTCCTAGAGTAGGATCTTGGTATAGAGTAACCTACAACAACAAGAGAAGAGATATGCAAAAGTTAGTGTCTTAAGGGGACCCAAACCTTTTCAGGTTTGAGCCTGCCTTGTGGATCTTTAGTAGATAGCCAAGAAGATTGATGAGATCCACCGTTGTTCTTAGGTTGCCTATTCATCATATGGGTGTTATTGTTTGACCAAGAACAACCTGCTGAGGGCTTAACAGCAGTTCCTAGATTTCCCAACCCAAAATACATGTGGTCTAAATTAAACGCTCGATTTGGATTAAAAGTCTGAAAATAGTTGCTGGTTGGTCTATTTGGTAGTGATCCAATGTTTCCCCAATGATCAGAAGCTAATGGAGAGGTCCTTCTAGAAGAAGAAAAAGATTGGGCACATGGGTTTAGTCTTCTAGAAGAATATGGAACAACTCCTGGTGGACCAGGAGCTGGAAATGCTTGATAAACAGAAGAATGTTTGTCATAAAAATCACAATCCTTAATCAAATGAAATTCACTCCCACAAACAAAACATGTTTTAAACGACCTTTTATTAGAATGACATTGTTTCATACTGCTAACTTTATTACACAAAATTCTAGGAGAATTATTCTTCCTAGGACTCAATAAACCAGGACTAGACACTGTTGAAGTAAAAGCAACTCTCTCTTCACTCTTCCTAGCACTAGTAGCAGCATGGTCATTTGACTTGGAACTTGCAGGTCTCGACTCTTCACTTGAACCACATGATGCAGAATCACTGGCTTTGTCACTGAAAGTACACGAGACAAAGTCATTAGTATTAGTAGAACTTTTTGGGGACTCATGCATCTGTGATCCATCCAAGTCATTATGCCTAGTAATGGGCATGAAAGTTCCTGAAAGAGGTGGAGGGACAGCATGCGTTTCCGCTGCTGGTTTAAACCTATTGTAGCTAGGTGTTCCCTCTTCCTCCTTGTCAGGATCAAAGACACTTGAAAAAGATAAATCAAACACATCTTCTAAATCAATATATTTATCAAATCCTAACCTTCTTTTAATCCTACCAGACATACTACTATCAATTAATTTTGAAAGATTCTTAGGTGCCTTTTGCCATTTTTCAAATCTTAGAAGTGTAGCATTGATGTAGTAAAATTAGTCACTTTTTTTTTGATGTAGTAAAGTTAGTCACTTGCCTTAGGAAAAACAAGTACTAATAAAGCGGGTAAGTATTAAGTATCACGTTTTGTGAAAAACGCGAATACTCGTCGTCGAGTTCGTTCTTGGTGGAGGTATGGTGTTTAGCCAAAAATTATAGACGTTATTTAATCGAGTGATTACGCTTTTGGAAAGAAGGAAAGAAAAGAAAACGTGATCGGACTACGCTCAAAACGGACGAACCGCGCGAACGTACGAACGTAAAAACGCGACCCAATGAAAAATTTCACCTAAAAAATAATTAAAAATTACTAAAATTCGTAAAACTTCTAACTAAAAATAAAATATAAACTAAAAAATTTGAAAGTGCTTAAATTTTTTATATTAATATTTAAATTTAATTAAAAATCCTAAAAAATAAATTAACTAAGAAAAGGACAAAATTCAAACTTTTTTATTCGTAAACCTAGTTTATACTACTTAAAAACTAAAAATTATTTTTTTGAAAATAAAAACTTAATTTAACTATTTTTTATGACTTTTCTTAAATTTAAAACTAAAATAATCCTAAAAAATGAAATAATAAAAAGAAAATTTTAAATTTAAACTATTAAAAAAAAGCAAATTATTTTTCCTACGTCCTAAACGACAAAATAAAATTTTAGAAAAAAAAATTATATTTCTTCGACTTTTAAATAATTTTTAATGAATTAAATAAAATAAAAAACTAATTAAATAATTAAAAATATTAAATGATTTTTATAAAAAAGGAAAAATTTCAAGAAAACATAAAATACTAATCTAAGTCTAGGAAAAAGAATAAGCTGAAAAGAAAAGCCCCAAATAAGCTCGCAACAAGCTTATTGGGTTGATTAGTTAAAAATAATACAAAACTAAAAAACGTATAAAGAAAAGATAAAAGGAAGGGATAACAAAAAGGGACAAGAGAGCAGATGGTTGCTGGGTGTTGTGTTAAGGCGCTGAGTTTGTATGAAGGTCTAGTGTTCGAAACCCAACTATGCCACTTTTCTGTTTACTTTTTATATTTATTACAGCTTATACAAGAAGTAAAAACAAAGTATTAACAAAATTGACAGAAATAATAATCCAAACGTGCAAAGAGCATAAATGGTTGTATGTTGTATCCCTGCGTCTGATGTTGTGTTGCGAGGTCAGGGGTTCAAAACCCCTCTGTGGCACGTTTTTGATTATTTTTTGTTACTTTGTTTTTGGCTTGTGCAAAATAACTTAATAGGAGCAGTTGGCTATTATCAAGTTAAACTCACTATATATTCAGCAATATGTAATCAGCAAACAAAACTCACAAGTCAATGAATCAAGCAGAAACTAGGAACATTCAGGTATGAACACTAGCATAATGCATTATTTCCAAAACTGCACTTAATGGTTTCTAAGGCCACATTCAAGCTGCAAATTCAGCCACCAAAAAGCTCTAAACTTATCAGCGACTAAAAACATCATTATCCGAACCTTTCAACTGCTTGTATACTGAATTTCAATCTTCGAAACCTCAAATTCAGCAAGCCAAGGCTGCTGGTATTTATGATTTAAAAATGGGCAGATTTTGAACTTAAACGAGCAGTTACAATCCTTAAGTGCCTACCAACTCAAACAAAGACCATATACACTTCTATTCTGACTAAGAACCTTAATCAAACACCTCTTTTACAGAACTTTTAGAAAAAATCATTAACAAAACACCAACTTTTTAACGATTTTGAAAAGTGGATTATATTTGATAAGATTTGAAACACAATCAAACAAGGATAAATTTAGAACTCAGAATTTAGCTAATCCAATACCAACTTTTATAAAATGATAAAAGGAATTACAATTCAACTTCAAAAAAACACCAACTTTATATTTATAAAAAGGCATTACATGAAACTTAGCTAAAAAACTGGAACAAGAGAAAAAATGAAGAACCCTACTGCCTTATATACACGGCTACATGAAGATTCTAGAAAAATGAAAATATTAAACCCTAATAGATAAAGTGCCTATACTGCCCTTGTTGATGCCCCGAATATACCTTTGATTTGAATTAGTCTTGGTCAAGATGGTTGCCATGTGACAATGTTGATGTTGTCTCTTTATCTTAGTCGTTTGATGCGAACTGGGGACCAAGGAATCCTTGAGAACCGTGGATGATGGCTTCTTCTCCCAAAAACGTCCCTTTTGTGAGCTGTGGTAGGGACCACAAGCTGAGCTGGTGATGTACAGACCATGTGGGTATGTTGGGAGATAGGTGAATTAAGTTTCCCCAAGGTCAATTCATAAAAACCCTTTACTATGAAAGATTAATTCCTGGGGATTAGACTTAGGGTTTATGTGGTGGGAATGGGGGATTAGGGGTGATTAAGTTTGTTTCCCAGTTTAGAGACTTTTGACTTTATTTGACCAAAATTTAAGTAAACCTGGTGGAAAGTATTGGGCCAGATGGTGGATTTGGGTAGGGTTGTGGGTAGGGTTGTGGTTTTGGGTGGATCTGCTGATGTGGCGAGTGTAGATTGGTGGGTAAATGGGTGGTTTGTTGGGTATTTAATGGGTTTATGGTTAAATAAGAATGGGTTATTGGCAGAATCACCCCCTCCACTAACAACACTTCTTTGATCAGTTTTGCACACATAGTCCTTGTTGTATTTCACCGTTAGTCCTCGATCAATTGCACCATCAATCCTTTGTCTTTAAAAGGGATATAACATGCAACTTCTTCAAACATAAGGGATAATTTTTGTCAGGTCATCATACATTAGGGACCCCAAAGTACTTTTGAGGTTCTTAGGGGTATAAAGTGTCAATCTTTGAAACTTGAGGGACCAAACTTGTACAATCTTCAAAGTTGGAGGGCATTTTTGCAAAATTCATCAAGCGGGTCCGGTTCATTGTGCGGCTTCGTTTCCCGTGTTCGTTTTTGCTTGATTCTTGTGATCCTTTGTCGTTTTCTCGATATCCGTACCTAAAATACACACTGCACAAATACAAGCATATATTGGGGTATTTTGATGATATTTTAAGCGTTTTACGCCCGTTTTAGATGATGAGACTATGTATAATTGCAGTCTCATCACTCCCCCATATTAAACCATTGTCGTGCCCTCACGCAATGCTAGAATTAAGTATCGTAGCACCTCCAAAATTCATTTTTATTCACTTTATTGAACGAAAAACTAGCTACACTACTACTATTACTACTACTACTTGCGTCTTAGACATAATGTATGATTTTCATCTCAAAATGGGACGTTTAGGTTAATAGAATAAGAACACGTGAATGCTTCATTAGAAATAATTTCATCGTCCTTGATTTTCACCCCAATTCTATGCCAAGCGTGCAACGAGATCATTGTCATTATAAGTTAGCAACACAATCATATCTCATGAGTGTTAATTACGAACCTAGACTCCCTTATTCCTAATTGGTATCTCTTTTATTTTATTTTTGTCTTAATGATCACGAGGATACATCATTGACTTATGCGTGAATAGAGATTAAGTCTAAAAATAGAGTCTTAACGGTGTAACCAAAATCATTAAATTAATAATTCATCCTAATAGACAACGATGTCAAAAAATTAAGTCAACAAGAAGGATCGATAAACACGGTTTTATAACGGTTTTGAACATGAGACTTATTACCAAGACTTTTATATGCCCCCTAACGGAAGGGCCTTATTATCTTTGGTTTATCTCCATCTTTTATTCAACTTCGCCATGAAGCTTTTATTATGACTTCGGTCTTGCCTTGCCTTTTATTATCCGCCTCATCGGTGGTTTTATTAGCCAAAGACGTATATCCTCACGCTAAGGCGAATTTTGGATCTTTAAAGCTTCAAAGATTAAGGCTTGATTCACTTTCAGTTTTGCATAGATTTTTCGGCCTTGTGAGCTTCAAATTGTTTGCTTGATTTAGGTGAGCACTTAAAATCTTATCATTGGGTGAAGCTTTCGATTATTCGGGTTGCCAATACTTCAAAACCGTGACGCTGGCGATACCTTAATGTTTTCCCAATTTAACTACATGGAAGCTACTAAAAGAAATTAGAAACCAACAATAGTGACTAAACCGCTAAATCAATATTTATTAACAATTTATTAAACAAAAGCGTGGGGAGAATAAGCTAATAATTACTACACATGAGATCGTGACGATTACGAGACTTATAAATAACTCTATCATTTCTCGTCCTCATTTAAGATACTTAGCCTAAAAAGTTAAGGAATCGAAGCTAAGTGCTCAACACGCACGGTCGAGTCAAAAAATACTCTTATTCTCACCATCAGAAAAACCTACATTCGTGTCTTAAACACTTATGAAAAATACGAAAAATTTAAAATTTGGCCATTTTTAGCCTTATTTGCATAAAATGATAACAAAAAGATGAAATTTTGGATTGCGTGGTGACGTAAGCAAGGTGAAGTATCTACTCACCCCCCATACTAAAACTAAACATTGTCCTCAATGTTTTGAGTCTAGGGGTGTAAACCCCCATACTAGAGACGAAGTCAAATGCATAATCTAGCATGGAAAGGGTGTAACCATTAAATTAATAGCCGTTTATGAAGTGTGCTAAACACCTAAGGTTAGAACAAATAAGGATATATCATGTGGATATCGAGAAATTCTTCAAAGCAAACGATCGAGTGCTCCCATAAAACGAACACGAGAGGCTCTAATCGTGAAGATCATGATCATCTAAAAACCACAATGCACAAATAACCACGGAACAAAGGTTGGAAGGGCACAAATCCCCTCACATTAGGTTAACTAAAAAGCAATAATATTTACAAGGATAAGCATGAGAATCCCCCACGAGGAACCTTGTTTTTGATAACCGAGTCAAAAGCTCGACTCGAATCCCCATAAATGTGATCATTTAGGGATTATCTTGGTTCGGTCATTTTTGGTGGGACTTACATGTAATCAAGGCCCAAAAGCAACCGTAAATAAAGGCAAAGCCTTTATACCGGGATCGAAGATCGTGTCTTCGTTTTCGGATGATAAACGAAACAACACGACTTCAAGTAACAACATCCCAATGGGACACAAGAAAATACAATGAGAAGAGAAGGGTGGGACATTGGGTGGGCAAACAAATCGAGTTACTCGAGGTAAACTCTCACCGTAAGTGTAGAAAGGATTTCTAGTGACTACTTCAATAAAAGACCGAGATTTTATCTTAAACGTGATACCGGGGTCAAAAATCTTGTCCTCGGTGGATAAGTGTGAGGGAACAAATGGGATACTAGATCCACACAAAACGTCGTCAAAAGAAGTAGACACGTTTGTAGCAAGTTCAATTAAACGAGGTGATGACGGAGTTAACTTTGGAAAATTTTTCAAATCAATTTTAAAATCATTCCCTTTTTCATTTTTTAACTCTTTGTTACGAAAACCCAAGTTGATTAAATTGAAAATATTTGGTGTTTCTAAAACAGTTCTAGGCACACTTAAAATTTCCACATTTATCTTGAAGGCGGGAGGAGGATTTGATTTTTTCAAACGTGAATCGATTAATAAAACATCCCCCTCCGGGCTAACGCAACGGTCCTCATCAAACTCGAAAATAGAAGGCGGATCATCAAGAATACGTTTGATCTCGGAAAAATCGCCATCGGGATCAAAAACGTCTTCTCTTCCTCGTGGAAGAGGTTGAGCAATAAAATTTTCGATAATCGACTCGCTAGCTTCAACCGTCGTGAAACTAGGAAAAGAAGGCTCTTTGATTGAAGATTTTGCCTTTGTCGTTTCGATCTCGACATCGAAAAACGTATCGATGTGAGCAAGGCCACCGACGGACTTCTCACATGATAAATCCAAAATCTCACTCGGTGTGGGATTAGGAGTAAAAGGCTCGTCTCGTGACGATTTTGCCTTGACGGTTTCAACTTTGTCCTTCGAAGGGATCGAACGTGGGTTTTCAAACATTTTAGCAAAACTACTAACACGTCCCTTCGGAATTCATTTTCGCTCATCTTGTAAAAACGAGGGTTCAACGATTTCCTTTAAAACCTTTTCACATTTTTCTTTTTTAAAATCATTTAATGGAATTTCTTCGTCAAAATTGAGTGTATATTGATTTAGAAAATCTTCAATAATTTCATCCTCATTAGAAAAATTAGGCTTACAAGGTATTAGATTTAATACTCCCAAGTATCCTACGAGTTTTTCCTTTGGTTTATTTTCACAAACATTTTTCAAAACTTCGTTGGATGACTTTTCCGTTTCCTCTACGTTTTTGCAAGACGACGAAGGTTGCACGACTCTAAAATTCGAGAGATATGGATCACTACGAGACGTACGAGTCTTAGGAGTCGATAAGGCTTTAACCTCTCCCTCGGAATTAGGATTGGTGTTATTCGATGAAGAACTCGACTCGTATGAAGCTACTTTTTTTCTCTAAGGTCTCAATCGTTGAAAGAAGTTCATTTCGCTCATTAGTGTAAGCCTCCACAACTTTATAAACAAGTTTATCCCATCTCTCGTCAATTAGGTCAAATAAACGTTCTTGTTCTTTAGAAGCGGCATCATATTCGTTTTCCAACTCGGTTCTCATGGAGGCCATTTCCTTTAAGTAAAATTCCTTTTGAGTTTCCAATTGTTTTTCGTAATGTTCCTTAAGATTCGTAACTTGTTCTTGAATCATCGTTAAGTTTTTATTATTACGTGTCACATAGTCACAAAAGGCGTTTTGATTCATCTCATCATTTTGATCACAATTATAAGACGAATCATATGACGAATAAAACGAAGACGATGGGTGATCTTGGTCGTAAGATCGAAACTTGTCACCACGATCACATGGAGCGGAGTTATAGATATAACCCTCTCGACCTCCAATAACCTCACAATTAAAACAATTGGCACCATCGGGCGGGCCTCCACAATATTGACACGAATAATATCCACCATCATTCGACATGATGCAACGAGAAAGTCGATTCGAGAATTAAACGTTATAGAGGGCGAAAGAAGAGAATTATGAAAATAGAGGAAAAAAATCGAAGAATCTTTTTGTGTTTTTGGTTTTTTAATTTTCTTTTTTGGAATTTTGGTGTATTACGTAGAAATTAATCTACAAAAATTATCCACTAATCAAAGGTCTCGATTAATGAATCCAAGAAGAATGAAGGTAATTACGTGAAGTAAAAACCCTCGTCGACTTTGAAACGTTGGCGGAATGCCAAAACGTTTCGAGGTTCAATAATTAAAACTAAACAAAATAGATTAATAATACTTGATGTGGCAAACCCCTAATTAATCGTCACTTTCAAAATACGCACAAGCGAGCGGAGAAAACGAGGCGGCGCGAAGCACTTAAGAGCCTTTTTTCCTTAGGTCGTGAAATACAACCGCCTTATACCCACCTTATAGTTTGTATTTATCGAGATTAAACCAATTAAGAGTATTTATCTATTTTGCCTTTGACTTTCGTTTGAATTCGATACAACAATAGTGACCGGAACGCTCAACTATTGAGGTGCGATTTCTCGCGTATTTGGATAATTATTGTGTGTTAATTGTTCTACGTAAATACAATATATTATGCACAATAAAAACGAGAAAACGATTTTGTGTTAATAGAGTTCTATTTAACACTGTTTATTTGTATGGCTAATAGTATAAAAAAATAAAAGGAAGTATTTACGATAAAAACGTAAACACTCAAACAAACACGATAAATAAATATGGCTAAACACACCTCCTCGGCAGCGGCGCCATTTTTGATGTAGTAAAATTAGTCACTTGCCTTAGGAAAAACAAGTACTAATAAAGCGGGTAAGTATTAAGTATCACGTTTTGTGAAAAACGCGAATACTCGTCGTCGAGTTCGTTCTCGGTGGAGGTATGGTGTTTAGCCAAAAATTATAGACGTTATTTAATCGAGCGATTACGCTTTTGGAAAGAAGGAAAGAAAAGAAAACGTGATCGGACTACGCTCAAAGCGGACGAAACGCGCGAACGTAAAAACGCGACCCAACGAAAAATTTCACCTAAAAAATAATTAAAAATTACTAAAAATTCCTAAAACTTCTAATTAAAAATAAAATATAAACTATAAAATTTGAAAGTGCTTAAATTATTTTATATTAATATTTAAATTTAATTAAAAATCCTAAAAAATAAATAACTAAGAAAAGGACAAAATTCAAACTTTTTTATTCGTAAACCTAGTTTATACTACTTAAAAACTAAAAATTATTTTTTTGAAAATAAAAACTTAATTTAACTATTTTTTATGACTTTTCTTAAATTTAAAACTAAAATAATCCTAAAAAATGAAATAATAAAAAGAAAATTTGAAATTTAAACTATATAAAAAAAAGCAAATTATTTTTCCTATGTCCTAAATGACAAAATAATATTTTAGAAAAAAAATTATATTTTTTTGACTTTTAAATAATTTTTAATTAATTAAATAAAATAAAAAACTAATTAAATAATTAAAAATATTAAATGATTTTTATAAAATAGGAAAAATTTCAAGAAAACGTAAAATACTAATCTAAGTCTAGGAAAAAGAATAAGCTGAAAAGAAAAGCCCCAAATAAGCTCGCAACAAGCTTATTGGGTTGATTAGTTAAAAATAATACAAAACTAAAAAACGTATAAAGAAAAGATAAAAGGAAGGGATAACAAAAAGGGACAAGAGAGCAGATGGTTGATGGGTGTTGTGTTAAGGCGCTGAGTTTGTATGAAGGTCTAGTGTTTGAAACCCAGCTATGCCACTTTTCTGTTTACTTTTTATATTTATTACAGCTTATACAAGAAGTAAAAACAAAGTATTAACAAAATTGACAGAAATAATAATCCAAACGTGCAAAGAGCATAAATGGTTGTATGTTGTATCCCTGCGTCTGATGTTGTGTTGCGAGGTCAGGGGTTCAAAACCCCTCTATGGCACGTTTTTGATTATTTTTTGTTACTTTGTTTTTGGCTTGTGCAAAATAACTTAATAGGAACAGTTGGCTATTATCAAGTTAAACTCACTATATATTCAGCAATATGTAATCAGCAAACAAAACTCACAAGTCAATGAATCAAGCAGAAACTAGGAACATTCAGGTATGAACACTAGCAGAATGCATTATTTCCAAAACTGCACTTAATGGTTTCTAAGGCCACTTGCAAGCTGCAAATTCAGCCACCAAAAAGCTCTAAACTTATCAGCGACTAAAAACATCATTATCCGAACCTTTCAACTGCTTGTATACTGAATTTCAATCTCCGAAACCTCAAATTCAGCAAGCCAAGGCTGCTGGTATTTATGATTTAAAAATGGGCAGATTTTGAACTTAAACGAGCAGTTACAATCCTTAAGTGCCTACCAACTCAAACAAATACCATATACACTTCTATTCTACTAAAGCAAACATACAAATACAGGATTTAATGCACAAACAAATCATTAACAGTCTAAAAAAATTCCATGAACCTACTGAACGTGAAATAACATAAACTTAAGATATCACTCATTTTTATTTTTATTTTGATTTTTAACTATGAGATTTAAGTGAAAACAAAACCTTAAGACTACTACTACTAACCTCATAACGGAAAAGAAACTTCGAGCAACATAATACGCAAATCAATGAAGCATGAACAAGAGCATATAACACTAAACACATAAAGTAAAAACCTACTGATTATGACAGAAAATTATAGAACATCTTGTGTTTTTTTATTCTTGTTACGGGATGTACAGTATTCCACACTACACAATCACACTCTTAAAACCATAGCAAGCCATGAATTTAGCTATAATGAACATAGTTACCTACCAAAACACAAGAAGGTCTCCCTTCTATCTATACTTTGGCTTACTTTGGTGCTAACTATTTTGTTCAAGGGAGCACAGTGACAACAAACGATCCAAACCCAAACACAAAACAATCAGCAGGATTCACCTTCCCTTTGGTTTTCTTGTCTATTTATTGTTTTATTGATTTTGGTTTACTGAGTGGCCTACTAGTTCACACAGTGGGCACAAAGGGGCACCTAGATCACTGATATCACACGACAATCCCAATCTAACTGAGCTAGCATATTATCAATTTTTAACGAAGGTTTCTTGTTTGCACCCAGTTAAGAATATAAAAAAAAGCAGCCTTCCTTTTTTCTCTTACTTGGTTTGGTTTCTAATAATCCCAAAATCTAACATAAAGGTGCTAACTGGTTTGTTATGATTTGCAAGTGAACAAAGTAAATTTGGCTCTCACAATATGTTAACCTCAACCATCAATACTCAGTAACAACCACTATTTAGCCAAATTTTATGAAAATTAGAAAATCATCACAGTGAGTTTATGAGGCATAATCTTGGACTAAAAGTGATTTGGATTTTTGAGTGAATGACGTGCAAACCTTACCCAATATCAGGCCTCCAAAACAACCCAAATCTTAGCAGTTCTATAAGATAAAAACTTTCCTAAACCTACTTATCCTACTAACTTAGAAAATGAATCTAACTCCAAAATTTTGAAAAACTTTCAAAACCAAAATATTTTAAACTAAGACCCCCAATCATTTGCAAAATCTACCTATCCTAAACCTATCTAGGCTATGCAGAGCTTAGCTTGGTTTGAATGTGGATTTCACGATCCCAAACAAGCTTTCCCAAACACCCCTTTTACAGATTTGGATGGCCAATTTTTACAAAATGGAATTGCTTAAAACACTCTAGAGACACAAGGTAAAACCTGATAAACGTCCAAATACTTATGAACATCAGTTTCATACAAGAAAAACACTCAAATCACAAATAGCAAATCCAAGTTCACATAAAAATTATAAAGAGGCAGTGGGGGTGCATACCTCAAGAGCACACTTCCATGCTCTCGGATTTTTGAGCTTTTGTGGTAGCACAACAAGCACACGCTTCCAAATAACCTGCTAAGATTACCAAACGTGAACACTAACAATAATCAAGCGTCTGATTTCTCTCTTTTTTATTTTATGAAAACATTTTTTCTTTCAAAACCTTATAACAATACTCTTGAAAACATGAACTTTCTGACTAAGAACCTTAATCAAACACCTCTTTTACAGAACTTTTAGAAAAAATCATTAACAAAACGCCAACTTTTTAACAATTTTGAAAAGTGGATTATATTTGATAAGATTTGAAACACAATCAAACAAGGATAAATTTGGAACTCAGAATTTAGCTAATCCAATACCAACTTTTATAAAAAGATAAAAGGAATTACAATTCAACTTCAAAAAAACACCAACTTTATATTTATAAAAAGGCATTACATGAAACTTAGCTAAAAAACTGGAACAAGAGAAAAAATGAAGAACCCTACTGCCTTATATACACGGCTACATGAAGATTCAAGAAAAATGAAAATACTCAACCCTAATAGATAAAGTGCCTATACTGCCCTTGTTGATGCCCCGAATATACCTTTGATTTGAATTAGTCTTGGTCAAGATGGTTGCCATGTGATGATGTTGATGTTGTCTCTTTATCTTAGTCGTTTGATGCGAATTGGGGACCAAGGAATCCTTGAGAACCGTAGATGATGGCTTCTTCTCCCAAAAACGTCCCTTTTGTGAGCTGTGGTAGGGACCACAAGCTGATCTGGTGATGTACAGACCATGTGGGTATGTTGGGAGATAGGTGAATTAAGTTTCCCAAGGTCAATTCATAAAAACCCTTTACTATGAAAGATTAATTCCTGGGGATTAGACTTAGGGTTTATATGGTGGGAATGGGGGATTAGGGGTGATTAAGTTTGTTTCTCGGTTTAGAGACTTTTGACTTTCTTTAACCGAAATTTAAGTAAACCTGGTGGAAAGTATTGGGCCAGATGGTGGATTTGGGTAGGGTTGTGGGTAGGGTTGTGGTTTTGGGTGGATCTGCTGATGTGGCGAGTGTAGATTGGTGGGATTTGTGTTTGGTGGGTAAATGGGTGGTTTGTTGGGTATTTAATGGGTTTATGGTTAAATAAGAATGGGTTATTGGTAGAATCACCCGCTCCACTAACAACACTTCTTTGATCAGGTTTGCACACATAGTCCTTGTTGTATTTCACCGTTAGTCCTCGATCAATTGCACCATCAATCCTTTGTCTTTAAAGGGATATAACATGCAACTTCTTCAAACATAAGGGATAATTTTTGTCAGGTCTGTTGGGGTTTACTTCGTTCCAACAGGGTGAAGATAATCAATAGCCTAACTACATACCAATGAATGGTTACCGGATATCTCTTGAAGTCGTGTAATCACTTTCCAAAGAAGATTATTCGACCCTATGCCTGGGTTAACACGAATACCTCCTTGGGATAAAACCAAGAGTTAGTTCTTGTTTTAGGCACAAATCAAGAACTCTATGCGTTTCTGTGTTTCTTGTTTTTTGTCTCTCATCATGCAAAATTTGATCACTATTTATAGTGATCCTATTCCTTTAAGGAATTTAACTCCTAGTCAAAGGTATTAAGAGCATTAATCGGCCAATTAATCTCATAATAACCTTCATAAAGCATAGTGGTTACATGACCAGAAACCTGGTCATCAAGTCAATATTCAACCCTCATTAACTGGTCAAAGAGGTTACAAAGACTTTGTGCATCACCAGGAGCAACGTCCTAACCAGGAGCAGCTTCCTGACCAGGAGCAGCTTCCTGACCAGGAGCAACTTCCTGACCAGGAGCAACTTCCTGACCAGGAGTAGCTTCCTACTGATATCACAACCACTATATTGAGTCCAGGGAGGTAAGGGACTTAATGGGTGTACACTCCGTACCTCCAAACCCATTTATAAGTATTACCCGTTCCCACAATTGCACTAAATTTCCAACAATCCTCACCAATTTAGTACAATTCCTTTTTGCATGAAAATCAACTTTAACAAAACCAGTGCATAAATGAAAATGTCCTGAAGATTGAATTTCCATCTTAGTACATCACTCCAAATATTCGAGAATCAGGGTGTTCTAAGAATTGAACCCTTCAACTACTTTGAACACCTGAAGATAATATACACCCAAGTTTTCAAACACTTAAAACGCTCCTGACACCATACAAGCCATGTGTCCATATCCAATTCATAAATGTTGTAAGAGCCAAATTCCATGCTCCTTGAGGCGGCGAAACCTCAACATTTACATAGGTGGTTCCTCTTTAGTTCATGCTCCTACTCAAGCACTTTTTCAAAGAAATTAACCATTAAGAAGTTTATAACTTCATCCTCCTTTCAGCAGGTACAAGCACATCCTTGGGATGATATACATGTGCTTCAGTCCCCTGAATGTTCAGCTTTTCACATTGAACTCAGCTCCCAAGTTTCCTCAGGAGGGAGTTGGGTGTCCTAGCATTCAGTGACTAGAGTGGACTTTTAAACCCATCCCTTTACCAGACTTTATAACCAAGTCTCTAGCCAATCCCTTCGTCAAGTGATCAGCTAAATTTTGTTGAGACCTCACAAACTCTATTGAAATCACCCCATTCGTGATCAGTTCACGAATCATGCTATGTCTAACACCTAGGTGTCTAGACTTACCATTGTACATCTGGCTATATGCCTTAGCCAATGTAGCTGCCCTATCACAACGGATAGAAATGGGTGCCATAGGTTTGACCAACAATGGAATCTCAAGAAGCAAGTTTCTCAACCATTCAGCCTCTTTACCAGCAGCTGCTAGAGCCACAAATTCAGATTCCATCGTTGAACTAGTAATGCAAGTTTGCTTCTTGGGTGCCCAAGAAATTGCACCACCACCAAGAAGGAATACCCAGCCACTTGTGGATGAATTATCCTTAGTATTGTTGATCCAACTTGCATCAGTGTAACCTTCCAACACTAAAGGATATCCAGTATAAGACAAACAATAATCCATTGTTCCTTTCAAATACTTCAGTACCCTCTGAATTGCTTGCCAATGCTGAGTACCAGGATTACTAGTATACCTACTCAGTTTACCCATAGCAAATGCAATGTCAGGCCTAGTACTAGTCATGGCATACATCAAGCAACCAATCACCCTAGAATACTCAAGCTGGGAGACAGCCTGACCATTGTTAGGCATCAGTTTCTCACTTGTATCCATAGGTGTACTCACTGGAGTACAATCAAAGTGATTGAATTTCTTCAGCACCTTCTCAATGTAATGAGACTGAGAAATTACAATACCATCACTTTCATGTTTAATCCTTATGCCAAGGATAACATCAGCCTCCCCCATGTCTTTCATGGAGAACTTTGATGACAAAAAATCCTTTGTCTGATCAACCTTAGCTTGGTCAGTACCAAAGATTAACATGCCATCAACATATAGGCAAATGATGACTCCTTTACCAGATTCATCAAATTTGCTATATACACATTTGTCAGCTTGGTTAAGTGAATAACCATTAGACAAAACCACTTCATCAAATTTCTGGTGCCATTGCTTAGGTGCCTGCTTCAGTCCATATAAGGACTTAATCAGTTTACACACCTTACCTTCATGACCAGGCATGATGAAGCCCTGAGGTTGGTTCATATAAACCTCCTCATCCAAGTCACCATTCAAGAATGCTGTCTTCACATCCATCTGATGAATAATCAGATTGTGAATACTTGCTAGAGCAATCAGCATTCTTATGGTACTGATACGTGCTACTGGAGCATAAGTATCAAAATAGTCTATCCCTGACTTTTGTTTAAAGCCCTGAATGACTAACCTTGCCTTGAACTTTTCAACAGTTCCATCTACCTTCATTTTCCTTTTGAAAATCCATTTGTTACCAAGTGGATGGCAACCAGGAGGTAGATCAACCAACACCCAAGTGTTGTTGCCCATGATGGAGTCCATCTCATCATTTATTGCTTCTTTCCAGAAAGCAACATCATGTGACTTCATTGCTTCATCAAATGTTTTAGGATCATCCTCAACATTAAAGCAATAGTAGAATTGGTCAGAGACCTCATCTCTTGTACCTTCAACTAAGTATAGTTGAAACTCAGGCCCAAAATTCCTTGGAGTCCTATGCCTTGTGCTTCTTCTAAGCTCAGGCTTAGGTTGCTGAACCACAACCTCATCAGTGACCCTTTTAGGTTCCACTGAAACACCAGTGTCCTCAGCTCCTATAGGAGTCCTAAGGCTTGGTCTAGGGATTGATGAGAACCTAGTCTCATCAAAGTTAGCATCCCTTGATTCAATGATTGAGTTTATTGAAACTGAATCATTAGGTTTAATAACATAGAACCTATAAGCCTTGGAATGCTCAGCATATCCAACAAAGATGCATTCAATGCCTCTTTCACCCAAGGTTTTCACCTTTGGATCACGGAGTCTTACAACAGCCCTACAACCCCAAACTTTGAGGTAGTTCAAGTTTGGTTTCCTTTTAGTCCAGATTTCATAAGGGGTAATCCTGTTCCTTTTATTAGGAACCCTATTTAATAAATAGCAAGCTGTTAACATAGCTTCTCCCCAAAACCCTTGACTCAGTCCTGAGTAGGACAACATGGAGTTAACCATCTCTTTTAGTACTCTATTTTTCCTTTCTGATATACCATTTTGTTGTGGAGTATAGGGGGCAGTTGTTTCATGGATTATTCCAACAGACTGAAAATACTGAGTATTCATGTACTCACCTCCCCTATCAGTCCTAAATCTTTTGATTTGTACTCCTTGTTGTAATTCAACTTCAGTTTTAAATACTTTAAATTTATCTAATGCTTCATCCTTAGTATGCAACAAATAGACATAACAAAACCTTGAAGCATCATCAATAAATGTTACCAAGTATTTCTTATTACCTAATGAGGGAGTAGCATGCAAATCACATAGGTCACTATGGATTAGCTCCAAAACTGTAGTTACACGTTTTACATCCTGAAATGGTTTCTTAGTAATTTTATTCAGCATACAAGTCTGACACTTATCAGTGTCCATGTCAAAAGCTGGAATTAACCTATCCTTAGACATATCTTGCATCCTCTTATAGTGGACATGGCCTAGTCTAGCATGCCATAGTGATGAATCATTTAGTTTAGTGGTAGTCATCAGGACAGAATCAAGATTTATACTAGAATCAATATTAAGCCTGAACATTTGATAACTCAAATAGCCAAAACCAATAAACACACCATGTTTTGATAAAACAAATTTATTAGATTCAATCACTTGTTTATAACCACAATTATTCAACACACTACTAGAAACCAAGTTCTTCCTAATATTAGGAACATGCAAAACATTAAACAAAGAAACAATCTTTCCAGAACTAAATTTAAGATCTACACAACCACGTCCATGCACTAGGGCTGTTGACTCATTTCCCATGTGAAGAATAGATCCATCATTCATTGACTCATAAGTCTTGAACCAGCATCTATCTTTACACACATGTACTGTTGCTCCAGAGTCAACCCACCACGCAACATCATCATCCTGCACAAAGTAAGCTTCAGATACATATGTAACATAATAAATCTGGAGAGATTCATTAAACATATTCTGACCTTTTGTGCCTGATCCATTAGCTTGGTTGCCAATGCTAACACCTTTGCAATCCCTTTTGAAGTGTCTAGGTTTCCCACACTTCCAACAAGCCACTGATGACTTCTTGTTAGGATTAGCCTTGGTGTTATCATGATGCTTACGTTTGCCCTTGTTGTCATTGTACCTGGTGGAGTTGTTATGCTCCACCATATTGACAACAGATGAACCAGCAACATTGTTGCTCTTTGGCTTATCACTTTCATGCACCCTGAGGGATTCCTCAATGCGCAAATGACTGCCCACCTCAACAAGAGTTAACTCCTCCTTCTTATGTTTCAAGGTGTGCTTTAAATCTTTCCAAGAAGGAGGTAGTTTGTCAATGACACACGAGACCTGAATGGTCTCATCCATGTTCATTTTATGTTGTGTAAATCTGCCAGGTATTCCAAGAAGTTCATTGTATTGTTCCATGACTGGTCTTGAATCAGTCATTTTGTAATTTGTGAAATCACTCACAAGGAACTTCTTACTTGATGCATCCTCAGCCATATATTTGGCTTCCAAGGAATCCCATAGTTCTTTAGCAGATTCAACATTTTGGTAAATATCAAATAAGGAATCAGACATACCATTTAGAATTATGCCGCGACACACATAATCATCATTCTCCCATTTGCTCCTTTTCCTCAGTTCCTCCAAAGTCGCATCATCACCACCATCAGGAATGGGAGTAGTCAGCACGTACACCACGTTCATGGTAGAAAGAAGAAAGTGCATCTTCTTCTGCCATCTCCTAAAATCAACCCCTTCAAACTTGTCCAGTTTGGAGAAGTTAGCCACCATATGCTTCATTGCCGCCGGCATTGATTATCACAAGATAATCTTCTTTGATTGTTGGGGTTTACTTCGTTCCAACAGGGTGAAGATAATCAATAGCCTAACTACGTACCAATGAATGGTTACCGGATATCTCTTGAAGTCGTGTAATCACTTTCCAAAGAAGATTATTCGACCCTATGCATGGGTTAACACGAATAACTCCTTGGGATAAAACCAAGAGTTAGTTCTTGTTTTAGGCACAAATCAAGAACTCTATGCGTTTCTGTGTTTCTTGTTTTTTGTCTCTCATCATGCAAAATATGATCACTATTTATAGTGATCATATTCCTTTAAGGAATGTAACTCCTAGTCAAAGGTATTAAGAGCATTAATCGGCCAATTAATCTCATAATAACCTTCATAAAGCATAGTGGTTACATGACCAGAAACCTGGTCATCAAGTCAATATTCAACCCTCATTAACTGGTCAAAGAGGTTCAAAGACTTTGTGCATCACCAGGAGCAACGTCCTAACCAGGAGCAGCTTCCTGACCAGGAGCAGCTTCCTGACCAGGAGCAACTTCCTGACCAGGAGCAACTTCCTGACCAGGAGCAACTTCCTGACCAGGAGCAGCTTCCTACTGATATCACAACCACTATATTGAGTCCAGGGAGGTAAGGGACTTAATGGGTGTACACTCCGTACCTCCAAACCCATTTACAAGTATTACCCGTTCCCACAATTGCACTAAATTTCCAACAAGGTCATCATACATTAGGGACCCCAAAGTACTTTTGAGGTTCTTAGGGGTATAAAGTGTCAATCTTCGAAATTTGAGGGACCAAACTTGTACAATCTTCAAAGTTGGAGGGCATTTTTGTAAAATTCATCAAGCGGGTCCGGTTCATTGTGCGGCTTCATTTCCCGTGTTCGTTTTTGCTTGATTCTTATGATCCTTTGTCGTTTTCTCGATATCCGTACCTAAAATACACAATGCACAAATACAAGCATATATTGGGGTATTTTGATGATATTTTAAGCGTTTTAAGCCCGTTTTAGACGATGAGACTATGTATAATTGCAGTCTCATCAAGCATCTAATTTTTCCTTCATGTCTTGTTTATCTTTAATACTGCCATCTTTTACCTTTTCAGTATATTTAACCATATTGGTTGTGTTTTCTAAATCAATGTTCAGTATCCTAATTTTATCCTCGTACTCACGTTGAGTATCTTGAAGCCACCTCTTTTGTTGTTCCAATGTGTTTGGAATCTAAACTTGTTAGATTCCCTGATCATTGATTTAAACATAATTAGGCTGTTTGATAGTCCCTTGCCTGTGCCTAGGAGGCAGGCAAGTTTCGCAAGACTCACAGAGATCTAAGTCTCTGTGAGCAACCTCAGAGGAGTCCATGTCAGAGACATTGTCAGGGAAGTCGAAGATTACCTGAAGACATACTCATTGGCTGTGATGGATAACAGCCAAGATGTATCAAGGACTCTGAGGGGTTGAGAGTTAACAGGGGTGGCAATACCCTGATAACTCTCAGCACACTTTGGACATGCCATTTGTGTGTTCGAGACTATGAAGAATAAGGAAACTGTTTTTGACAACTATTCCTTAAAGCATAATGGAAGACTACCAAGAATAGAAGGACATCATGTGACTGATGTGGGAACTTGTAAAAGCTTGTGTAGTCGACATCAAGTACTGTTTAAGTCAAACTCGTAACACTATAAATAGGATGTGTATCCATGCATTAATGTTTAACACTTTGAGATATTAAGAACATTAGTGCATATAACTTAGTGAATCAAACAGCTACGACTGTATTCATAAGTTAGGGTTTATTGTTGTTCAAAGTGTGCACAACACATTGTCATCAAACTGTGTTATCCATAACACTTGTAATTCATTATTATACAATAATAAGATTACGTTTGAAAAGTAATACCTTGTCTTGATTATGTTAAGATTAGGGTTTCTTGCATTGATTAGGGACTTTCAATTGGTATCAGAGAAGTGTTTGATACTAAAACCTTCAAGAAACATCGTTCTCAGTTTTATAATCAAGATCCACCATGCCGGAAACTTCTAACCCACCACATTCACCTTCCACAAACCCATCTTCACCAAGACTTAACCCTCCTGCCAATGACGATGATCTACCCCAACTTCTTGACTCAAGAGGTGGATCACACGTAACCAGTGTACCAGTCTTTGATGAAGAAGATTTTGCCAGTTGGAAGAGTCAATTTCTTGTATACCTTGATGGGCTTGAACCTTTTCTCTTAGAAATTTTAGAAAATGGTCCATATATTCCCATGACGCTTACTTCCACTGAAGAAAACCCTCTTCCTAAACCTCTCAAACAATGGACTCCAGCTGATAGGAAATTAGCAAACCAAGATAAACGTCTCAAAAGCATCATAATTTCCTGTCTTCCCAAGCATATCATGAAGTCTGTCATTCAGTGTCCCACAGCTAAACAAATGTGGACAGACCTCATTCTTGGCCATGAAAGACCCTCTGAAACAAGAGAGACAAAGATTCAGGCACTCAGACTTCAGTTTAATGCCTTTAAGTCACTTGAAGGTGAAAAGGTTCAGCAAACCTATACTAGGCTGAAGATTCTTCTAAATGACCTGGCTATGAATGATGTCTCTATTGGTCAAGCTGAGATCAATGCTACTTTTGTCAACAGCCTTCCAAGAAAGTGGCTGAGCATGAATCAGACTCAGAGAGCTAACAACTCAATCAAAAATGATACCCTTGCTCAGCTCTATGGTAAGTACAATTATGAAGAAGGGCTGATCGATACTATCTACAAATCAGAGACTGAAAGATTTGTAGTCCAAGGAGCATCATCCAAAGCATTGATCTCTGCAACACATCCTCATGACAGCGATTCTGATGTTGAAGAAGATACCCGTAGCAGCCAAGAGTTTTTGACAGACCTCAATGCAGAGTTCCATGAAAGAGCCTTGCTAGCCAACCAAAGAAGATACTTCAAAAGATCAGGAAGAGTAGGATCATCTAGTAAACCAACTGACAGGTCAAAAGAAACTTGTTTTGCCTGTGGAAAGCTTGGACATTATCAAAAAGACTGTCCTTCCACCAAGACATCCTCACCTTCTTATCCATCATCTTCATCCAAGCCCTATAAGTTCAAACAACATAACAACTCATCCCAATCCAATTCTTCAGATACTGAGAAGAAGGATTACAAAAACAAGTACAAGGCACTTAAGGCTGAGTTAGAACAAATGAACTTGAAAATTGAAGCTCTGTCCAAGAAGAGGGGTGGTGATAAAAAGACAGAGAAAGGATTGGTTGCTGAAACTTATGATTGGAATGATGAGCCACTGACTTCAGATGAAGAAGACACCACCAGAGTCAGGGCTTTTATGGCAATAGCCGAGGATGAACCAGCAGTTGGAAAAGGTGATGCAAGATCAGGACAATGGGTTGACATCACAATGAAAAAGGTACACAGGCTTTTATCCATGTCTGATAGTGATGAACGTAAGCATGTACTTGATTACACCATTGTTGATTTACACTTTGTTGAGGAACAAAGAAAGAACCTACTTGATAAGTTCCACTCTGTTAAAACTGAAATGCTTAATGCTAAGGCTGAATGTGAAACTCTCAGGCGGGTTAATTTAGAGAAAATATCCCTGCAGAATGAGGTAGCTAGATTAACCTTGAAAAACCTTGCTTTAAATGATCAAGTCTCTGAATTAAACAAGGTTATTGAAAAATGGCTGTGTGCTAGGTTCATTATAGATCAATTGCTTAATGATGAACTGCCTGCTGACATTAAAAGGGATATATCTGCTAAGAAAAATAAGCTGAGAATTATCACCAAACCCAAAGACATTGTCTTTAAATCTACAGAGACTATTCATATGTCAGATACCACCTTGACAAATGACCCTGTCTCTGAGGATGTGGCTGAGCTACCCCCTTTGCCCAAACTCTCTGGAGTTGAACCTAGCAGTTCTTCTAGATCTGCCAAGGATGAACTTAGGACAGATATTGAGAATCCTCCTGCTAAAGTTTTTCATGTTCCTGCTAAACAAACTGGCAAACAAGTAGCTTTTAAGCATGTTACTACTAAAGCTGTGAATAAGGTTGAACCTACCACTGAAGATCGCCTGTTGTCTCTTATGAAAGAAGTAGAACTCTTGAAACAACACATTAAGCCTTCCGCTGAATGCTCTACTTCTCATGAACCTAAGTCAGTCCTAGGTGAACCCAAAGGGGAAAGGTTAATCAAACCTTATTGCAATGTATGTAAAAATTCTCACCATTCGACTTTAGATCATGACAGACACATGGCAGCTAAAAGAGGTCAAACACCCTCTATGGACAGACCATAGAGTTCCAAAAGACAACAGGGAAATTACAAACCTTATCCTCCCTGTAAATTCTGTGGGTTCACAGACCATCACTCAGACGAGTGTGGTGACTTCCCTGGGTGTGATATCTGTAGGAGTTATAATCATGAAACAATGAACTGTCCATCCCAACGCCAAAAGTTTTTCAGGAACACAAGAGTTGCTAATAAGCAATTCAGGGAACCCACTGGAAAGTGGGTTCACCATAGGAACTAATCTGTTTCTATGTATCTGTGCAGAAATATCTCAAGGAATCGGTATGGTATCTAGATAGTGGCTGTTCTAGACACATGACAGGGATTCAACAATACCTGCACAGATACTCAAAGGAGCCAGGTCCTAAAGTGGTGTTTGGAGATAACTCTTCAGGTGACACAGAAGGATATGGCTCAGTGAACTGCAATGGGATTACATTTACCAGGGTTGCATATGTGAATGGTCTTAAACACAATCTTATTTGCATCAGCCAATTGTGTGACGCTGACTATAAGGTTTTGTTTACTAAGACTCAGGGAACCATATTCAACAAAAACAATGATGTTGTGCTGATTGCACCTAGAAGAAGAGATGTTTATGTCATCAACATGGCTGTGTGCTCTGAAGACAGTGCAAATTGTTTTCTTGCTAAAGCCTCTGAAAGTGTCAATTGGTTGTGGCACAAAAGACTGTCTCATCTCAACTTCAAGAACATCAACAAGATAGCCACTCAAAACTTGGTTGTTGGTCTACCTTCAGTAATGTTTTCAAAAGACAAGACTTGTTCTACCTGTGTCAAAGGAAAAACATCACAGGTCTTCATTCAAGACTAGGCAATCATTCTCTATTGACAAATGCTTACATCTCCTTCACATGGATTTGTTTGGGCCTGTCAAACCTCAAACCATTAATCACAACAAATACACCTTTGTCATAGTTGATGAATTTTCAAGATATACATGGGTGTTCTTCCTTAGAAGGAAAAGTGAAGCAGCTGAAACCATCATGTCCTTCATCAGACAGGTTGAAAATATGAATGATGTTAGAGTCAAAGCTCTAAGAAGTGATAATGGTACATAATTCAAGAATCATCAACTTGAATCATTTTGTGATGAAAAAGGGATCTCTCAGAACTTCTCTTCAGCTGGCACTCCTGAACAAAATGGTGTGGCTGAAAGAAGAAACAGGACTTTGATTGAAGCAGCAAGAACTATGTTAAATGGTGCAGCCTTACCAAAGCAATTTTGGGGAGAAGCTGTTCACACTGCATGCTTCACTCAAAACAGATCAATCATTGTCAAAAGACATGGTAAAACCTCCTATGAAGTTTTCAGAAAAAGATCTCCAGACGTCAGCTATTTTCATGTGTTTGGATGTCCTGTGTTTATTTATAACTACAGGGATAAACTTGGAAAGTTTGATGAAAAAGCTGATGATGGTTTCTTTTTGGGATACTCTCCAACAGCCAAAGCCTTCAGAGTATTTAACATCAGAAGACAAGAAGTAGAAGAAACATTCCATGTCAGATTTAATGAAGATGATGACGTCATACAGAGAACCGGAACAGAGGGTGATGAAATAGATTTTAATGAAAATATTTCTTTCCCAAGTGATGAGTTCTCAGAACCCAGACCTACCAGTCATCATCACTCCAACACTCTCACTCCTTATGTCCCTGCTTTTGATCCTCTGTCTACTCACAACATAGAAGTTCCTACCTCTCAGGAACTTGATAAAGAAGAACCTCAAATCTCTGATGGTCCTTCTCATGATATTGATGACTCACCAATTCTTCAAATCCCTGAAGATTCTCCTGTTGATAATGAAATAGCTTCCCTTGATATGGCTGAAGAAGACTCTGACACTGAAGCAGTCTTTGAAGAAAGCCCTCCTAGTCAGCAGGATGAGACTCAACTTGCATCAGCTGTGCCCTCAAGTACCCTTGTCCTTGAATCCCCAGCTCCTTAAAATAAGTGGTCAAGAGATCAGCACATACTTCATGTCAATATTATTGGGGAACCAAATGCAGGGGTCACAACCAGACAGCGAATCCATGACTCAGAGTCAGCCTCAGCCAATGAATGTCTCTTTGCTGAATTTCTCTCACAAATTGAACCTAAAAGAGTAGCTGAGGCTCTGATAGAAGAAGGATGGGTAGCTGCTATGCAAGAAGAAGTCAATCAGTTCAAAAGGAACAAAGTTTGGACACTAGTGCCAGCCCCACCTAGAAAAAATATCACAGGCACTAGATGGATCTATAGAAATAAGATGGATGAAATTGGAAACATCATCAAGAACAAGGCTAGACTGGTGGCACAGGGATTCTCTCAGACTGAAGGAATTGATTATGATGAAACTTTTGCACCTGTTGCTAGACTTGAAGCTATCAGAATCTTCCTTGCTTATGCTGCCTATATGAACATCACTGTGTATCAGATGGATGTTAAAAGTGCCTTCCTCAATGGTGATTTGGCTGAGGAAGTGTATGTTGCACAGCCTGAAGGATTTGAGAACAGCGAGTTTCCCAACCATGTGTACAAACTTCACAAGGCAATGTATGGTCTGAAACAAGCTCCAAGAGCATGGTATGAAACTCTTTCAAAATTCTTAATTGAAAATAAATTTGTCAGGGGTTCTATTGATAAAACACTCTTTACCTTCAAGGACAAGAGTGATTTCATCATTGTGCAGATTTATGTGGATGATATCATCTTTGGGTCAACAAATGTCAATCTTAGTAAACGTTTTGCTAAATTAATGACCAAGAAATATGAGATGAGTATGATGGGTGAATTAACTTACTTTTTGGGCTTTCAAATTAAACAATGTCCTAAGGTAATTTCAATTTGTCAAGAAAAGTATGTTAAGGATTTACTTAAAAAATATGACTTAGCTGATTGTGCATCAGTGAAATGCCCCATGCTTCCACCCAATGACTTGGGCCCTGATGACTCAGGGGTCTCTGTCAATGAGACTCTATATAGAGGCATGATTGGGTCACTCATGTATCTAACAGCTAGTCGTCCAGATATCCAATTCTCCACATGTCTCTGTGCAAGGTACCAAGCTAACCCAAAAGAATCCCATCTAGTGGCTGTTAAGAGAATTTTCAGGTATCTCAAAGGAACACCATCCCTAGGTCTATGGTATCCAAAGGAATCAGGCTTTGATCTCAAGGCCTATTCAGATTCAGATTATGCTGGATGCTGTATTGATAGGAAAAGCACTTCAGGCAGCTGTCAAATCCTAGGAGGAAAATTGGTTGGATGGAGTGCTAAGAAGCAAAACTCTGTGGCTATGTCTTCAGCTGAAGCAGAATATGTCACTGCAGCCAGCTGTTGTGCTCAGGTGCTCTGGATGAAAAGTCAATTGGCTGACTATGAAATTTTGTATGACAAAGTGCCAATCTGTTGTGACAACACCAGCGCCATTGCCATATCCAACAACCCTGTTCTTCACTCACGTACCAAACACATTGATATCAGGTATCATTTTATCAGGGATCATATAATGAAGGGAGATATTGAGCTGCATTTTGTTCCCACAGAGCTGCAACTAGCTGATATCTTTACAAAGCCCTTGGCTGAACCTTCGTTCAACAGGCTAGTTGCTGAGCTAGGGATGCTCAATATCTCAAAGCCTGTGGCTTGATATTAAATGTGTTCATTAAATGATTGATTCTATATTAAATGTTTTTCACATGAAACTAGGTAGTTACTTTCCAAGTAAATGCAAAAAACATTCTCAAATATTTAATCATTTATTTTTCGGATAACGAGGAGACAAACTTTTTGAAAGGTCAAGGGGACCCACTTGAGCAGTCATTTTCGCACCTAGCATTTAATACGGTTGAATAACTGTTCACTCAAGTTTGAATATATTGTCTCCTTTCTCTTCTCACCCACCACCATTCTAAAATCTACTTCTCTCTCTAAGTTCTTATCTCTCTTAACCATCCGCCATTTTCGCTCACCTTCAACCTCAAATCCATGGCGTTTTCAGTTCCCAAATCCTCAAATGTTAACTTCGAGATCAACGAGAGCATCCTCGCATCCAACAACGCCATTGGATGGATTAAGGCACCAAACAACACCTATTCAGATCTGGTAAATTTCATGCAGATTTGTGACCTAAATGAAGCCTTCACCAAAACACCATCCACCTTTTACCAAGAATACCTTAGGGAATTCTGGTATTCTGCTGAAGTGGTAGAAGACACCATAACCTTTAGCCTTTCTTGCAATGAACACCCTTTTGCCTTCTCCCTTAAAGATTTTTCAAGTGTGGCCGGATTAAAACATGGAGATGAATACCTGAAGGTAGTTGACAAAAAGGCTGTCAAGGAAGCCCTGGCCACACTCAACCCTTGCCATGATGTTAACCCTGCTCTTACACCTGCTGAGGTCCTCGCCAAATCCCCTCTGAAGATCAAGTATTTTACTCCTATGTGGCGTGTCCTCTTCACCCACATTGTGAAGTCCCTGGGAGGAATGCAGGGATCACAGGATCAAATGTCATTCAATCATCAGGCGATTGCTTATGGATTAATCTGGGGAGTTGATGTTGACGTTGGAAGCATTCTCTTCTCAAACCTGGTAGAACAGCTAAAGGGAAGGAATCAGGTCAGGGAAAATAATATTTGTTATGTGCACTTCCTGTCCCTGATCTTTGAGAGTCTGCTGGGAGATAACTACCACAACAAGGCCTTGACTGCTCTTAAGCCCTATCGCATCACTGGTGCCATCTACAAGGAAATAGGAGCTGACGATGTCCCTGTCACCGCCCATATGCTGAATGTGGCCAACCAGGTACCAAAGGCTGAGAAGCCCTTGCTCCCTTCCTCTTAGAAGGTGAATACTTCTAGTGTTGCTGGCAAGTCTATGTCTTTGACCTCTGGGCAGCACACTACTAAGTCCAAGGCTTCATCTGGCCAACAACCTAAGAAGAAGAAAATCCCATCTTCTTCCTACTCCAAAGCTGTTACTAAGGCCAAGGGAAAGAAGACCGACACCTCCTCTGATCCAGATACTCTTGTGGATTTTTTGGCTGACAAACAACAGGCGTCTAGTGTCTCTAAGTCAGCTGAGACAACAGGAAACCAGCCTGATCAAGCTGATATCTCACAGGTAATCAGTGTACATTTTTTAGAGATTCACAAGCAGCCACTCTCATTTGTCTGTAGGAGAGAGTGGTGAAGTTAGGGTAATCCTCGACCCATAGAAGTCTGTCATTACACTTAGAATACTTTAAGACTTCTGTACACCCTGTCTTTGCACCAGGGAATGATTCATTTGTGTTTATAAAGCACCCCGATGACCCTGCACCCTCTAGACAGTATTCAGGCTAACAACAACCTGAATACACTAATGTCTCAACCTTGATCAGCTGTACTTCACACAGCCTCTTGGTTCCTTCCTTAAAAGAGTCCCAAAGGATTTATCCTTTCAGGGGGAGCTGAATCATCACCCTCAGCTTTCCTAGGGGCAGCGTAACAGGCGACCTACAACCACATATGTTTCACTCTTAAAAGAGTCCCAAAGGTTTTAACCTTTTGGGGGGGCTGAATAATCACACTCAGCTTTCCTAGGGGCAGCGACTGGCGATCCATAAACAACATATGTCTCATAATTAAAAGAGTCCCAAAGGTTTTTACCTTTTGGGGGGGGCTGAATAATCACACTCAGCTTTCCTAGGGGCAGCGAATGGCGATCATTAACCACATTTTATTCACACTTAAAAGAATCCCAAGGATTTATCCTTTGGAGTGGCTGAGCAATCACCCTCAGCCTCTCTGGGACAGCGAAATGGCGACCATTCCCCTTATATTTTTCCCTGTTACTAATTACAACAAATTTGCAGGCTGATATTGTACAGCCAGTCAAAGAGTCTCAGGTACAAGAAAAGGAGGCTGAAACAATGACTCAGGACAAACCAAATGATGAAGAGCCTGTGTTAAATGCTGATGAAGAAATGCTCTCATTAGAAGATTATGTCTCTGAGTTTGAGCCCATGCCTGAGGATGAATTCCCTGAGGGGATGTTCGATGAAGAGGAAAAAGAAGATGAGGACGACCAGCTGTCTGTCTCTCCTCCTAAAGAAATAGCTGTGTCCACACCAGCTGGTGACAAGACTTCTCCTCTCAAGGAAGCTGTTGATACTCCCAACTCTGCTACCTCAGCAACAACAGTCTTCCAAAGACCAACTTATGATCCGACAGCAGAATTTCTCATGTTTGATCATCCTGCCCAGACCAACTTTGACTTAATTCCAAGGGGGGATGACTATGCTCAGCAAAGCCTCAATATCAAGAATCTTCAGCCTGTCCATCATCAATCTGATACTGAGCGCTTATCAAGAAAGCTAGATGTGATCAAGTCTGAGATGCACAATTTTACTGTGACATTCCCATGCATCATCAAAAAGGCTGTGACTGAGGCTGTCACTGAGCCAATTCAAGATGGTGCAAGACGAGGTGTAGCCCAGGGACTCGGTCATCTTTCAACAAGAATAAAGGATGCCATTGACTCAGTTGTCCCTGCTATGTTCCATGAACATGAACACACCATGCACAGGCACTTTAATGCTGTTCGCACCAGGCAATACAACCATGCTAACTTTATTGTCAGGCGTGTTCAGGCAAATACTAATGCAAATGCCAACCTCCTACTAAAGATTGCCAGGGCCTCCAGAAAAAGACAACGTGCTATGGCTACCTATGTGGAGCAGATTGCAAGACGTTTTCAGGCACGTTCATCCAAGCATCTGCGAAGTAAGGATAAATGTGAGGGGGAGAAGATTACTACACTCAGCCTTGCATCTGCTGAACAAGGCTCATCATCAGCTAACCCCACCACTACACCTGTTCCTCTCCAAGTCATCACACCAGTTATAATACCTGATGATGAGGATGAAACTCAGGGGGAGCAACAAACTGAAGATGGAGCTGACCCATCAAAGTCTCTGGTTTTGGTTAACACCAGCAAGCCTGAGGATGATGATGAACCAGCGGCCAAGAAGTTAAAATTTACTGTTAGCTCCCTCCCCAAAGCAATTCAAGCTCAGGCTCAGACAGCGTTTATCAAAAGAGCTGAGGTTTTGAAAAACATAAGTGTGGAGTCCTCTGTCTCGAAGAAAGGAAAGGAGATAGTTTTGTCTGACACAGACACTAAACTTAAGAAGATAGCTGTGATGCTAGAGACAGGAGGATCCACCACAGACCTTTCCCAGTTTTCAACCTTTACACCTTCTGATGAGATTCCTTTGACCCCTGAAGAAATAGAGCAACAGGCTGAAGAATTCAAAAGATTAAATGAACTCAAGACAGCCAAAGAATTAAATGAAGCGACTCTGAGGAAGATGACACCACCTGAAAGAGAAAAACAAAAACAAAGGTTGAGGGAAATGGAAGTAAAACGCGCTGAGGCCTTAAAGAAAGTCAAAGCTGACTATGATGCTTGCGTGAACAACAGATATGCTACTGGCAAGATAACCAAGTTCAAATACACCATTCATAAATCCACAAACACCCCACAAATGATCTTATGGAGGGAAAACCAACAGAGAAATATGGATGTGTTTGACAACTTCAGGTTAAAGACACCTGGGTTATCAGAATGGTTCGAACTCGAAGCCTTAGCTGCCAAAAAGTCTGGACAGGCTAATTTTCTTCTGCTGAAGACTCTTAAGGCCAAGTTTAACTGGATCAAGGAAACAGCAGCCAAACTCAAGATTGATCCCCCACCACAGCTTTTTGAACAAGAACCCCCAAAGACAGGCAACAAAAGGAGAAGAATTTCACAAATTGTTAATGAAACTTTTGTTACTGAAGATGTTCATGTGGATGGTATGCACAGGGATTTGATCCTCCCAAAAGGTATTGTTGGCCCTGTTGATGGTCAGACATACACAGAGCCTGAAAGAGGAATGGGATTCATGAACAAGGCTTGCCAGTATGCTTTTCAAAGGGAAGATGAGTTGTGTTTAGCTTCAACTATTCAGCTACTCTGTCACAAGAAGTGTCTGATGATCAACACAGAGTATTCCAAGAAGTTTGCCAAGACTTTGCAGGATGAACTAGATAACCGATTGGACTTGGCTGAAGCTGAAGAAAGAATAAAAAATGATGACTATTGAAGATGATTCACAGCCCTTTTACCTTCATCTTTTATTTTACTTATGTAATGCACTTGTAATTTTCTTTAAGTCTTAATAAAATCATGAGGTATGTTTGTTTAGATCTGTTATGTGTAAGAAGAAGCTGTTAAACTCACTTACCTTAACTTAGTTAGATCTAGCATTATTTATGTTTAAATAGGGGGAGATTTTTGGGAATCTAAACTTGTTAGATTCCCTGATCATTGATTTAAACATAATTAGGCTGTTAGATAGTCCCTTGCCTGTGCCTAGGAGGCAGGCAAGTTTCGTAAGACTCACAGAGATCTAAGTCTCTGTGAGCAACCTCAGAGGAGTCCATGTCAGAGACATTGTCAGGGAAGTCGAAGATTACCTGAAGACATACTCATTGGCTGTGATGGATAACAGTCAAGATGTATCAGGGACTCTGAGGGGTTGAGAGTTAACAGGGGTGGCAATACCCTGATAACTCTCAGCACACTTTGGACATGCCATTTGTGTGTTCGAGACTATGAAGAATAAGGAAACTGTTTTTGACAACTGTTCCTTAAAGCATAATGGAAGACTACCAAGAATAGAAGGACATCATGTGACTGATGTGGGAACTTGTAAAAGCTTGTGTAGTCGACATAAAGTACTGTTTAAGTCAAACTCGTAACACTATAAATAGGATGTGTATCCATGCATTAATGTTTAACACTTTGAGATATTAAGAACATTAGTGCATATAACTTAGTGAATCAAACAGCTACGACTGTATTCATAAGTTAGGGTTTATTGTTGTTCAAGTGTGCACAACACATTGTCATCAAACTGTGTTATCCATAACACTTGTAATTCATTATTATACAATAATAAGATTACGTTTGAAAAGTAATACCTTGTGTTGATTAAGTTAAGATTAGGGTTTCTTGCATTGATTAGGGACTTTCACAATGTTTTTAAAGAAGCCTTATATGCTTGAACTTCTAAAAAATAGTTATCATTTTTATCATTTAAGTCATTATATTGAGACAACAATTCTGAATATTTATCATGACAACCAAGAGGACAATGTTGTACCTGAGGTGAGATGCCCATAAGAGCAAACTCTTTTGCTTCCTCAGGATTAGACAGATCCCCAACGATCATTGCAAACACGTCAGTAGAAGGCTCAGCTATTTCCAGGGTAGCATTCTGATGAGCATTCCAGTTGACCATAGAGTCAACAGACACCAACGCCTTCTTGTCATCCTTCACCTCCTAAATCTTAAAAGCTGAATATCTGCTCTTCTCCTGGTCATGCTTGTTAGGGCATTCCCTTGCAAAGTGACCTTGCTGTTGGCAATTATAGCATCGAACCTTGCTTCTGTCAAATATTGCTGGCTCTCTTAGGTTATAGTTAAATTTTCGACTGACTTTCTTCTCAAATTTGTGAACCCTAAGAGTGAGCATGGCCATCTGCCATTTTAGATCCATTTCATCCAGGTCAAGTTTATCAACCTGTTTGAAGTCATCAAAAGCAAGTTGTTGTTGAGCATCTACGTCAGCAACAAAAGAGTGAAGAACAACTTCTACCATGCTACCAGAGTTGGCTTTTGGTTCAGGAGTAGAAGTATGCTGAAAAGTATGTTGAGAAGACACAGTATTGCTTGGGCTACTAACATAGGACATGGGAAGAGATCCCATAGAACTCACAAAAGCAGAGTTAGCAGGAGTAGGAAAAGAATCACTTGAGTATCCCTTCACATGAGGTTCAAAGGTTTTGAGCTTATGAAACAAATCATCAAAATTAAGATAGTCAAGCCCACCTTTTGCTTTGAGAGAGATTGCCACCTGATTCCATGAGTAGGGTAAGGCTCTAAGAAACCTTGCATTGATATCACCATTGTCAGGTTTCGACCGAAGTTGATTCAACTAGCTCAATATCTTTTGGAACCTGTCATACCCTTGATGGATACCTTCAGTTTCTGAGATCTTAAAGTCTGTGAATTCATCTCTCAGCATGGATCTTCACATTTTCTTTGACTCCTCATTCACACCAAACCTTGCTTTTATTCCATTCCAGATTTCTCTAGCATCATCCAGATGATAGAAGTCACCCATGTGATCATCAGGAAGAGACTGAAGCAAAATAGTTTTTGCTTTGATCTCCTTCTGAACAGCTGTGATTTCTTCATGAGTTTTAGGGTCAAGAAGAATAATATTACCATTCTTGTCTCTTCCAGTCAACTTCCTGCTGTTTCTATTCAGAATAATCTTCCATAGGTCTTGATCAGTGTTGGTGATCCAGCATTCCATCTTCATCGCTCATCTATCATACTCGTCCTTTTTTAGAAGAGGAAACTTACCATTTGTGTTGGAAACCGTAGCAATGATCTGCTGAGGTTGCTGAGTTTTAGGGGTACTATCTTCTCCTGTTTGAGTAGAACTTGAGGCAGACATAATTAAACAAAAATGTTAGTATTGAGAAAAATGATTCTTCTTGTACAGAGACTCTCCCAGGCTCTGATACCACTTGTTGGGTCCACTAGATGTGGATCTTGCAGCCTGTCAGGAACGGTGAACGAATTCTGTAATCACAAGTCTATTCACAGAGAGACTCTATACAAATCATACAGTATAAGTGCGGAATACAAATACTATGAATAAGAAGAACAGAATAACTATAACGACTTGATCCTTTTCTAAGGATTTCTAATATTAATAAGAACTAGAATTATATTTGATGAAGGTGTCTGAAACCCTTCCGCCTAAGGTTCCTTTTATACTACAAGGAAACCCTAATACATCATTAACCAAAACGTGTAAAACTGATATGCATATCCTTTCCTAACATATCTCATGCATATCCTAACAGAATAATATCTAAATAATAAAGTTTGACTTTCTATAAGACCAAGAGCACGACTTGCTCCTACTACTACTATGACCAGGAGGAACTACATACCTCCTAGTCTACCTATTACAAATAACTATTCCAATGGTCCTAACACCCTTAAATCTACATAAAAAATGACAAATTGACTGGTTCTTTTGACTCGTGTTATAGTCACTCAGACCCACACACAATCCGTCTGAGACTCCCTCTTTGCCACGTCTAACTAATTAAGAAGGATAGTGAACTGTGTGTAGCTGCTTACCCATCACAGTGGGTTGGGTGCTGATTCATTTGTTGAGCAGTCAGATTACGCGTAGCTTCGTAATCCTCTTCGATCACAGAATAAGTGTCTTGAAGACGCTGCAAGAATTACACAAAAGGTTTGATCTTACCTAATTTATGATATTTAGTATTTATATCACAATAAAAAGGTACAATATATGAGCATTGAGCTAACTAACCATTCTTTTCGCCTGACAACACCTAAGTATATCTCTACATAGGCTATCACAATCACATCATGCAGAAAAGTTAACAATATCCTAACATGTGACCTGTGTCAGCTCAATAAGTGTCTGCAGCCAAATTATTAAATTAGAGACAAAACCTGAAATTATTAATAAGTTGTTAAATAAACAAAACAACCTTGTTATTGAAATTCCAGCAACCGCCACGAGGAAGCAAGTCAGCTCCATTCCTAACTCCAGCAGCAATAAATACAAAGCACCTATAGCTAAGAAACATATTACGAAAATAACGATAATGTTGAAATTAAATTAGACCTTTGGTGGATCCAAAACACGCCCCTGAACTTATGTGAAGCTAGCGCTTATTGATATGCCAGTTGAAGTGATAAGACGATCTGCATTATAGCCACTTTGTCTCAATGCCTGCAAAGATTAACGAATAATGTTATCAACCACTCATTGTAAAATAGTAAATACCAAAATAACACACTTTTGATTACTGTCTATTGTGTCCTAGATACTTTTAAATAATAACGAATAATGTTTCCAGGTGTTAAAACTGATTATTGTCTATTGTGTCCTAGATACTGTTAAATAATAAATACGAAAATAACCCACTTCTGTTCTCTACAAGGTTTCTTGATCAACCCAATGATTTTATACTCGAGATTAGAAGAAAAAGTCTTGACACGGAGGTTCTACATTGATATGTTGAAAGAATACTTACCCTTGCATGTTCCTCCTCCTGTGTGACAATCCTAGATTTTGGATTTGTCAGTTTTAACTGTTTGACTTTGATTATGTGCTTAGTGTGCGTTTACGAGCATTCTATTTATATTTGAGCCTTAGATTGGATGTTAGTCATCGCTCGTGTATTGCGTGGTGCATTATATAATGTTATGATGGGGTTTGTTCATGCTCATTTGTTCACTTGGATATAACTATGATAGAATGCGGTGCTATTTTAGGATTTTATGTGTACGTATAAGTATTATAGTAAATCGTAGGGTTTAACGTTTAGAGGTCTCGGATGAGGTATTTAGTCACGGGAATAATTTACGGGATGGTTTTAAGTCATTTAGGACTTAGTTATAAAGTTTCTTTCATATTTTAAGAATTTTCATAAAACTGTATATTTTACGTATTTTACGGTAACCGCTTAAAATTGACTAGTTAAAAGGTTTAGGTGTAATTAATTAATTAAGGGATTAATAGATAAATAAAAAAATAAATATACATAAGGAATAATAAAAAACAAAATTTAAAAAAAAAGAAAAAAAAATTAAATTATTTTTGAAAAAAAAGGTGTTTAGTCGGCATAATAAAATGAGAAAAAAGGGCCCAAAGCCCATTTGTTTTAAATTAGGAAAAGGATTTGTACAAGTATAAATACACCACTAATAAAACAAAAAAAAAATCATATTTTCACACAAGAAAAAAAGGGACGACCGGAATTTTTAAATAGAATTAGGGTTCTTCCAAAAATCTTGGTTTTGATCAATTAAAGGTATAATCTTGATTTAAATTCTTGTTTTTATTAATTTATCATGATTGTAATGTTAATTAACCATCATTGAGATGATTAGGGTGTTAGGACCATTGGAATAGTTAATTGTAATAGGTAGACTAGGAGGTATGTAGTTCCTCCTGGTCATAGTAGTAGTAGGAGCAAGTCGTGCTCCTGGTCTTAGTTAAAGTCAAACTTTATTATTTAGTTATTATTCTGTTAGGATATGCATGAGATATGTTAGGAAAGGATATGCATATCAGTTTTACACGTTTTGTTTAATGATGTATTAGGGTTTCCTTGTAGTATAAAAGGAACCTTAGGTAGAAGGGTTTTACACACCTTCATCAAACGTAATTCTAGTTATCATTAATATTAGAAATCTATAGAAAAGGATCAAGTCATTATAGTTATTCTGTTCTTCTTTATAGTATTTGTATTCCGCACTTATATTGTGTATAGAGTCTCTCTATGAATAGACTTGTGATTACAGACGTCGTTCACCATTCCTGACAGGCTGCAAGATCCACATCTAGTGGACCCAACAAGTGGTATCAGAGCCTGGGAGAGTCTCTGTACAAGAAGAATCAATTTTTCTCATTACTAACATTTTTGTTTAATCATGTCTGCCTCATGTTCTACTCAAACAGGAGAAGATAGTACTCCTAGAACTCAACAACCTCAACAAATCGTTGCTATGGTTTCCAACACAAATGGTAAGTTTCCTCTTCTGAAAAAGGAAGAATATGATAGCTCGGCAATGAAGATGGAATGGTGGATCACCAACACTGATCAAGACCTTTGGAAGATTATTCTGAATGGGAACAGCATGAAGTTGACTGGAAGAGACAAGAATGGTAATATTACTCTTCTTGACCCTAAAACTCATGAAGAAATCATAGCCATTCAGAAGGAGGTCAAGGCAAAAACTATTTTGCTTCAATCCCTTCCTGATGATCACATGGGTGACTTCTATCATTTGGATGATGCTAGAGAGATCTGGAATGGAATAAAAGCAAGGTTTGGTAGGAATGAGGAGTCAAAGAAAATGCGAAGATCCATGCTGAGAGATGAATTCACAGAATTCAAGATCTCAGAAACTGAAGGTATCCATCAAGGGTATGACATGTTCCAAAAGATATTGAGCCAGTTGAATCAACTTTGGTCGAAACCTAACGATGGTGATATCAATGCAAGATTTCTTAGAGCCTTACCTACTCATGGAATCAGGTGGTAATCTCTCTCAAAGCAAAAGGTGGGCTTGACTATCTTAATTTTGATGATTTATTTCATAAGCTCAAAACTTTTGAGCCTCATGTGAGGGGATATTCAAGTGACTCATTTCCCACTCCTGCTAACTCTGCCTTTGTGAGTTCTATGGGATCCAGTCCCATGTCTTATGCTAGTAGCCCAAGCAATACTGTGTCTTCTCAACATACCTTTCAGCATACTTCTACTCTTGAACCAACAACCAAGTCTAGTAGCATGGTAGAAGCTGTTCTTTACTCTTTTGTTGCTGACGTTGATGCTCAACAGCAACTTGATTTTGATGACTTCAAACAGGTTGATAAACTTGACCTAGATGAAATGGATCTCAAATGGCAGATGGCCATGCTCACTCTTAGGGTTCACAAGTTTGAGAAGAAAGCCGGTCGAAATATTAATTACAACCCAAGAGAGCCAACAAGGTTTGACAGAAGCAAGGTTCGATGCTATAACTGCCAGCAGCAAGGTCACTTTGCAAGGGGATGCCCTAACAAGAATGACCAGGAGAAGAGCAGATATTCAGCTTTTAAGATTCAGGAGGTGAAGGATGACAAGAAGGCATTGGTGTCTGTTGACTCTATGGTCAACTGGAATGAACATCAAACTACTACACTGGAAACAGTTGAGCCCTCTACTGACGTATTTGCAATGATTGCTGGGAATCTATCTGATGTAGAGGAAGCAGAAGAGTTTGCTCTTATGGGCATCTCACCTCAGGTACAACATTGTCCTCTTGGTTGTCATGATAAATATTCAGAATTATTGTCCCAATATAATGACTTAAATGATCAGAATGATAAGTATTTTTTAGAGGTTCAAGCCTATAAGGCTTCTTTAAAAACATTAGAACAACAAAAGAGGCGGCTTCAAGATACTCAACGTGAGTATGAAGATAAAATTATGATACTGGACATTGATTTAGAAAACACAACAAATATGCTTAAATACACCGAAATGGTAAAAGATGACAGTATCAAAGAAAAACAAGAGATGAAAGAAAAATTGGATGCTACACTTCTGAGTTTGAAAAATGGCAAAAGGCACCTAAGAATCTTTCAAAGTTAATTGATAGTAGCATGTCTGGTAGGACTAAAAGAGGGTTAGGATTTGATAAATATATTGATTCAGAAGATGTGTTTGATTTATCTTTTTCGAGTGTCTTTGATCCCGACAAAGAGGAAGAGGGAGCACCTAGCTACAATAGGTTTAAACCAGCAGCAGAAATGCACGCTGTCCCTCCACCTCTTACAGGAAATTTCATGCCCACTCCTAGGCATAATGACTTGGATGGATCACAGATGCATGAGTCCCCAAAAAGTTCTACTAATTCTAATGACTTTGTCTCGTGTACTTTCAGTGACAAAGCCAGTGACTCTGCATCAAGTGGTTCAAGTGAAGAGTCGAGACCTACAAGTTCTAAGTCGAATGATCATGTTGCTACTAGGGCTAGGAAGTGTGAAGAGAGAGTTGCTTTTACTTCAATAGTGTCTAGTCCTGGTTTATTGAGTCCTAGGAAGAATGTTTCTCCTAGAATTGTGTGTAATAAAGTTAGCAGTATGAAACAATATCATTCTAATAAAAGGTCGTTTAAAACATGTTTTGTTTGTGGGAGTGAATTTCATTTGATTAAAGATTGTGATTTTTATGAAAAACATTCTTTTGTCCATCAAGCATTTCCTGCTCCTGGTCCACCAGGAGTTGTTCCATATTCTTCTAGAAGACTAAACCCAAGTGCTCAATCATTCTCTTCTTCTAGAAGGACCTCTCCTTTAGCTTCTGATCATTGGAGAAACACTGGATTAATATCAAATAGACCAACCAGTAACTATTTTCAGAGTTTTAATCCAAATTATGCATATAATTTTGACCACATGTTTTTTGGTTTGGGAAATCTGGGAAGTGCTGTTAAGCCCTCAGCAGGTTGTTCTTGGTCAAACAATAACACCCATATGATGCATAGGTAACCAAAGAACAACAGTGGATCTCATCAATCTTCTTGGCTATCTACTAAAGATCCACAAGGCAGGCTCAAACCTAAAAATGTTTGGGTCCCCTTAAGACACTAACTTTTGTCTTTCTCTTTTCTTGTTGTTGTAGGTTACTCCATACCAAGATCCTACTCTAGGAATTGTTGATAGTGGATTCTCTAGGAGTATGACAGGAAATAAAAGTCTTCTATTTAACTTTGTACCATTTTAAGGCGGAAAGGTCTATTTTGGAGGAGGTGAAGGCATGATCATTGGCAAAGGAACGATTCAGACGCCTAATCTTAATTTTGAGCAGGTCTACTATGTAGAAGCACTTCAACACTTCAACTTGATATCTGTCTCTCAGATTTGTGACAAGAAGCAGTTTGTCCTCTTTACGGATACTGATGCACTTGTGTTATCCAAAGACTTTAAACTTTCGGATGACTCATAGGTTCTACTCAGAATCCCTAGAAGACACAACCTCTATAGTATCAAGCTGAATGAAGTCAACCCTACTGGTCAACTAGCATGTCTGGTTGCTAAAGCCTCAGAAGATGAAGCCACTCAATGGCACAGAAGGATGGGACATGTGAACTTCAAGACCATTAACAAACTAGCAAATATGAACCTGGTCTCTGGGTTACCTCCCAAATCATTCAGAAACGATATAAATTGTCTTGCATGCAGCAAAGGTAAACAACATAAAGCATCCTTCAAGGCCATTACTGCTCTCAGCCTTATAACTAAACCATTGCAGCTACTACACATGGATTTATTTGGTCCTACCTCTATTAGGAGCATTGACCACAAACAATTCTGTCTGGTGGTAACTGATGGATATAGCAGGTTTACGTAGGTTTTCTTCATGGCTGCCAAGAGTGAGACCTACTCAATTCTCAAAGATTTTATTACACTCATAGAGAATCAGTTGTCCAATAAGGTTAAAGGTATTCGATGTCATAATGGAACCGAATTCAAAAATGAAGACCTCATAGCACTTTGTAATTCTAAAGGCATTAAAAGAGATTATAGTGCAGCAAGAACTCCTCAACAGAATGGTGTGGCAGAAAGAAAGAACATGACTCTAATAGAAGCTGCAAGAACAATGCTTGCCGATTCCAAGCTTCCAACCATGTTCTAGTGTAGTAACTCGTACTTTAAAATTAACATTTAGACTGAGATCTAATTTTATTTCTAATATTTGGACCAATATTTATTAATCGACTTTTATTGTCATGGTCATTTTTTTGAATAATATTGAGTTCTCGGCTAACCGGCAAGGTTAAGGATCTAACTTATTGACTACGTGCCATTCATTAATTATCGGCAAAGTCTATGTCCGTTATCAACTATAAATATTGTCGTTATGACATAGAAATATTTTCTACTGTCGTCGTTTTAATTTTTCGTTTTACGGGCATTCTTCGTAATTTACATTAACCATTTAAGCGTCATTCGTTTACATAACTTTAACGCTCATTTATTTATAAGCCCTCATTTATTTATCAAAATACCAGCGTTCTCCAAACGCCGATGTTTTTACTTTATATTGAGCGTTTATTTTTTGTGTTCTACATGTATCTTTCAAATCGCGTAACTTTAAAAATATCGGATTTCGATAATACCCGCTTATATCCATATAACAGACTATTAGTTTGATTTTCTTACCTATGTGACCATATCACATGCTCATGTCATTTTCCTATATAAAACAAAAAAATAAACTACGTACTTTCATTTTAGCTATACATAAGATAATGTACTTCCATCTTATCTAATATCAAACTTATATGTCGACAATTACACATGCCAACCTACGAGTCTACATACCGACGCTTTCATTCATCATAACGTCAAATACTCATCACCTATTTCTCATAAACTTAGCCTCGTCATCTTCATAAAGGAAGTCATTTCATGAAAAAACGCCACATATCTAGACAACACTTGGTCACCAAGTTTTAATATTCTATAGACAACTAAAACAAATAAGACATACGATATGTTTACTCTTTATTCACAACACAAACTAATTCACAACACCAATACATACCTAGTCTCTTTCAAACGGAAACATAAGAACAGCAAGGGTAGAATTTAGATCGAGTCTAAGCCAAGGAGGAGAGGTGACGAAGCTTTGATCAAGTTCTGGTTCATTCAGGAACTATCGTTTCATTTCACATCGTTATGATCGGTTCCATCACATTTCATTTCGTCTCGAGTTTCTGTAAGCTTCCCTTACATTATGTACACTCTTATTATAGCCCTGAGAAGAGCAATCATCTAGTCTCTAAGGTTTCATAAGCCAAATCTTGCCAAAACACGTTTTCATTCTCCACATAAAATCATAGATCGAGTGTCTCGGGTCACTTTTGTGCCCTTGTATCTTTTAATTTCTCTTAACAACCGAGACTGAACTTTGGATATGTTAAAATACACCCAAGATACTCTATAAACTGTTAATACCAGCCCCTAAGTCGTGGTCTAAATTATCTAAAAGTCACGCCGAAAACTGTCCCAAAAATGACTGCACATGTCCATTCGTGATCATGGCTGTCCTTTATACCCAAGTCTGTAGGTATTGGTGTTAGATTACTAATATTTAACATTTTTTCTGAAAACTAGACCTTTCAAAGAACGCGTGGCCGCTCGAATCACTAAAAACGGAGTTATAACGAAGAAGATATGATTTTTCTAAGATGTGGGGAAAATAGTTGCAAAGCTGTCAAAACAGAAACAATTCTAAGTCTGGACGAATATAAGTCTGTTTAGCAGTGTTTGGTCACGATTTTAAGGAAGTTAAGGCCAGAATTGATAAATTTTACACAAGAACGTTTTTGTAGCACTCGCGGCATAGTTTCTAAAACACCAAGCCTCATTATCTGGATGTGAATAACCAGTTAGATACGAGCTGTCAAACTTTCCGAAAAACCAACCCGTCTAATGTAAAACTGTAACACCCCCAAATTTATACAACTCAGTACAGCGGAAGACTCGTTGGTGTTACGGGATAGCACATTACTCACATCATAGACAACGCATAAAAATCACGTCGTTTAATAATAAAAGTATTTCCATTCATAAACATCAAAGTTACATCGGTCCCAAGTCATATTATTTCATACAAAGTTTTACAAAGTATTTGAATGGAAAATATTGTTTAAGTGCGGGCCATGAATTCTTGTTGTCTTCCCGAGAATTACCTTCAAGTACCTGAGATAAAACATGTTAAAAGAAAAGGTCTGCGATAACGCCGAGTGAATTCATAGAGTTTAATAAATTCCATCAATATAATATCAGTATAAAATTATTACTGAAAATCATTTTGTACAAATCATTTTAATAGGCCATAAAATAGCCAAAGTTATTTTATACAAATCTTTAGAGAAAATCATAATATACGCATTTGCCTTAAAAACCGTTATACGAATCATTATCGTTAAAAACACCATACAATACGTTTTTGCAACGTTGTATAGATTAAATAAAACCATTATATGAATATGGTTATAAAAAGCCTTAAAAATCATTATACGAGCCAATGTCGTAAAAACGCCATACAATACGTCTTATGACGTTGTATAAAATCAAATAAAAACCGTTATATGAGTATGGTTATGAAAACCAAAATACAATCATAATATCAATAGTATGACCCTGTATTGCTAGTCAGGCAATACATCGTAATTCGGAGCGTCTATTATTATTTTGTTAACTTGGATTATTATAAGCCGCATGACATTGTTACCTTACTAAACCAAAACGGGTAGCTAACCCGATACCAATTTTGCCCATCTAAAGTAGCGTGTCGTCACAAATGTCACGCTATGGAAGTCTTCTCATACATAAATTCGCTTACCAATCAATGTGGCACGACGGGGATCAACCGTCAAGGCGCGAACTGGGGTGATCGTCCCCAAATAGTACTATTAAATGCATAAGCGTCTACCAACTCCCGGTAGTTCACAATTCATGCTAATGGGACTTTTAGTGACATAACCTAACTTTAATAATCCATTTAATTTCATTTATCGGGTCCTTTAATCATTCATCGGGTCATACAATCGGGTCATTCAATCATTCGGGTCCAAAATCAATAAACAAACAATCGGGACAAATGGTGTCCTATTTTATAAAACTAACATGTTATCTCCCTCGCGGGTTTATAAAACATTTAACAGAGTGCGAGGCTATGAACTCACATTGATGTGGGAAGACGATTATCGGCGATTTGGATGTACGGTACGTGCTTCAATCACGGAAACCTAGACAAATAATAATCGGTCTTAGACGTTTGTCCAATGACTTTATAAAAATAACAATTATGTATACATATGATGATTATATATATATGATGATCAAGTGGGTTTACATATCCTCATTTACTCATTTTTGTGTCATGTGTCTATAACTTTTATACTAGTTTTCTCGTTTTTCCTATTTACGTGTTTTATGTCCAATAAGCTTATTATAAGTCATTTAACTTATTTTAATCCATTTTGTACTTATATTATCAGTACTTAAACTTTACAAGTTGGGCCCAAATGGGTTAAGCCCAATAAGTTCTTTTTACAAGTTTTTATCTTATTAAGTCCAATTATTAATCCAATATGTTTATTTAACTCGTAAATGTCCGTATTTATTATAGTTCGGGTTTTATCGGTTTTTACTTGTATTAGTTACCTATACATCAGTATATGACTTTTATAAACTTTACATTAGACGGGTTTGGTCGTCTAAGTTTTATTTGGCGAAAAACGTGAATTTCACGGCGATAGCCGAAAAAGTCGTAAAAATCAAGTTTATAGTTTTTATTACTTATAAACATTATTTCACCACCATTTATATAATTTATCCATTTGATTAACCTTTTATATATATTTATATAAATAAGTTTTATAATTTAGTGGGTTTATACTTTTACATTTTATACATTATAATGTGAGTGCTTATATAATAATAATAAACATTATTTCCAAAAATCTGATTTTTAACTTCATCTTCACCAAAACTGCCATATCTTGAGTTCTACATGGAGATAGAAGCTCAAATTTTTATCACATAAACTAAATGATATGTGCTACATTTAACTCTTCTATAGCTAATGTTGAATCATCTTTTAAGTATTTTCTAAAAATCGTCCAAAACAGTAACTTCAGATTTATACCCTAAACTTGTTTTGATCATATCTCACTCATTATTTTGATTCCATTGCATGGCCAACTCTCACATGTGTACAAGACCCATAGCTTACTGTAAATCCATCCTACTTCATCATTTTATCAGTTTATGACTTACTTCTTTACTGTTTTATATAGCCATCAAATTTAACCAAGATTTTAACCTTGTTTCTTATGGTTTTTCACCTTTTTATCCATGATTATCAACAACAAATCCCCACATAACATTTTTATCATCATATAATCATCATAAATATATACAATAGGAAATAAAATACATGTTTACATAATCAAAATAACAAGAAGTTGAGGAGGACAATCTTTATACCACCAACTTGATGTAGGTTATGAATTTGGCATGGTTTTGGATGGAGAAACTTATGATGCACCAAGACCACCTTCATCACCACCATTCTTCATAGAAACCTTGTGGAAAATCAGCCCTAATACTCCATGGAAACTCCTCCTTTGATGTTATAACTTACACCAATCTTCATCTTTTTGGATGGAGATTAACATATGTTAATTATAACATATGTTTATGGTTAAACTTTGATCAATGATGGTGTTTTTGGAAGAAATATGGGACGGCATGTTTAGGCTAGATAGAGAGAAATGTGTAGTTGTTTGCATGTTGAAATGGGAAGTATGTGAAGGTTTGATGGTTTTGAGGTGAAGTAGCTTCAAGGTGAAGCTAAAAATGGACAAGTGTTGTAGTTTAGGCTAAGTAAATGACACCTTATGGTGTTGGTAAGTTTTTGGCCGCCCCATGTAAGCTAGTGGGGTGGGACAATGTATTTTGTCCCATCTCACTAGTTTACGGGTATTCCTCGATTCCAGTTTCCTCGATTTGCGTGCCCTCGGGTCGTTTTACGAAAAATGTTTTTATAAATTATGAATCGACGTCACAAAACGAATCCAATAAAAATTGTTTCATCAAAAACGGAGTTCGAAAACGTAAATACGTAATCCTAAGGTTTCCGGTTTAGTCGTAAAGGACGTTAAAAATAAAATCGTAAGTCCTAATCTCTTCTCGTAAATTTGTGAGTTTATGAACCAACACAAATTTAAAACTCCAAAATAATATTCTCAGATAAATTTATTTTCTGAAATGTCGGACTGTCACCAAAGACGGTGTATGTAAACGTAAGCACGTAACGTTGAATCCTCCGGTTTAGACGTAGTCGATGCTACTCCAAGACGTAAATCCAAATTTCTTCCCAAAAATATGTGAGTTCATATTGTAAATTGTTTTCAAATAATATTGAGAATAAAATATCAACCATAAATTGACGGATTGTCACAGCATTTACCCCTAAACAGGATCTTTGTCCTCAAAGATCATCTTACCTTACTACTCGCTTCTTATAGAGTTAAAGCCATGTGGGTATTTCCTCCACATTCGGTCTTTTCTCACAAGTGCAATTACAATACGCGAGTTTCATCAAATATAACTACGGGAATAAGATCAGGCTTAATGTTGACTTACTTTCTCTATCCATGATGTTCACGGGTTTTTGATGAATGCAACTTTTCGCCGATCTAAGCTCTACTAAGAATAATCAGATCCTCACTTGATAGATATTCCATCAAGTTCGATTTACGAAACATAATTCACGCGGTTCTTGAAGTCCTAGGGTAGATCCAGCTTATATGCCTTTCAAACCAATCTTTTACATCATCTCAATGGTCCCATACAACGGGGACTTATATCCCATGTTTTGTCAGATCGTGAATTCATTTTTCCAAGTTTAAAAATTGTGGCATAACTTCGCTACCCATTTGGCACTTCAAGATCTACATTTCACAGTCACATAACCTCTTTCCCACTACCGGCAGTCAATAATCAGATCCTAATTTCAACAATCATTTCAGATCTCGCGGGTCGGGTATTTTGCAAGGATAGGTTCGCCATCATAGGAAACCTTAAACCTAAGAGACATGTCCAACTCACAATGGGTGTATGTCAGGTGTCTTCATCTCAACTCTTGCTTACAGATGCTCTAAGATTCAGATCCTAACAAGATTCGATCTCAATCCTAATACGATGATTATCAATGATAATCTTTCCAAAGGAAAACGATTATATGGTTTATTACTAAAGGTCGTTCATTAAAACATAAAACAGCACTTATATTACTTTGTATCGTTACTTTACCTCGTCCCTTCGATTAGGGTGGTACATAGTACTCTCATCAAGGTTCGTTCTCAATGATTTCTGAGCAAATATCTAGAAATTCAATGCGAAGCGAGGATCTTGATATAGATGATCGATACAGGCACACTATGTTTACATAATTCTTTTGCATTTATCATTAACGGGAATGATATTTAGATTTGGTCAGTCTGTCGACGATGACCCAAATCGAATCAAATTCAGATGATGACCTTTGCAATAGCTAGGCGTTTACTAATGTATGAGGCGATGTCTGCCTTCATAATTGCCATTAGTACAACTACTTCAGACAAAGATACTTTTAGTCATAAATTGACATACATATAATACTTATACTTACAAATTCCAACATAACTATATCTCACAATCCTCCATATTTAGACAATCACATGTGGTCTTTAAAATATTTAACGCCATTGGCTTCTCGAATCTGATGTTTCACATTAGCCGTGAAACCTTTTTATTATCTATATCATCCTTTTTACAAACATCGTTTATTTTTATATTGTTCGGCAATTTATTTTGCACCTTCATTATTAAGGAACATGTCCTAATTGGTTCTTTATATTTTATACATAATGTGTCAGTATCCATATTCACTTTTTCCAGATAAATAATTATCATGTCCACAATTTACTCAGATATTCTTTCTATATTATGCGTCAGTAATTACGTTCACTTTCCTGATGAAATAAATATCACAACCGTATTTATTCAACATTATTTCTCCATATCTTCTATGTTTTTGTTTCGTCTTTACTATCATTTTTATCCGTTTTACTCAATCCGTCGTCTAAAGCGTCGAAAATTATTATAATTAATTAAATAATTATTAGTTAATTTTTATGAAGCGTAAACGTAAAAGTTTTAAATTTCTTAGTTCGACCAGTTATATAAAATGTTCAAAAATAAATTTGAATTTAATTAACAAGATTTTTTGTTGATTTATCGAAAATATTTAATAAGATTCGTAAACGTTCGAAAAACCTTTGTTTATACTTTGGTCAAAGTTTTCTTAGTTTGAAAAACAAAAATTATCGTTTCAGATTTCAAGTCATGGTTTAAATGGTTTCCTCAATCCCTCTTAGGTTATCTTGAGGTATACACAAACATTTACCCCTAAACATAAGTTTAGTTAAATGGTTTGTGTATAAGGGAATAATCCCTTTAAAAATCCTTTGTTAAAACATTTGTCAAAGCATATTTCCATTTCTTTTTGGTAAAATCCAAAGTCTTAAAAGGGCTCTTAATTTTTGAAGAGTCAATTTATATTCCATTGTCTATTAATCACATGGTTAAATCATGTAAAGGTTCAAGTCTTTAATCACGTGTTAATTATTCAAGGTTCAGGTTTACACTATTCGGCCAATTCAGGGCAGTCTATAAATAATTATTAACTCATTCTTATTCTGATAAACAAACATATAGTCCTTAATGATCACGAGCATGAATTTATCAAATTACGGCCTACACACGTGATTCATCATAATTATGAATACTACATGTGCATTGTCAATCCAAACGACATCACGTGGAACTCATAATGTTCATTACAAGCACCGGATGTAGTGATTGGAATAGATAATCTCTTTCGCAGATGCGAAGTTGATGATAACCATGCTATGGATCAAATCTTATAAACAGACGCTAGAACCTTGTAAATTATCGAACAAATCTTCCATTTCGAGTTATGGATATCGTCTTCGATTGTCAATTTACTCAGTCACAGTAATCTATAAATATAAGGAAAGATAACACCATAGCTCTTCAGGATGACAGGCTTGGTATAATAAAATCTTTCTCCGACAACTCTCTCAGTTGTACGGTAATTCCTTAAATTCAGATGGTGCTGACGTACAGTGCACAAGCCACAAGTGCAGCACCGGAAATATAAGCAATACCAATTTCAACTTGCCTTAATGGCGAAAGTCTAGGAAATTCATCAATAAATACCTCCTAAAGTTTTAGATAACATGAACATCTTTTTAATAAGTTCATTTTAGGTTCTTCTAGATTACAATATCTATAACTAGTTCACAATCATTCACGGTATAATTTCAGGTCTAAATGCAGGATATGGTCATCCATCAAGAATTATTTAGATCACTTTTAATAATCAACATCTTATCATTTAGGGGAATTCTACTCGAGTTCCCATCAATTAAGACAATGTCGTCATGTCATAATCAATCAATCCATTCTACTGGCACTATCAACTTTCTAGTTTCATTATCGTCGATAAGATGTGAACTCCTCAAAAGACCGATAATAATTCATAATCCTTCACATTTTCAGGGATATATGGAGACATAACTAACCTTAAAAGAGTAAGGTCAACGCATAATCTATGCGATAGAATTTCAAATCAGATACAGACGAAAACATTTAACGAATATAAATATATCCCAAGTTTTCATTAATTTGAGTACGCATTCGAAAGCTCCTCGGATCGTTACCCAGGTCATTCAAATGAAATCAAATCATAAGAAATGATAAGAACGTCAATACATCCAGTCGGGTATCAACACTCGGTAATCAGATACTTTTCCTAAGAATCTCTCTACGGGAGAATTGGACAAGAACGGAATATCAATTTGTCAAATAAGACAATTTCCACAGATGAGTAAATTAAATTCAGAAGAATAGATGCTACAGGCACATATGTAGGTGTCCCTAACACTATGTCCTCATTTTTCACTTCTTGCAGATCTCATAAATTTTAATCTTTCACAATCTTTAAAGAAAATTTAGTGTTTATTAATCAGTTTTTATGGTGACTACTAATCAGTCTTGCATAGTCCATTCCAAATTGTATGTAGGCGCGCAACTATATACAATTTCAAGATTAACGATGCAATACTCAGTTCGTCAAAATTTTATCATCCATGTTTACAGTAAAATCATTTTCATGCTTAATTCTTAGATAAGAATCAAGAATAAATTTACAAAGATTTTCTTTGTTATGAAAACAATTAAGTTTCCAAAGCTTTTCATAAACAACTTCATTTTGATATCAATCACTTATAATTCTCACTTTGAATAATCCTTATTGTGATGAAAATTAAATTTTCTCAAAGGATACCGTTTTAACTTTATAAAAACAATGTGTGATCTGCAAAAGAGTGATGAAGAGTTGTTTACCAAGAACTAACCACAATATAATAGGAAATGAGCTTTAGCCAAATAATCATGAGGTTCATGACCTCGATGGCACCCACGAAGAATAATCCACAACGTAACTCAATTCAAGATGAGTACTTGTTCAATGGTTGCATCACTAATGCGAACATTAGGATATAGAAAGAAAAGAATAGATAACATCGATACATGTAGAATTTAGCAATCAAAGGTAGTCTTTTCATTAATCACAAACAAGTCAAATTGTACCGTAACACATTACGTGTCACTATGTCATACAATTCTCAGAACTCATCCTACCAACTGATGTCTCAGTTAAGTTAGGGATTATTTTAAAAGATACCACAATGAATACTAATCTACAAGAGTCATTAGGTGTTCCATATGTCCCGGAAGATCCATCGGTCTCAATTCAGAAGAAGATTTCTTCAATTTATTTCTTGGACACTGGGCATCCTCGTCAGTGGACAATGGCCTAGGAACAACCCTTAACACGAATCAACAATCAATTAAAACCTTATAATTCAATCACAGAACTTAACGACTTCCTCTTAACAATCTCATATTCCATATGTGTTAAATTTTACTTTATCCAAGTTTCAACCAATTTTATACTCAATTTGATATCCTACCTCATTTTCCAATAGTTTCAATCTTATTCTTACACCTTAAAAGGGCAATAAAAGCTCGATATGAACAACACTTAATTTTCCAATCCTATATCTCCTTCATCAATAGTTATCAAATAAGTCACTAGTATGAAATGACTTGATCATTCAACTAGACTTCTCGGAAAGGTATTAGTGGCATGAGGCTTTTGGGTAATGGTTCCAATAACAGCCTCAAGTGCAACATTCACCCTTTCGATTTCAAATTTAAGAATTGGATGACAACGAATCAGATGACATCTTTCTAGGTGGTAACGTTTTGTCAAACTCCACTCTATAAGGAAAGATCGTCATGACATCGATATCAGATTTAATCTCGCCAATTCTTTTTCAATATCACAATCAACTAATATCTACATTTCTACAAATATCAATCATTTGTTGGGATCATAAACATCCACAACTCGGTTTAGATCTAGGATAGCTAGAATTCCTACGAGAATAGCTTAGATTAATTTACTAGGGGATTTAGGGTTACTTGTGACAATCGACGTCGTATAAATACCTCGTATAAAAATCAAAATAATCATCAAACAATCATGTAATAAAATTACATCATATATATAATCCAAGTTATATATATATATATATATATATATATATATATATATATATATATATATATATATATATATATATTAAAATAACACTTCTCAGTCTTGGCCTTGTCGGTAACTCGGGAATTCTTCGGCACCGTTATAGTCAAAAGATTTTTAGACATTTTTTTTAGAAAATGTTTTTAGTAAAAAGATTTTGAAAAGTTTTATTCAAAACCTTGGTTTTAAAAATCTTTCATTCTCTATAACGAGAGCTCTGATACCAAACTGTAACACCCCCAAATTTATACAACTCAGTACAGCGGAAGACTCGTTGGTGTTACGGGATAGCACATTACTCACATCATAGACAACGCATAAAAATCGCGTCGTTTAATAATAAAAGTATTTCCATTCATAAACATCAAAGTTACATCGGTCCCAAGTCATATTATTTCATACAAAGTTTTACAAAGTATTTGAATGGAAAATATTGTTTAAGTGCGGGCCATGAATTCTTGTTGTCTTCCCGAGAATTACCTTCAAGTACCTGAGATAAAACATGTTAAAAGAAAAGGTCAGCGATAACGCCGAGTGAATTCATAGAGTTTAATAAATTCCATCAATATAATATAAGTATAAAATTATTACTGAAAATCATTTTGTACAAATCATTTTAATAGGCCATAAAATAGCCAAAGTTATTTTATACAAATCTTTATCGAAAATCATAATATAGGCATTTGCCTTAAAAACCGTTATATGAATCATTATCGTTAAAAACACCATACAATACGTTTTTGCAACGTTGTATAGATTAAATAAAACCATTATATGAATATGGTTATAAAAAGCCTTAAAAATCATTATACGAGCCAATGTCGTAAAAACGTCATACAATACGTCTTATGACGTTGTATAAAATCAAATAAAAACCGTTATATGAGTATGGTTATGAAAACCAAAATACAATCATAATATCAATAGTATGACCCTGTATTGCTAGTCAGGCAATACATCGTAATTCGGAGCGTCTATTATTATTTTGTTAACTTGGATTATTATAAGCCGCATGACATTGTTACCTTACTAAACCAAAACGGGTAGCTAACCCGATACCAATTTTGCCCATCTAAAGTAGCGTGTCGTCATAAAGGTCACGCTATGGAAGTCTTCTCATACATAAATTCGCTTACCAATCAATGTGGCACGACGGGGATCAACCGTCAAGGCGCGAACTGGGGTGATCGTCCCCAAATAGTACTATTAAATGTATAAGCGTCTACCAACTCCCGGTAGTTCACAATTCATGCTAATGGGACTTTTAGTGACATAACCTAACTTTAATAATCCATTTAATTTCATTTATCGGGTCCTGTAATCATTCATCGGGTCATACAATCGGGTCATTCAATCATTCGGGTCCAAATCAATAAACAAACAATCGGGACAAATGGTGTCCTATTTTATAAAACTAACATGTTATCTCCCTCGCGGGTTTATAAAACATTTATAAAAACATCTAACAGAGTGCGAGGCTATGAACTCACGTTGATGTGGGAAGACGATTATCGGCGATTTGGATGTACGGTACGTGCTTCAATCACGGAAACCTAGACAAATAATAATCGGTCTTAGACGTTTGTCCAATGACTTTATAAAAATAACAATTATGTATACATATGATGATTATATATATATGATGATCAAGTGGGTTTACATATCCTCATTTACTCATTTTTGTGTCATGTGTCGATAACTTTTATACTAGTTTTCTCGTTTTTCCTATTTACGTGTTTTATGTCCAATAAGCTTATTATAAGTCATTTAACTTATTTTAATCCATTTTGTACTTATATTATCAGTACTTAAACTTTACAAGTTGGGCCCAAATGGGTTAAGCCCAATAAGTTCTTTTTACAAGTTTTTATCTTATTAAGTCCAATTATTAATCCAATATGTTTATTTAGCTCGTAAATGTCCGTATTTCTTATAGTTCGGGTTTTATCGGTTTTTACTTGTATTAGTTACCTATACATCAGTATATGACTTTTATAAACTTTACATTAGACGGGTTTGGTCGTCTAAGTTTTATTTGGCGAAAAACGTGAATTTCACGGCGATAGCCGAAAAAGTCGTAAAAATCAAGTTTATAGTTTTTATTACTTATAAACATTATTTCACCACCATTTATATAATTTATCCATTTGATTAACCTTTTATATATATTTATATAAATAAGTTTTATAAGTTAGTGGGTTTATACTTTTACATTTTATACATTATAATGTGAGTGCTTATATAATAATAATAAACATTATTTCCAAAAATCTGATTTTTAACTTCATCTTCACCAAAACTGCCATATCTTGAGTTCTACATGGATATAGAAGCTCAACTTTTTATCACATAAACTAAATGATATGTGCTACATTTAACTCTACTATAGCTACTGTTGAATCATCCTTTAAGTATTTTCTAAAAATCGTCCAAAACAGTAACTTCAGATTTATACCCTAAACTTGTTTTGATCATATCTCACTCATTATTTTGATTCCATTGCATGGCCAACTATCACATGTGTACAAGACCCATAGCTTACTGTAAATCCATCCTACTTCATCATTTTATCAGTTTATGACTTACTTCTTTACTGTTTTATATAGCCATCAAATTTAACCAAGATTTTAACCTTGTTTCTTATGGTTTTTCACCTTTTTATCCATGATTATCAACAACAAATCCCCACATAACATTTTTATCATCATATAATCATCATAAATATATACAATAGGAAATAAAATACATGTTTACATAATCAAAATAACAAGAATTTGAGGAGGACAATCTTTATACCACCAACTTGATGTAGGTTATGAGTTTGGCATGGTTTTGGATGGAGAAACTTATGATGCACCAAGACCACCTTCATGACCACCATTCTTCATAGAAACCTTGTGGAAAATCAGCCCTAATACTCCATGGAAACTCCTCCTTTGATGTTATAACTTACACCAATCTTCATCTTTTTGGATGGAGATTAACATATGTTAATTATAACATATGTTTATGGTTAAACTTTGATCAATGATGGTGTTTTTGGAAGAAATATGGGACGGCATGTTTAGGCTAGAGAGAGAGAAATGTGTAGTTGTTTGCATGTTGAAATGGGAAGTATGTGAAGGTTTGATGGTTTTGAGGTGAAGTATCTTCAAGGTGAAGCAAAAAATGGACAAGTGTTGTAGTTTAGGCTAAGTAAATGACACCTTATGGTGTTGGTAAGTTTTTGGCCGCCCCATGTAAGCTAGTGGGGTGGGACAATGTATTTTGTCCCATCTCACTAGTTTACGGGTATTCCTCGATTCCAGTTTCCTCGATTTGCGTGCCCTCGGGTCGTTTTACGAAAAATGTTTTTATAAATTATGAATCGACGTCACAAAACGAATCCAATAAAAATTGTTTCATCAAAAACGGAGTTCGAAAACGTAAATACGTAATCCTAAGGTTTCCGGTTTAGTCGTAAAGGACGTTAAAAATAAAATCGTAAGTCCTAATCTCTTCTCGTAAATTTGTGAGTTTATGAACCAACACAAATTTAAAACTCCAAAATAATATTCTCAGATAAATTTATTTTCTGAAATGTCGGACTGTCACCAAAGACGGTGTATGTAAACGTAAGCACGTAACGTTGAATCCTCCGGTTTAGACGTAGTCGATGCTACTCCAAGACGTAAATCCAAATTTCTTCCCAAAAATATGTGAGTTCATATTGTAAATTGTTTTCAAATAATATTGAGAATAAAATATCAACCATAAATTGACGGATTGTCACAAAAACTGTCGGAAACATTATTTTGCAAGTTGTTTTTGACCCATTTAGAGTCCGAATCACGCCTAGCTCAGGAAGACCATTATTGTAGCCTACCACGTGGGCTATCCGTAGAAGCTTGGTTTAGGTCATAACTCTAACGAATGAAGAAGTTACGGGTCCTTAAAGTATGTGCCCTGGACACGTTTTCGAATCTTGTAAAAGGTTAAGAAGTGTTATAAAACTTATGCAATGTCCATACTTACTAAAGTGAACTATTTAAATATATATATGACTTATGTATAGTCTCGAGCCTAAGACGCGTCTTGTTATATTAGGTCTCGCTTGATTATATGTCGACCGTTGGGCATCTCGTTCTCGATCAATGAGCGATTGATATCTCGTGAAGTAGTGTATCTACTATTGGACGTTTCTTCCTTGATCTACGTGTAATAGCTATATCAGGTGAGTTCATAGCCTCGCTTTTACTGCTTTATATGTTTTATAAACCCGCGAGGGGGAATACATGCTCTTGGTAGAAACAGATATGTTGCTTATATATATGATTTTAGGAGAATATGTTTATGAATAAACATGCGATGTTTGGTTGTATGCTTTGAACGAATACAAGCTGTTGATTAATAAATGTAAATAACTTTGATTGAATGCTTTTGGAAAATGAACACAAGCGTTGATTGTATAGGTAATGAGCCACTATTAGTAAGGCTAAGTTGCTTATTGCCAGTGAAAAGTCCCTATAAATCGTGAACCGTTAACTACCTATGATGGGTAGGCGCTCGTACAGACGAATGGATCCATTGGGAATGATGACCCCCACCCAGGCAGGTCACACTTGTGAGTTGGAGGCTCAGCTGGGTGTGTTGTACGTGAAGTATGGGGTATTTGGCAAGATACCTGACTAGGGCAAACTTATTGATTAAGGCATCGGTGTCATGAGCTTAGCATAATAGTGTGGAATATAGGTATTGCATGTGTTGCAATATCGCCAATGGATGAGATTCTTGTGTTCAAAAGATTTATGGGTTATTTAAAAACCCATTATTGTTTATTAAAAACCTATGAATTCACTCAACCGTTGTGTTGACATGTTAGCATGTATTCTCAGGTGTATAGGTTTAAGAGCAGCTGGAGCATGGAGCCGCGCGGGATAAAGTAAAAGCAAAACAAACAAATTCCATTCGATACATTTGACAAATCTTTATTACTTCTTAAGGTTTATATAAATTGGTGGGACCTCTTCTTTTAGTTAACTCTGATTTAATAAAATTATCGAATGGTTTATTTTATAAAACGTCTCTTTTGAGGTCGTTTTCTATGACTATGTGTGATGTGCTATGAAGTAACGCCCAATGTCGATATTCCGCTGCCTTGTGAAATTGGGGGTGTTACAGATTGGTATTAGAGCACTAGTTATAGCGAACTAAGTCATTTTTAAAACCTAGACTATAACTGCTCTTTCGTAAAATTGTTTGGTTGCCTTACAAAGTACCCGCGCGCTCATGGCTCCTTGAAACCAAAGCTTGGTTGTGATATTGTGATCATGTGTGTATGTAGAAATGTTTGTATGTATATTGAATGTATACACTATGGTATTTAAGGGCATTGTGCATGAAGCAATGAGCCTTACGTGATTATCGTATATTTTATGATACGGTTTTATAGAGAGTTTGGCCTCGCCGCCAATCACTTTTCTTGATAATTAATTTATTATCCGAATACGAGTATGGACCTCGTTCGATATTTTGGGTACATATATATTGTTTCATAATCTATCGCATGTCGACTAATTTAAGCTCGATTTTTGTCATCGCATCGTGATGTGCCATTTTAGGACATCTCCTTTTGAAACGTAATTGATAAGCGTATTATTATATTTTTGCACTCCTTATGATTTTGGAGAATCATTTCTTCAAGGAGAGATCTTCTACGTAATATGAAGTTTAATTTAATTGTGTTTGATTATGTTTTGTGGCGAAAAGGAGGATGCCAATGTTGGACCTAAAATATATATACCCAAATCATTATATAATTTGGGTACAACAAAGATATGCTCATAGTAGTCATTAGTTGAGCAATTTAATACCTTATATTTAAATGGAATGGGACATTTAAATATAGAGAATTTAAATCGTCCAACTATGTGTCATTTAAGGTTATCTTATTGAAATGGATTGGGACATTTGAATAAGAAAGTTTTAAACCACTGGACCTTAGATTGTTTATGGTTTCTTTATTCAGATGGAATGGGACGTTTGAATACACAAATCATGGAGTAAGTTTGACACCCTGTACTTTTCTTGGCATTTAATTTGGTTATAATATCGTGTTTTGTGACGGTATTACCTGAGTAGGATGATTTATAATCGTCTTGTTGAAATAAATTGGGACGCCTTTTTATTTGAACAAGAAAGTTATAAGTTCCCGAACCATAAATTTATAAATTCTTGTTTACATGGATTGGGACGCCTTTCGATGAAAACAATAAATTATAAACAAATGGGCTCAAGAATGCTTGACTTGGTTTGTGATTATTTTTGTATACGGATGTAATTCTTCGACTCATGTTTTGTTGGTACGAGTCGTTCGTTTTCGTCGTCATTATGGTTATTATTGATTATCGTCTATGTACGAGTAACCCGTTAGTCTTCTCTGGAGTTAGAATTTGTTTCTATGGACCATTTATAGTGTGTCCTAACTATCGCGAGCATTATAAGCTAATCGTTAAGAACCATTACCTGTTCCGAGAACAGATGACTTGTTTAATCAACACTAGTTGTGTACTTGTGGATTGAATGGGGATTAAGTTATCAACACAACTCATCGTGAATGAAAAGATCTCGAGATTCTTTCTTGTTATTATGGATGGTTCATCGAAGAATTTTAAATGTAACGAGAAAATATTTTGGGTATGGATCCATTTGTGAGCACCCTGTAATATCTTTTGGGTATGGATCCGTTTGTGAGCACCCTACAATGTCATCCGGGTATGGATTCGTGTGTGAGCACCCTATGATGATGAAAATAATGTTCTATATGCATCTATGCAATGAACATCGTGAACATTCTTTAACTTGCAAACTTTCCTTGACTGGACTTATCTGAAAATCCTATCAAATATTCTTATTTATCATGACTTAGCTACTTAGCAATCATGATTTAACTTGATTGCACTTATTTGATTTGGAATGGCTAGGCTATTTCGTAAGCATGTCGTAATGTGATTATATGTGCCTAATGATGGCTTTTAAATTTGATTTGGATCATAGTTCCTCCGATCGAGTAATGTATACTCCGAACGATTTCCGTGTCGATGAATTCGCTTTTGACGAAATAAGTTTCTATGTTCGAGATCAATGCTATTAGGTGATTTTGTATGACTAGTACTAATTACCTTCTCTTGGTTATTTTGTAACTTTTCGATGGAGGTCTGTGTGATCCATGCGATTTTCTTTTATGAGCTAATTTTGTTATGGAACATGTGGAACATATGTGTTTCGATTTGATCGATGTGATCATCGATAGTTTTGAATTGATTCTCGCATTGAAAATTTTTCAATGCACCTACTTCTTTCAACTCTTCGCTTGTCATGTGGAATTTTTGGAACTTATATCGACCGCCGCATGCTTGATAAGCTAGTAGTAATGTACCTTGAATCACTTTCAAAATTTGACGGCTTGTTAATTTTTCGCTTCCAATGGATTTCTATTCAAGTTATGTATTCATCTTTCCTTATAAGGATTGAAGCTACTATCAAACCGTTCATTTGTGCCCGTTATGTATACTAGTTGCTTTGACTTTTGTTCATCCAACCTTCGTTTGGAACCTCGGCAATGACTTGTCTATTCCTCACCTCTCCGCCATTATATCGATGACTATTGAAATGAATTAAGCGCCGGAACGTCGCTTCCTAAAGGGGTAGCTACTGTAGTAACTCGTACTTTAAAATTAACATTTAGACTCAGATCTAATTTTATTTCTAATATTTGGACCAATATTTATTAATCGACTTTTATTGTCATGATCATTTTTTTGAATAATATTGAGTTATCGGCTAACCGGCAAGGTTAAGGATTTAACTTATTGAGTACGTGCCATTTATTAATTATCGGCAAAGTCTATGTCCGTTATCAACTATAAATATTGTCGTTATGACATATAAATATTTTCTACTATCGTCGTTTTAATTTTTCGTTTTACGGGCATTCTTCGTAATTTACATTAAACATTTAAGCGTCATTCGTTTACATAACTTTAACGTCATTTAATTATAAGCCCTCATTTATTTATCAAAATACCAGCGTTCTCCAAACGCCGATGTTTTTACTTTATATTGAGCGTTTATTTTTCGTGTTCTACATGTATCTTTCAAACCGCGTAACTTTAAAAATATCGGGTTTCGATAATACCCGCTTATATCCATATAACAGACTATTAGTTTGATTTTCTTACCTATGTGACCATATCACATGCTCATGTCATTTTCCAATATAAAACAAAAAAATAAACTACGTACTTTCATTTTAGCTATACATAAGATAATGTACTTCCATCTTATCTAATATCAAACTTATATGTCGACAATTACACATGCCAACCTACGAGTCTACATACCGACCCTTTCATTCATCATAACGTCAAATACTCATCACCTATTTCTCATAAACTTAGCCTCGTCATCTTCATAAACGAAGTCATTTCATGAAAACACGCCACATATCTAGACAACGGTCACCAAGTTTTAATATTCTATAGACAACTAAAACAAATAAGACATACGATATGTTTACTCTTTATTCACAACACAAACTAATTCACAACACCAATACATACCTAGTCTCTTTCAAACGGAAACATAAGAACAGCAAGGGTAGAATTTAGATCGAGTCTAAGCCAAGGAGGAGAGGTGACGAAGCTTTGATCAAGTTCTGGTTCATTCAGGAACTATCGTTTCATTTCACATCATTATGATCGGTTCCATCACATTTCATTTCGTCTCGAGTTTCTGTAAGCTTCCCTTACATTATGTACACTCTTATTATAGCCCTGAGAAGAGCAATCATCTAGTCTCTAAGGTTTCATAAGCCAAATCTTGCCAAAACACGTTTTCATTCTCCACATAAAATCATAGATCGAGTGTTTCGGGTCACTTTTGTGCCCTTGTATCTTTTAATTTCTCTTAACAACCGAGGCTGAACTTTGGATATGTTAAAATACACCCAAGATACTCTATAAACTGTTAATACCAGCCCCTAAGTCATGGTCTAAATTATCTAAAAGTCACGCCGAAAACTGTCCCAAAAATGACTGCACATGTCCATTCGTGATCATGGCTGTCCTTTATACCCAAGTCTGTAGGTATTGTAGTTAGATTACTAATATTTGACATTTTTCCTGAAAACTAGACCTTTCAAAGAACGCGTGGCCGCTCGAATCACTAAAAACAGAGTTATAACGAAGAAGATATGATTTTTCTAAGATGTGGGGAAAATAGTTGCAAAGCTGTCAAAACAGAAACAATTCTAAGTCTGGACGAATATAAGTCTGTTGAGCAGTGTTTGGTCACAATTTTAAGGCAGTTAAGGCCAGAATTGATAAATTTTACACAAGAACGTTTTTGTAGCACTCGCGGCGTAGTTTCTAAAACACCAAGCCTCATTATCTGGATGTGAATAACCAGTTAGATACGAGCTGTCAAACTTTCCGAAAAACCAACCCGTCTAATGTAAAACTGTCGGAAACATTATTTTGCAAGTTGTTTTTGACCCATTTAGAGTCCGAATCACGCCTAGCTCAGGAAGACCATTATTGTAGCCTACCACGTGGGCTATCCATAGAAGCTTGGTTTAGGTCATAACTCTAACGAATGAAGAAGTTACGGGTCCTTAAAGTATGTGCCCTGGACACGTTTTCGAATCTTGTAAAAGGTTAAGAAGTGTTATAAAACTTATGCAATGTCCATACTTACTAAAGTGAACTATTTAAATATATATATGACTTATGTATAGTCTCGAGCCTAAGACGCGTCTTGTTATATTAGGTCTCGCTCGATTATATGTCGACCGTTGGGCATCTCGTTCTCGATCAATGAGCGATTGATATCTCGTGAAGTAGTGTATCTACTATTGGACGTTTGTTCCTTGATCTACGTGTAATAGCTATATCAGGTGAGTTCATAGCCTCGCTTTTACTGCTTTATATGTTTTATAAACCCGCGAGGGGGAATACATGCTCTTGGTATAAAAAGATATGTTGCTTATATATATGATTTTAGGAGAATATGTTTATGAATAAACATGCGATGTTTGGCTGTATGCTTTGAACGAATACAAGCTGTTGATTAATAAATGTAAATAAGTTTGATTGAATGCTTTTGGAAAATGAACACAAGCGTTGATTGTATAGGTAATGAGCCACTATTAGTAAGGCTAAGTTGCTTATTGCCAGTGAAAAGTCCCTATAAATCGTGAACTGTTAACTACCTATGATGGGTAGGCGCTCGTACAGACGAATGGATCCATTGGGAATGATGACCCCCACCCAGGCAGGTCGCACCTGTGAGTTGGAGGCTCAGCTGGGTGTGTTGTACGTGAAGTATGGGGTATTTGGCAAGATATCTGACTAGGGCAAACTTATTGATTAAGGCATCGGTGTCATGAGTTTAGCATAATAGTGTGGAATATAGGTATTGCATGTGTTGCAATATCGCCAATGGATGAGATTCTTGTGTTCAAAAGCTTTATGGGTTATTTAAAAACCCATTATTGTTTATTAAAAACCTATGAATTCACTCAACCGTTGTGTTGACATGTTAGCATGTATTCTCAGGTGTATAGGTTTAAGAGCAGCTGGAGCATGGAGCCGCGCTGGATAAAGTAAAGGTAAAACAAACAATTTCCATTCGATACATTTGACAAATCTTTATTACTTCTTATGGTTTGTATAAATTGGTGGGACCTCTTCTTTTAGTTAACTCTGATTTAATAAAATTATCGAATGGTTTATTTTATAAAACGTCTCTTTTGAGGTCGTTTTCTATGACTATGTGTGATGTGCTATGAAGTAACGCCCAATGTCGTTATTCTGCTGCCTTGTGAAATTAGGGGTGTTACATCTGGCCAGAAGCTGTTAATACTGCAAGTTATGTTTTGAATAGAGTTTCTATTACAAATCCTCACAAGAAGACTCCTTATGAGCTCCTAACCGCCAAAGTGCCAAATATTGCTCATTTGAAGCCATTTGGGTGTCCTTTCACCATTCTGAATACTAGTGACTATTTGGGGAAATTTGATGGCAAGGCAGATGAAGGATACATTGTGGGATATTCAGCTCACTCTCGGGCATATCGTGTCTACAATCTCCAAGCCAAGCGAGTAATTAAAACCATAAATCTCAGGTATTTTGAGGAGAAGTCAAACATCCAAGGCAAGGGTCCTGAATGGTATTTTGATCTTGATTATCTTAGTGATTCATTAGGATATTTTTGTTTCAAAACTAACCATGATGCAGGTCCACAAGTGTTTGCAACTTCTAGTACAGGTGCTCATTCTAGTCTTTCTGACTCAGATGACGAGGATGATATTTTTGTTGTTCCATCCTATTCCACCACAGTCTCTCCTACTCCTCCAAGTGATGCAACTCCATTGGATGTATTGGATTCACAAGTAGCTCTTGACACATTACTCAAACAACAACAAGAAGCTACTACAACAGCTGCTTAAGGTGGCTTTGAGTTTCCCTTGAATACGCCTGCTGACAAAGCTACTCCTAGGACTCCAACTGTTACTCCTAGTGCTAGTATAACACCTATTGGTAGTCCGGCTAGTGATTCTACTTCCCATACTAGATTCTCAAGTCCTTCTGACCTGGGGAACCATCAAAAGAAGTCTCTCATGCTCTTGAGCATCAAAGTTGGGTGGAGGCTATGCAGTAGGAAATGCAGCAATTCTTGTTTCAGAATGTTTGGATCCTAGTTGACTTACCGGATGGAAAGACATCAATTGGTACCAAATGGATTCTCAAAAACAAGAAGGATGCACGGGGTATTGTGGTGAGGAATAAGGCGAGGTTGGTTGCACAGGGTCATACACAACTTGAAGGCATTGACTACACTGAAGTTTTTGCTCCTGTTGCTAGGATTGACGCCATTCGTCTGTTTTTGGCTTTTCCTTCTTATATGGGCTTTACAGTTTTTCAGATGGATGTCAAGAGTGCATTTCTCTATGGCAAGATTCATGAGGAAGTTTATGTCACTCAACCTAAGGGCTTTGTAGATCCACTTCATCCCAAGAAAGTTTACAAGGTGGTCAAAGCTCTTTATGGACTTCATCAGGCTCCTAGAGCTTGGTATGAGTGTCTCTCAACTTTCTTGTTGAAACATAGCTATAGAAGAGGCACAATTGACAAAACACTATTTCTTAAGAGGAATACCAAGGACATTATCCTTGTTCAGGTGTATGTGGACGATATTATGTTTGGTTATACTAAAAAGGAATGGTGTGATGAGTTTGAACAACTGATGAAGGGCGAATTTCAGATGAGTGCTATGGGAGAGCTTACATTTTTCCTTGGTCTTAGAGTCAAGCAACAGTCGGATGGAATCTTCATAAGTCAAGATAAGTATGTTCATGAGATCCTTCAAAAGTTTGATATGGATCCTCTTAGACTAGCAGCAACACCTTATGAAGTTGCTAAAGTCAAACTCAAGAATGAGCTAGATCCTCCGGTAAATGTTCACATGTACAGGTCTATGATTGGTTCACTCATGTATTTGACTACATCACGTCTGGATATCATGTTTGCAGTAAGTGCTTGTTCTAGACATCAGGTGGCTCCAACGGTTTCTAACTTGAATGCCGTCAAGAAGATTTTCAAGTACATCAAGGCTCAACCCAAGCTAGGCTTGTGGTATCCTAGAGAATCACCTTTTGTTCTTGAAGCATATAGTGATAGTGACTATGCAGGTGCTAATAATGACAGAAAATCTACCACTGGTGGTTGTCAGTTTTTGGGTCGTAGACTTATTTCATGGCAATGCAAGAAACAAACTCGCTACTTCTTCAACAGAAGCTGAATACGTAGCTGTTGCTAGTTGTTGTGGACAAGTGTTGTGGATCCAAAATCAGATGCTGGATTATGGGTTCAATTTTATGAACACCAAAATTTTCATTGACAACCAAAGCACTATATGCATTGTGAAGAATCTTGTGTTTCATCAAGGTACAAAACATATTGAAATTCGGCACCATTTTATACGGGATACCAATGAGAAGAAGTTGATACAGGTTCTTAAGGTTCATACGGATGATAATGTTGCTGATCTGTTGACTAAAGCCTTTGATGGTCCTCGGTTCAACCACTTGGTGGTTCACATTGGGATGCTCAATCCTTGAGACCTAGGATTGAGGGGAGGCTAAGCCCAAGGGGAGGCTTAGTGTACATATTTACTTGCACAAATTAACATATTGGTAGATTTTAACAACAGATTGAATAGGTTCTTGTGGTGTGTGTTACTCCTAGTGGAGGATTTTGCTCACTTCTGCTGGTTGTTAATGGTTGGCTTCTAGTCATTACTGGTTAGCTTCTAGTCATTCATGGTTGGCTTCTAGTAGATTAAAATCCGTCTTTGTCAAGTGCTGGTTGGCTTCTAGTCTTGGTTTGGGTCACTGCTCACTACGTTGACTTCTGTTGACCACATTCTTCTTCTAGTGTTGACCTTTATGCATTTTGACTTTTAGTCAATGCACGCAAATTCTGGTATATATCCTCTTATTTAACTTTGGTAAATTGGGATTTGCAAATAATGTTATAAGGGGCAAGTGGTTACTTTGCATTAACTGCCTAATTTGAAAGGGCAACCCACATTATTAGGGGTCAATGAACAGTTACTAGACCATTATTTATGGTCAATTACCCCCCTTGACTCATTCATCACAATCATAACACACACACACACACACACGCTCCTACTCTCTCAAACCCTAACAAATCAACTTCCATCACTTCTAATCAACATCAATGGCTGCTTTGGTATACCAACCCACTCACAACAAGGTCGCTTATCTTGGAGATGGTCCTAAACGTGATGAATTCATAGACATTCTGGAGTTTATTGCGGCTTCTAACCTCAGGTATGCTTTTATTGTGTGCCCTATTGTTTATGATAGTGTGATTCGCCAGTTTTGGGATTCTGCTACACTTGTGGTTGTGGTTGGTCGTCCACGTGAACTCCATGCTACCATTGATGGACGTTCTTATGTGGTTACTGAAGCTTCTATTCGGAGTTCCCTTCATCTTCAAGATGAAGGTGGTGTTGTTTCCATCCCCAATGCTGAGGTTTTGGAGGGGATGCCTGCTATTGGGTATAATCATGGGGGGAAGTTTAACTTCCAAAAGAATAGGTTTTCCCCCCAGTGGAAGCTTCTAGTGCACTTTTTGATTCATTGTTTAAGCCCCAAGTCTGGGAGTTGGGATGCTTTTCCTACTCCTTTGGCTACTGGTCTAATCTGCATAGCACAAGGTAGGGTGTTTAATTTCTCTCGCTATTTGTTTGATAGGATGGTTAGCAATCTGTCTATTGCCGGTTCTCGGAAGAAATTTTTAATGTATCCTAGGTTTTTACAGCAGATACTTGTGTGTTTACCTCGTGATAGGGAGGAGTATGAGACCCCCAAGCTTACTGCTAAAGTTTACTACAATATGGCTCATGGGTTTAGCGGGGTTTGAAGGCCCCTTACTAATGCAATGCTGGGCCTTGCCCAAGGTCCTCCTGATGTTGTTCCTCCGGTTGTCCAAGTCAAGGAGGAACCTCTATTAGGTGATGACCCAATGGAGGAGGAGCATCCTGCTGGTGGTGCACCGAATGTGGTTGTGGAAGAGCCGGTTGAGGAAGTGGTGGTTGAAAGGCCATCCACTTCCAAGGCTGCCCCCTCTTCGATGCCACATTCGTCTCCATTTGTGGATACCCCCTCCTAGTCATGTCCCTCATTCTTCTGATAAGCCCTCTGGTTCTCGTGCTCATACAGATGACCCCTTTATTGCTTCTGGTTCCAATGAAGCCTTCCTAGACCCAAGTCCTCTTGGTGGGAAAGTGGAAGAGCCTATTACACTTACTTCTTTGCTTGATCTCATGCACAGGTACCATGAAAGGATTCTTTCTTTGGAGGCGGATTTGAATCAACATCGTAAGCTTACCAGGGAATTTGTTCTTCCCATGGCTGACCGGATTAAAGCCTTGGAGACACAACAGAGGCGAAGGAAGGAGCATGTGGTTCAGTCTGATTCTGATGAGGAGGTTGATGATCTTGTGGAGGATGGCTTGAATTTGTTGGCGAAGGCTGCGTTTGCTGATAAGTTATATGATGATCTGCCGATTCCTCCTACTTCTTCAAGCATCCCTCCTACTGCTGCTCCATCAAAGGAAGATGTTGCTGGTACTACTGTTGGATTGTCTCATGATCCAAAAGGGAAAGCCCCTATGCCTGCTGCTCCCTCACCCCCTCGCAAGCGTACTCGTAGACAACTTGAGGAGGATAGGTTGGGTGAGGAGGCTGCACAAAGAATGCAAGCGGAGATTGACCAAGCTGCTCGGGCTGAGGAGGAAGCTCTACAGAAGCAGAGACGTGAACATTTGTAGCATGATGCTATGCATTGGGATGATAGTGATTGGATGCGGGTGCTTACTATTCTTACCTCAAATTATTCGTAGTTTACTGATCTCTTGGGTTCTGATGTGAATGAGCAGAATTGTATTCCTCGGGCTATGGTGTTAATGCGTAAGCAACAATTAGCGCTTGCTGCTCAACTGCGTGAAAAGCGTAAGAACAGGCCCTTGACGAGAACCGAGGAGAAAAAGTTGATGCAGAGGTATGTCAAGTATCAGTCGGCTACTCATTTTACTGTTGGTTGGACATGGGAACGAGTTCAGGCATTGTCTTTTGATGAGCTTAAGGCTCTATATAAACGAATGATCAAGCGTCAGAGCACACCTGTTTCGAAGCGTTTCATCTATCGTCCTCCTCCACGAGTGGTTCCTACTTCTTAACTTGTTGTTGCTCCTGGTTCTTCATCTGATGTTCCTCTTGGTTCTACTGGTATTCCATCGGTTGTTCATGTCTCTACTGTTGGTACCACCTCTACACCGTTTGTTTCTCCTCCTGTTTCATCTTCGGGTACCACCACCACCACCTATGCTACCACTACCACCACTGCTACTCCTGCTATGGGACACCCATCACTACCCGTGACTAGTCCTCAACCTATTCCTTCTTCTGGTGCAGCTACTGTTGATCCTTTGGTTGGGCAAGGTATTGATTCTACTTCTGCTAATCCTATTCCTGCTGCAAAGGTAAAGGTTGAACCCTTGTCTGGTACTTCCACTCCTCGTCGTTCCATCCGCAAGCAGTTGGCTAGGCGTGCTAGACGTGGCAAGTATGTTCCTAATGAGAAGCGTGCTCCCGAAAATCTTATTGATGCAGCTTCCGATAGTGACTCAGAATTGCCAATGGGTAATGGGTCTCTTACTGGTTGGAAGGTTAAGCCTTCCACAACTCTTCCTGGTACTTTCACCCATAGGATTACCATTAGTGATGGTTATGTTCGTTATGCTTCGGGTTTGCAAGGTATTTTGTCTTGGGCGGATCGTAAAGATCTTATGTCGTTGTATGGGTTCGTTGATGCTGGTATGCCTCTTCATCCTAGTGAAGTACCCTCCTGGCCTGGTCTCAGAATGTGGGCTGATTTGAAAATGATGCTTGATTCCCCTCCACATGCTCCCCTTTCTAGTGTCTGGAAGGACCAGCCAACATGGGTTATCACGAGATGGAAGTTATATGCTGGCTGTGGTGTGCATGTTTTGGAGTTGGAATCTGGTGCTATGGTGTTCATGCTCACGGATTTGGACTATCCGTTGAGTATTTCTTCGATGGAGGCCATGCTTGCTTGTCACTTGCAGATTTCCAATGCCCCTTCTGGGAATGAGTCTTCTATGGCAACTACACTGGTGGAAGGGATACAAGCTCGCCTGCAAGCTGAGAAGGTGGATGTGTCTGGTATGTGATGTGGTTGGTTTGTAAGTTTTTATGTTTTGTGTTTTTCTGTTAATACTGCAATTCTTTTAACCAATGTGTAAAGTGATTGGTGACTTTCATTTGTTATAGTTAAAAAAATACTTTTTATATAATATCTACTTATACTTTAAACAAATCATGGATTTTACACTTGTGAATAATATACCATATGCTTATACTGTTTCAAAAATTTGGGTTCCTGTTGCTGATTCACACTTGTGTTGGTTGGATGTTTCATCTGGTGTTGGACTTGGTCCACACAACAAATGGTCCTCAACTCACCATGTCTCACCGATAAGAAAGAGTTGATTCACCTTGAGGGTACGTCTCTTGGTGTGATTCTCAAGTCCGTTGATGGTTGCCAGGTTACCCAAAACTGGATGGTTTTCACTTGCCATGGTCCTAGACTGAAAAGTGGCTAATCCAAGGGGGTACGACTCTTGGTAAAGATTTTATCAAATCCGTTGATAGCTGTAATAGCTTGCTGAAAGTTTTAGGGTTTTTAACTCACCGATGCTTCAGTGCTAAGAGTTGGCGAGTCCAGAAGGGTACGGCTTCTGGTAAAGACATATCAAATCCGTTGATGGCTGTGATGGTTTGCCAAAAATCATCAGTGTACCCCCACTCACCATTGATTCACGTTCTAAGAGTTGGGTTGGGTTCTGGTCTCCCAGGGTGATTCTTATTCCACCAGAAAGACTGGCTAGCCCAAGAGCGAGCAGCTACTTAATAAAGGCTCATCAAATCTGCTCATGTTGCTGTAAAGATTAAACACGATGTTGATTTGTTTCAAGCTTTGGAGAAGCTTCTAGTGTTCCTTGGTGCAGCGGTTCTTATGTTTCTTATCTTGCTGATGCTGCTATTTCTTTTGTTGTTATCCTCAAGCTTTATTGCACGTTTTACCAGAAAACTTGAACTCAACAAGTCAAATTTAAGTTTAGGGGAGGATTGTTAGGACCATTGGAATAGTTAATTTTAATAGGTAGACTAGGAGGTATGTAGTTCCTCCTGGTCATAGTAGTAGTAGGAGCAAGTCGTGCTCGTGGTCTTAGTTAAAGTCAAACTTTATTATTTAGTTATTATTCTGTTAGGATATGCATGAGATATGTTAGGAAAAGATATGCATATCAGTTTTACACGTTTGTTTAATGATGTATTAGGGTTTCCTTGTAGTATAAAAGGAACCTTAGGCAGAAGGGTTTTACACACCTTCATCCAACGTAATTCTAGTTATCATTAATATTAGAAATCCTTAGAAAAGGATCAAGTCATTATAGTTATTCTGTTCTTCTCTATAGTATTTGTATTCTATATTGTGTATAGAGTCTCTCTGTGAATAGACTTGTGATTACAGAAGTCGTTCACGGTTCCTGACAGGCTGCAAGATCCACATCTAGTGGACCCAACATAGGGTTTTATTAATTTTCTAGAAAAATTTAGTAATTAAGATCTATTAATGATTTTAGGGTTCTTGTTTGATAATTTAGGGGTAATTAATGATGTTTAGAAGGTTAGTGCATAAAGGCGTAAAACAGTCTGATTTTTAGGGCTGTCTTGTGTCGACTGTTCCGGGCAGTAGGTAGACCCTTTGGTCAAGTTTCTTTATTTTAAAATTAAGTTCAGAGAGTCTAATTTTCAAAAATGTAAGGTTGGTCGAAAATGGAGTTCGGGAAGGTCGTCAAACAATTTTTACAAAAACCGTACGCTGTTCAGGAATAAATTTGGATTTCAAAAATTTGAGTCAAAAACCTAACCAAACGGATGAGATAGCCAAATATTTTTGATTTGGGAGCTCTTTATAATGTATATAAAAGGACTGGAGGTTTTCAATTAAAGTTATGGTGTTTAGGTCGGGCTTTTGGTGACAAACATTCAGCATGTACAGAAAATCAGTTTTGGTGAAAACGATATTTGGCGTAGAGACTAAACGAAAGGGTTAAACGTGTAAGTAGAAAGTAAAATTGGTTTTTGGAGTTCTTAGATCATATAATAACATAAATCCTGTAGGGTAGGAGCCATGTGTGGTGTTAAGTTCACTTCATGTGGTCGTTTAATGACTAGTAAATCGTACCGGGAAAACTGAATTTTTACGTATAGAATAGCTTGTAGTGTGAGAACTAGATAGCAAGGTTTGGGGGATTAGATTCATCTCCGTGGTTGTTACTTAACTTGGGTGTTAGGACCTGAGCTAAGTGTGTTGTGTATGATTTTATAGGTTTGCAGGAGTGCTAGCTTGATGTGCTATCAGGTGAGTTCATAGTCCCATTTTGCTATGTTTTAAATGTTTTTCCAGTATGGGATGGAGATGACACTTGCAATGTTCTTTAACATGATTTGGTACCATGTTTTAAAATATGTGGACATAAATGTGTTATTGTGTGACTTGCGTGCTTATGTGTTCTCATATGTGCTTTGATATGTGTTCTGATATGTGAATCTTGATTGTGTTATGATTGGGATTGGTACATAGATGTATGGGCGTCTATGGGACCAGTTGTGATGAGTTCTTGGTTCGTGGGGCACGATCCGTCCTGGGTTCTTGGTTCTGAGTTCTTAGTTCGTGGGGCACGATCCGTCCTGAGTTCTTGGTTCATGGAGCATGATCCGTCCTGAGTACTTGTGCATCGTCTCTTCGGAGGCAAGATATCTCAACGGGGATATAGTTCATCTTCCACAGGTGGTGTGGGAAAGATCCAAATAGTGTGGTGTGTGTTCTTGTGTGTGTGACGGGATACTTCTTGATTGTTATAGTGTGCTTTGTGAATTGTAGATGTGATCGGTACTTGGTTTAAGTTTTGTTGTGGATGCATGTAACATGATTATCACATTATGGTCCATTACTATAAATTGTTTTTCTTCAACTTATTTACAGCGGATGTCAAGGTTTCTTATGATGTTCTAGATAACTTAAACCTATGTTCTCACCAACTTTATGTTGACATATTTTAGTGTCATTTTCAGGTGGGATAGTTGAGAAGGATGATGTTAGAAGTGGCTAGAGTCTAGAGGCTGCTTAGGATTGCATTAGGAGGAATCCCTTTCCTCTTAGTATTTATTTAATGTTTGAATAACTGGTACATTTTAAACACCTATATGTTTGATGTTTGTTTATTTGTTTGTATTTGGTAAGAGGTAGGCCTGTTATCTACTTACCTAGACGCCTGCATTGTTTGTGATATTGTCATGACATTGTGTCACCTTTTTATGACATTACTATTTCATTTAGTTATCTCTATAGACACACTATTGTTGTGATGATATCCATACTCGCGCCTCATATTCCGCCATGGTGGGGTGTGACAGACTGCAACCATATAGCGAGTTTTTTTACTTCTCTTTCCAATTTAGATTTGGCATCTTAGAGATCACTGGTATCCTTCGCAGCCTACATGAGAGCAAAAATTTGCAGGTTTCACATACATATTTACATATAAATTCTTGTATCAAATAATAATACAATATTTGTATGAAAATCATGTAAACGCTTTAAAACGGAGTAACTAAGACAATACATAATAGTTCAAAATATACCAAAAACATATAAATTACAAACCACATAATTTAAATGGGCATACACTCGTGAAAGCTTTCCTTCACAACTCGTGGACTGTTAACTTCGTACCCTTTAAACCCCATAGTTACATATGTGTTGCAGAGTGCTTTGATGAAGTGTTCCATATGGTGCCTTGTCTCATATGGAGTCTGAAATGTAAACATAAATATACATAAAACAATCAACAACCCACCTAGAGGTCCACAAGAACCTGGTCCTAATTCTCGAAGGAACCCCATTTGGCTACCTACTGCGTTTTTTCTTAAGCCCTGTCGTTAGCTAGGCCGGGGCTGAGGTTCGTGCAACTCTAGTCGAACCGTCTAAAATGCATACAAAACTTGAGTAAGAGTAAAGCTACCCAGTCATGGCAAGCAACAAGAAAATGATATACACCACCGGTGATGTTCCAAAATGGGTATTTAGCAGCCAATTTTTCTACATAAATCTTCAAGAAATCATGCAAAATTGCTCAGTCGTGAGAGTTGCGAACATATAGCTTGTGTTCTAGAATCTGTGCACTAAATGGCATATAAAAAGGTGAGCTTTTTTAGGGTCCCTCACAATAAACAACTTATTGTTCTACATCAGCTTCGTATACTTTTAGTGTACGTTCCATGATTTCATAGCTCCTTTTGACCATGAATACATTACGATACAAGGGAGCATAAAGTTATTGATCAGCCATTCGATATGGTGCATTCGTGATTTGCAATTTTCAAGCAAAAATGTATTGGTCCCGCGGTGAAGACCATCTGGCCTCTATAAAATCAATGCAAAAATGTAACTTTAGTCCCTAGAAACTTTTTTAGTTGTAGTTAAGGTTTATAGATATGCAGCTAATGGTATAAAGCTTGCATGGAATTTTGTATAAAAACAAGGATAATGATGAGAGCATTGCTAGTAATACCGCGAAGAAAATAACGCAGAGTTGATGCGTGTTAGATTTAAAAAGTTGGTCTTTTATAAAGCTTGCATGAGACAAACAACATTGCTAGTTTTTGAAACATAAAGAAAGTATATACGAAGTAAATAACCAAATATTAACAGCAAAGTACATACACCTTTCTGACCAACGAGTATTTCAACAATTATATGATTGCAGAGCTACTGATAAGTGGTCAAATACTAAAATCCATCATCGTCAATCAACAGAAATTTACACGTATTAGATATTAAAGTGACTAAACGACGAACCTGAACTATCAGTTTCATTTTGTATATATATAATCTCTAAAAAAAATTGGAAATCATCCTTTTAGAAGGATGCATGAAAGTTTGACAAATGAAATATCAAATTTGGTGTTTAACTGCATCCTAATAGATACATCATTATACTTAGCTTTCAAGCGTACATAATCAACAAGTTATCTAATTTTAGCATATAATATCAAATCCTTTTGCTTCAACTATCCTCAAGGGAACTTCTTGTTTCTAAAGTGGCCGCGATCAATCAAAACATATGTTACTCTAGCTTACGCGCTTAGTCTTCTACAACCCCAACAAGAAATCAATCATAAACATAAATAAACTCCATAAGACTACCAAACGACAAGTACGTCTATCTATAAACCTTAACTACAGACTAAACCCAAACATGATATGCATCCATAAACCTTAACTAAATTTTTTAACTAAGATACTTCTATCTATAAAGGGAGGCATTCAAGAGTTGAATAACCAAAAAGTTTCAATATAAGCCACAAAAAGTTTCAATATAAGCCATAAAAAGTTAGGTATTGGACCATAAACCTAAAAGCAAATAAGCTATAAGCACGCTCTATAAGCTTAAGCAAACAACACAGACTGTTTGTTTCAGCTTATAAAGCGTGCTTATAGCTTATTCGCTTTTAGGTTTATGCTCCATTAGCCATAACGTCAACTTGATAAGCTTATACATACATCATATAAACGAAACACTTTCCAAAATTTGTTAACCGTTAAAATACCTAGTGAATATCAAATACGCTTCAAAAGGAATACACTCCTTAACATCTTCATCAACCTGACATTTACCTTCACCTTCACCTTCAGTCTGACATTCTACCGCAACCTCCTCCCACTCCACCGTATCTGCCACGTACATCGAAAGCGAACACATCGAACAACCTAATTATACAGAAAACGGGATAAAAATGACATAACTTTACTAAATCACACAAAAAAACTTAAATATCTAGCTAATCAAAACATAAAAACTAAAACCCCTAACTTTATTTGTTTATATAAATTTGATGTTTACCTTTTGCCTACTCCCATCCACATCCGCATCCTATGACATCGCACCCGTAACAAAAATAACCCTACGCCTCATAATATTTTGTATACAACACAATTACCTTATCATAAAATCATGGTGGTTTGTGTTTGTGTGTGTATTTTCTGATATCCGATGAATGAACAATTAAAATTATGAAACTGCTTAGTAAGGGTCTTTGTGAAGTTTTCAATAAATAACATATGTATCTTAAATAATGAACCAAAAGCGTACTAGTTAAGGATCTGTTCGTCTTGAAGCTCTCGAATCCATAAATATCCAGAATCCCAATCAAGAACTTTGATTGTGGTAATATACGTCCTTTAGGAAAAGGAGCGTAAAAGCGGAAAGTATTAAACAAATGATTTTAGGAAAAACCAAGTGTTAATGACCCTTATGAAGTTCCAAGTTCGTTTCCCAAGGAGGTATATGTGTGTGAAAAACTTGTTAAATGTTTGTGATTAATGATTGGTTTTAGAAGGGGATGAGAAAAGAAGATGATGAAGACGTGAAAATACTACTACGACGACAAAACGTAAAACCGTAAAAACTACAAAAATAAAAATAAATTCTAAAAATTACCAAAAATTCACCAAAAATCAAAATAAATAAACTAAGAGTTTACCAATGATCAAAACTTTTTCAAACCTTTTAAATAATTAAATATTCAATTTTTAAATGCTAATTAAAGCCCTAAAAATCAAATAAATTATCAAAAAGCCCAAATAAAGATTTTTCAATTGGTAAACCTCTAAAATGACCTAAAAAGATTAAAAACTATTTTTAGAAATTTTTAAACTAATAAAAACTATTTAAAATGATTTAAAAGCTATTTAAACTTAAAATAATTATAAAAATTAATCTAAAAGTGATAAAATTATTCTAAAAGTTGATAAATTCCTATTTTAATGTATTAAAGCTATGAAAAATGTAAAAAGTTGGAAAATGTGAAATTTGAAAAATAATAATAAAATAATATTAAAATAATATTAAAAATCCAAAAATTATAAAAAATTCTAAAAACTTGCAAACTAGTTTATTTTAACCTAAATAAACAGAAAATCAAAGTGAAATGACTAGAATACCCTTATTGGGCCCTCAAATGGGCCAAAACTAAAAACAGTCACCCCTTAATGGGCTTTTTAGCCCAAAAAGTCAAACTTGGCCCAATTGACTTGGAAAAGCCCTATCTGACACAAAATTTAATTCTAAGAACAAAACTCTAAAGGCCCAAAAGCTGAATGTGAGCTTATCACAGCTTAATAAGCAAACAGCTTATTCTTATTGGGCTTTTTGGCCCATTAAGCAATAAGCAAATGCCATAAGCTCTAATTTGACACACAACCTTCTTTTGGGATGCTTATGAGATCTGTAAAAAGAAATTTTGAAAAAAGCACACTCAATAAGCCAGAAATAAGCAAAGTATTATTTCACTAAAAGACAAAATAGCCGTTTTTTGAGAAATAAGGCACCTCAGGACTTGATTCAACTTGCAAAAGATCACAAATGGACTCAATAAGCCAAAACAATCAACAAAATTCCAATAAGCAAAACCAATAAGCCAGAATAAGCCAATAAGCACTTATGAAAAAGTCAATTAAGTTGGTTTTCTAGTCAAACCCTAAAGTCAACCCACCAAATGCTCTAGTATGAACAAATGGGTCAAATAATGAGCACCTATTACAAAATCCAAGTTGTTGCTGGTTAAAATAAGCTATTATAGCTTATTGATAAGCTGACACCAGTTTAACACTAGCAGTGGTAACCAGCAGGGGAAAGGAGTTCCCACTGCTTCGACTATTTGACTAAGCTTTTTAGAGAGTTCTAGTTGGATTCAATTGGAAACAAGGGCACCCTTGTGATCAGTGAACCACAAGGAGTCAATAGCAACAAGAAAATCCAAATTTGGTTCACACAATAAGCCACAAATGATCAAACAGTCACCAGATACCACACAGACATGGAAATAAGCAGTTATGCACTTAATAAGCAGATTTAGCAAGAATAAGCCAACCAAACTTAACAGGATGCATACACAAGCTATATTACTATGAATAAACACAAATCAACTTGAATCAAACACTGAATCAAAGTAAACAACAAGATCTAAGCACAAACAGTTACTGATAAGAACATGAACAATATGCAGGCAAGTTTGCTGATCTATTTGACACTAGATCTAATTTCAAGCAGTCAAATCTCTTTCCCTGGTGTGATTAACTAAGGTTTAGCACTTGTTAGCCCTAGCCTAAGCTTAGATCTAGGTGTCCTCAAAATCCTAGCCAATTTTACCAAGTTTCCAAGATTTTATACCCTATTTTATGAATCAATGAGTTTCAAACCTCAAAACCTGCAAATAGATGAACAATAGCAACCAAATAACAGATACTAACACTTGCAAACACAATACCACAACTTAGCAAACCACAAATCCAAATCATGCAGTTGGTCCAAACACCCCTTAATCAACTACTTAACAAAGAAACTTGTGCTTTCTACTAATAATCTACTGATTTTAATGATCAAAAACACTTACTAGATAGCAACTAACAGAATCAAACTCAAAAATCACCAGCACAAACACAAGAACACAAAATCAAAGCACCAAATCCAAAACAGGCAGTAACATGAAATTTTGAGAGGAATCTTAACAAGAGGTTATACCTGCCCTCCACAACATCCTAGGAGGGCCAGCTATGCTCCTTGGACATTGTTCAACAACTAGAAGGAGCTCAAGGCTTATGGCTAAGGGTTAGTACACAACAATAAGCAAAAATCAGAAACTAGGATTTCAAGGCCTTTGAACCTTGAAATCCTTATGAACCTAGACGTGCCTTAACCACAAGATTAAGGAAGGTTTAAACAATCAAATGGAACTCAGATTTAGGCTATTCTAACACCAACTTTTAATCAAATCAAAAAGAGAATTCAAAATTTTCAGAAATTCAAATTTTATTAAACTTAAAAAGGAATTACAAAGATTGATAGCCTAAAACTAGAACAAAGGGACTCTCACATGTTGAGGTCTCCTTTTATAGGCAAATGCCTGGCTACACTATTCACAAACCCTAGAAGTGAATTCTCTAAAACGCCCTTGAGTGCTTCTAGATCATTTGATGGAATGAGTTGTCCAAATACATCTTATACGTTCATTTTAGCTTTGTGATCAAGCAAAGAGTGTCAGCTGTTGATTTTTCCACGTAGGATTACTTGGAGGCTAAGTTGTGTTTTGATTGGTTGACATGTTGAATGGTGGGTCCTTTTGGTGAGTGGAGATGAGGGTTTTTGGTATGGGATGTGTTCCTGTGCGTGTGAATTAAGTGTGGGTTAGGGTAATTGCTTTTTACCCTTTGTTTAAGTTGATGGTAATTCTGGGTGGATGAACATGAACAGTGGTAAATTTTGATCCGAAAAAGGTGGGTTGATGTGTTTGGCGCGTGTTTGTGAGTTTTTGAACTTTAGGAAATGGCAATAGCAGCCCTTGTGTTTTGGGAAATATGGTAAAACAAGTATTTCAGCCTTAAAAACGAATTCCCTTGGTAAATAACTTTCACATCTTTACACTTTTGGCACAAACTTTTGGAAAAAGGTTTACAAGGGTTGTTTTTGCCATTTTGAGATTTTTCAAGGGCTGATCTTGGACATTCTTGATCTTCAAAGGTCTTCATTGTATCTTTGGCATCATGAGGGACCATTATTGGCAATTTGGAATTGTTGAGGGACTAAACTTGCCATTTCTTCAAAGTTGAAGGACCATTTGTGTAATTTTGACAAACTTAAGAAACCAAACTTGTAATTATCAATATACAAGGGTTTTAAGTGTCATTTCTTCAATTAATGAGGATCAATCTTGCATATCTTGAAGTCTTCAAGGGTATTTGTTGAATATTCCATGAATTAGGGCCCGGTTCTTTGTACGGCTTCGTTTCTCGTGTCCGTTTTTCCTTGTATCTTGTGATCTTTTGTATTTTTCACGATATCCATACCTAAAATACACAAGTAAACAAACACAAGCATATATATGGTATATTATGACATTTTTATGCATTTAAAGCCCGAAAAGAATGATGAGATCATGTATAAATGCCATCTCATCACTCCCCCATACTAAGCCATTGCCGTGCCCTCACGCAATGCTAGAATAAAGTATCTAAGCATCACCAAAGTTCAATTTTATTAACCTTTATTGAAGAGTAAAAGACTTGCAACATACTACGAAGATGTGTGAAGACATAATGTATGATTTTCATCACAAAAGTGACTTTTAGGGTCAAAGAATAGAAACAAGCAAATGTCCCTTAGAGTAAACTTCGTCATACTTGATTGTCATACATTCCATGCCAAGTGCAAAAACGAGATCATTGTTGGTACAAGTCACAATGCTAACACTACTCATACGTCTAAATTGTGTAATACTTTTTCTCCCCGCAATCCTAGTTATTATAAAAGGAAATGGGTTACTAGCATTTTTTATCTATTTTTCATGGATCACAAGTGATTCATATTAACTTATTTGAGTAATTATTAGTCCGAAAGCAAAATATCACGATTTATTCGATAGTTAGCCGAAGGATAAAATCTTTTAAAACAGCTTCTCGTGTATCTCCTTAAGTTCATATCTTGGCATAACTCGTTTCACGATTTGAGACCTTTCTCGGACCGATATTTGGCATGTACTTCATACTTCAAATCTTGGGAAGACGTTCTTGAATTTATGGTCTTCTCTTCATATATTTGGAATTTCTTCACTTGACGTTTTTGAGAGATTCTTCATATTTGGACCACGACTTCATCATTTTTCTTCAATCTTTACTTTGGATTTTGATATACAACGATCCGCCTCCTTTTCGGACTTGGATATATTTATCCTCATACCTTGTAAGGGTCTTTTTGGATAGACTTTCTCCATGATCTTTAGGGGAGTAATTTCTTTTCGTCGTGTGTCTCGATCCTTCATATTGATTTAGGAATAATGATACTTCACATCATCTTGGATCTTTAGCAAAAATAGAGCTCCTCATGCCTTGTTAGGGCCTTTTTGGATGATCGCCAATCTTCGCGTCCCGCTTCAATAAGTTATGCCTTGGCTATGAACTCTATTCAACCCCGAGAAACTTTTAAACGATCTTGCGCTAGAGGCTAAGTAACCTTTCAAATCGTACGACCTTACTTATTGCAATTATGATTTATTCCTAATGCATTGATCTTATGGGAAGAAAAAGCCACAATTAAAAACATATGAGTTTTTGAAAGAACATTTTCATGTTCTACGTTTAGCATGATCACTTGTCTAACTCTATCATCTGTCGTTCTTCACTATATAAAGACCTCTAATTAAATAGACTCGTGAATACTTAGCCATGCAAGTCAAAATTAAGCTAAATTTGGATTAGCTTTCATTAAGACTATATCAAATTAAAGTTTTGGGTTTTCAAGCCACCTATAGGATCTTGCACTTTCTTGGACTTTTTCAAGTTTAGAGAATGCGTTTTATAGTTCCCTTGATAAGTGACTTTATAGGATCAATTATAGGAACTTGCGAAAAGTTCTTGTTCTTAACCCGAATGAGTTAAGACTTTCGCGTTTTAAAGCTCCCTATATAAAAGTCTAGCAAAACTTGAATTGAGCGGGTTAAGGAATGTAAATGGCTCCAAATGCCCATCAAGTCGAAAATTAGCTCTTATTCTACCCATCGGAAAGTATACATTCGTGTCTTAAAAACACTTATGAAAACTAAGAAAAATTTTAAAATTTGGCAATTTTTAGCCTTATTAGTAAAACAAATCATTGAAAATTGGAAAGCGTGAGGGCGTAGCAAAGGAAGTACCTATTCACCCCCCTATACTAAAAGTAAACATTGTCCTCAATGTTTCGAGTCTAAAGGTGGAGCACCCCCATACTAGAGACGAAGAGTCGAATGCTTAGGATCTAGCATGGAAAGGGTGATCAACAATATATCTAAAACCGTTTATTAAGTATGCTAAAAGATAATTGTTAGAACAATAAAGGATATGTCAATGGATTCGCGAAAAACTTCTTCAAGCAAACGATGGAGGCTCACGTAAACGAACACGAGAGTCTTTAATCGTAGATGATGATGATCTTCTAGATAACACAATCACAAACAACCACGAGAAAACGAGTTGAAAGGGTACAAGTCCCCTTATTAGTGAATAGTAAGAAAAAAGGATAAGCATGGGATCTCCCCCACGAGGCACCTCGTTTTTTATTACCGAGTCATGAGCTCGACTCGATCCCCTCAATGCTAATTATCATTGGGGAAGGTGACTTGGTCGAGGGCAACCATTAAAGGAATTTCCCCACCAAAGTAGTGCTTAAGCCTATGTCCATTCACCTTGAAATTAGGACCATCATCTTGAGCTAGCTCAATGGTCCCATATGGAAACACTTGTGTAATGGTGAACGGACCCGACCAACGAGATTTCAATTTCCCGGAAAATATCTTAAGTCGAGAGTTAAAAAGTAACACTTGATCACCAACGTTAAAAACCCGGTTTTTAATCTTTGAATCATGAAACTTTTTAGTCTTTTCTTTAAAAATTAACGAATTTTCATAAGCATTATCTCTTAATTCATCCAATTCATTCAATTGTATTTTCCGGTGATCTCCCGCGGTCTTCAAGTTAAAGTTTGCATGCTTAAGGGCCCAATATGCCTTGTGCTCCAATTCAATGGGCAAATGACAATTCTTCCTATAGACTAACTTATAAGGAGTGCAACCAATAGGTGTCTTATAAGCGGTCCTAAAGGCCCATAAAGCATCATCGAGTTTGTCGGACCATGAAGCACGGTTTTCTCCAATTGACCTCTCTAAAATCCTCTTCAAAGCTCGGTTCGAAACCTCGACTTGCCCACTCGTTTGCGGGTGATAAGCCGTAGAAAGACGATGAGTAACTCCATATTTCTTTAGAACCTTTTCGAATTGGTCATTACAAAAATGGGTTCCACGATCGCTTATAATAGCACGAGGGGTTCCGAACCGAGAGAATAGTTGCTTCAAAAACTTCACTACCACACGAGCATCATTAGTAGGCAAAGCCTTAGCTTCAACCCACTTAGAAAGGTAGTCCAACGCGACGAGGATATATTTGTTGCCATGAGACGATGGGAACGACCCCATAAAGTCTATTCCCCATATGTCGAAAATCTCACACACTTGAATTATGTTTTGCGGCATTTCATCACGTTGAGACGATTTTCCTTGACGTTGGCACGAATCACACGACTTCAAAAGTGCGTGTGCATCACGATAGATAGAAGGCCAAAAGAAGCCAGCATCGAACACTTTCTTAGCCGTGAGATTAGCACCGTGGTGACCACCCGTGGGTCCCTCGTGACAAGCTCTAAGGATGTTAGAAGCTTCGGCACCAAAAGCACAACGTCGAACGAGTTGATCTGCACAAATCCGATAGAGATAAGGGTCGTCCCAAAAATAGAACTTGACGTCACGAAAGAATTTTCGTTTTTGTTGTGTCGTCATACCCTTGATTATGAAATTTCCCGCATGGTAATTTGCAATGTCGGCAAACCATGGGGTGGTGTCTTTAGAATTCACTACACCGAGAGTCTCAAGAGGAAATGTTTCGGTGATTTCCTTGTTCTCGAAAACATCTTTGTGAGGATCTTCTAGACGAGAGAGATGATCGGCCGCTAGATTCTCGGCTCCTTTTTTGTCAAGCACGGTGACATCAAATTCTTGGAGGAGGAGCATCCAACGAAGCAATCTCGGCTTAGCATCTTGTTTAGCTAAGAGATACTTGATAGCCGAATGGTCGGTATACACGATGCTTTTAGTCAAGACGAGATAAGGTCGGAATTTCTCAAAAGCATAGACCACGGCAAGGAATTCCTTTTCCGTTGTGGTGTACTTTAATTGAGCCTCGGTCATCGTCTTACTAGCATAGTGGATAGGACGGAAATGCTTGTCATAACGTTGCCCTAAGACGGCCCCTATAGCATAATCACTTGCATCGCACATGATTTCAAAGGGTAATTCCCATTTATGAGCAACAAGAATGGGAGCTTCGGTAAGTTTCCTTTTGAGAGTTTCGAAAGCTCTAACACAATCCTCATTGAAATTAAAAGGAGCATCCTTCTCGAGAAGGTGTGTCATAGGTCGAGAGATTTTCGAAAAGTCCTTGATGAAACGACGATTGGCCTAGGAAACTCCTAACTCCCTTAACGGTTTTGGGATGAGGTAACTTGGCGATGACGTCTACCTTAGCTTTATCGACCTCAATCCCCGCCTTCGACACCTTATGTCCTAAGACGATTCCTTCTTTACACATAAAAGGACATTTTTTCCAATTAAGCACAAGATTGGTTTCTTCACAACGTTTTAACTTTTGCTCGAGATTAGATAAACACGACGTGAACGAATTGACAAACACCGTGAAGTCATCCATAAACACCTCCATCGACTTCTCGATCATATCATGAAAAATCTCCATAATACGCCGTTGAAACGTACCCGGTGCATTACAAAGTCCGAAAGGCATCCTACGATAAGCGAACGTTCCATAAGGACATGTAAACGTAGTCTTCTCTTGATCACGAGGGTCGATAGGGATTTGAAAGTAACCGGAAAAACCATCTAAAAAGCAATAGAATTCATTTCCCGCAAGTCGCCCCAACATTTGATCCATGAAGGGCAAAGGAAAGTGGTCTTTACGAGTGGCGTCATTTAACTTTCGGTAGTCAATACACACTCTCCAACCGGTCACAACACGAGTGGAAATTAACTCGTTTTTTTCATTAGGCACAACGGTCATTCCTCCCTTTTTAGGGACACAATGGATTGGGCTCACCCATGGGCTATCAGATAGAGGATAAATCATTCCCGCATCAAGGAGTTTAAGGACCTCCTTTTTAATGACATCGTGAATTTTGGGATTCACCCTTCTTTGACTTTGAATTGCGGGTTTGTAGTCCTCCTCCATTAAAATCTTGTGAGTACAAAATTTTAGGTCAATACCCTTAATGTCGGAAATTTTCCACGCAATTGCCCCTTTATGAGCCTTAAGAACTTTCAAGAGCTCGGTTTTTTCATCATTAGCAAGTCCTTTTGCAATAATAACCGACAAATTGTCATCTCCTTCCAAGAATGCGTATTCAAGGTGAGAAGGAAGATCTTTCAATTCAAGGATAGGTGGTTCCTCGATTGAAGATTTTGGTTCAACACTCATAACTTCCGTCGGCGGAAGAAATGGTGGAATATAAGTATCATCACTAATCAACACCTCATCTTCATTTTTGATTTCATTTGAAGTGAGATCGCCTCCTTGGAATGGAGTGAGATTTGGTGTGGAATTAGCAAGAATCGGATCCAAAATAGTGGGATTGCCACTTGACGAGCTATCAGAAAAACCTAACACTTCTTGTGAAAACTCATCGCAAACCACATCAACGATGTCAATGTGATTGATGGTAGCGATTGCATAAACATGAGAAGGTTTCGAGTTTTGAGTAGCGTTTATAACAAATTCCTCGTCGCTGAATCTCAAAGTGATAGTTCTCGCATGAACATCGATAAGCGATCTCGAAGTATCTAGAAATGAACGACCTAAAATTAGAGGAACTTGAGGATCCGCGGGGATGTCAACTACTATAAAATCAACGGGATAACTACTATAAAATCAACGGGATAGTAGAACTTCCCCACTTTCACGAAAACATCTTCGGCTACTCCACATGCTAAAATCGTAGAATGATCGACCATCTCGATAGACATGTTCGAAGGAATAAGAGCCGGAAGCGAAAGCGATTTCCAAATGGAAAATGGCATCAAATTAATGCTCGCACCAAGATCGGCCAAGGCGAGGCATTCTTTCATATCTTGTATGTCACAAGGAATGAAAAACTTTCCGGGGTCACCAACTTTTTCCGGTATGCGGTTAAGATAAACCGAAGAACAATTAGCAAGCTTTGAAAGCTTTTCCTTATCGCTCATCATACTTTTAAAAGTGGAAGAGAAACAAGGCATATACAACAACGCGTCGGCTAAACTCACATCAAAATGCACTTGTTGAAACATTTTTATAAAAAGCTCGATTTGTTGTTTGTTACGTTCTTGCATTTTCTCTTTGTTTCGTCTCGAATGGTAGGGTAAAGGTGGTGTGGGTTGGTCATTAGGCAACGGCCTTGGAAACTCGGGTTCCACAATTGGTATTGGTCCAACCGTAGGTGTGGTATGAGCGGTACTTCGTGGGATTGTAATGTGCTCCTTTTTGACCATCACCTTGGGCTCTTTCTCGATTTCCTTCTCCGTAGAAGTACTTGGACGAGAGATTGGTTCCTTGAAAGTTTTACCACTTCGTGTAGTAATAACCTTCATTTCTCCCTTCGGGTTTGCAATGGTATCACTAGGAAGACCACCCGAGGAAGAGGGTTTACACATGATTGCTTCAAACATCTTAGCCATTCGGTCCTCAAATTTTGATTGCCTAGCATCCGCTTTTAATAACTCTTGCTTAATCTCATGTTGTCCTAATTCCATCTTTTGTTGATTTTGTTGAAGACGTTGGACATTTCCTTCCATTTTATTTGCATGAGTTTTAAGTTCATTAGCAAGTTCATTTTTAAGCTCGTTTTTCAACTCGGATCTTAAGCTAATCATCTCACATTGCATGTTATCAAATTTAGCATCATTTGCTTTAGCATAATCCAAAAATTCTCCTTGAAGATTTTTAGTGTGAGCATTTTGAAAACCTTGTGTAGTGTTTTGAAAATCACGGTTTTGATTTTGATTAGTGACTTGTCCATTCCCATTTTGATAATTCCCCTTGTTGTAGTTACGTGAATTGCCTTGGTAATTACCACCTTGGTTGTTGTTTCGATAGTTATTAGCATTTTGATTTGGTGGAGCTTGATTTGGGCGGGAACCTTGACCGTTTTGGGAATAAGTTCCCGTTGCTACATAAGCACTCGAAGTGTTACCATCCGCGGTAATGCACTCAGAAAGATCATGAGCTCCTCCACAAGACAAACAACTCTTAGCAACCGCTTTAACCGAAGCGGAATTTGAAGCTTCTTGAGCTTTCCAATGGGACATAAGATTAGCAAATCTATCAAAAAACCGATTTTCCTCATTAGCTTCATCATGTAAGGCATTAATGCAACAAGACGATGATGACGATGACGAACCCAAATTGGCAACACTAGGTGTGTTACGAGGGCTATAAACCTTAGATCTATTTTCGATGATTTGTAAAGCCTCATTTGTCGTCTTGCACAAAAAATTACCACCCGCGGCGGCATTCAAATAATCTTGTTCATGATCATTAAGCCCATTATAAAAAGTATCAACTTGATGTAATTCTGAAAAATCATGGTGTGGACATTCATGTAACATTTCTTTAAAGCGTTCCCATGCCATTGAAAAACTTTCATTATTTCTTTGCACAAATCGTGAAATCTCATTTTTCAAATGTGTTGTTTTAGATGGTGGAAAAAACTTGTTCACAAACTTGTTCACAAAATCGAATTTGGCGGTTCTTTCTCAAGCCAAATTTTTGCGGGTCCATCTAACGAGTATGGAAACAACATCATCTTAATGGCGTCATGTGGAACATCCTTAAACTTGCTAGTAGCGGTGAGACGGTTAAAATTCCTAATGTGATAGTGCGGGTTGTCTTTCTCATGACCTCTAAACATATTTGCTTGCAACATCGACATTAAACTCGTCTTAATCTCGAAATTCTCCGCAAGGATGGCGGGAATCACAATAGCCTCTCCAAAACCCTCGGTGGGTGCTTGTAGCAACTCCATCATAGTACGATTAGCCATGACAATTTCTTGTTCTACAATAGGTTCAACAATTGGAGGTTGTTCAAAAATCAACGTCTCTTGATTGGCTTGCTTTTGAAGACGTTTAAGAGCTCGTTTTGCTTGATTACGAGTGATCATAAACTTCACGAAGAATGGGAGGTGAGCAAAGAAGATTCTTTTTTGGTGTTTTGTGAATTTTCAATTTTTTTGTGTTTTTGATTGTATTTAGTTTTTTTTTGAATTTTGGTGTATCTTCGTAGACAACAATCTACAAAATCTCTCCTCGAATCAAACTCTTGATTAAAGAAGCCTCAAAGGAATGAAAACGATCACGTGGAGTGAACGCCTTCGAATGACTTTAGAACTTTGGTGAAAACCAAATTGTTCAAGAGGTTTTAATCACAAAGAAACCAAGCAAATATATTATATGTAATAATACTTTGGGGCAAAACCCTCGATTAGCCTTCAATCTCAAAATACTCACAAGCAAGCGGGGAAACGAGGCGGTGCGAAGCAGTTAAGAGCTTTTTTCCTTAGGGTATATTTTATAATACCCGCCTTATACCCACCTTATGGTTTGTATTTTTCAAAATCGAGCTTCACGAAAGTATTTATCTATTTTTGCCTTTTTCTTTTCGTTTGAGATTCGAATACAATAATTAGGAGATCAAATCCCAATTAAGGTTGTGTTTTCACACTTTTGGAGATATTGTTTATTGATTGTGATACTTAATACAATATAGTAATAATATTTTCACAAGAAAAACCAAGAAAACCAATAATACGTATTAGTAGAGTTCTACTAATACAAATACTATATATGGTTAATATTAAAAACAACAATTCAAATTAATCACGACACATCTCCCCGGCAGCGGCGCCAAAATGATTGCGGTAAAATACGTCCTTTAGGAAAAGGAGCGTAAAAGCGGAGAGTATTAAACAAATGATTTTAGGAAAAACCAAGTGTTAATGACCCTTATGAAGTTCCAAGTTCGTTTCCCAAATAGGTATATGTGTGTGAAAAACTTGTTAAATGTTTTTTATTAATGATTGGTTTTAGAAGGGGATGAGAAAAGAAGATGACGAAGACGTGAAAATACTACTACGACGACAAAACGTAAAACCGTAAAAACTACAAAAATAAAAATTAATTCTAAAAATTACCAAAAATTCACCAAAAATCAAAATAAATAAATTAAGAGTTTACCAATGATCAAAACTTTTTTAGACCTTTTAAATAATTAAATATTCAATTTTTAAATGCTAATTAAAGCCCTAAAAATCAAATAAATTATCAAAAAGCCCAAATAAAGATTTTTCAATTGGTAAACCTCTAAAATGACCTAAATAGATTAAAAACTATTTTTAGAAATTTTTAAACTAATAAAAACTATTTAAAATGATTTAAAAACTATTTAAACTTAAAATAATTATAAAAATTAATCTAAAAGTGATAAAATTATTCTAAAAGTTGCTAAATTCCTATTTTAATGTATTAAAGCTATGAAAAATGTAAAAAGTTGGAAAATATGAAATTTGAAAAATAATAATAAAATAATATTAAAATAATATTAAAAATCCAAAAATTATAAAAATTCTAAAAACTTGCAAACTAGTTTATTTTAACCTAAATAAACAGAAAATCAAAATGAAATGACCAGAATACCCCTATTGGGCCCTCAAATGGGCCAAAACTAAAAACAGTCACCCCTTAATGGGCTTTTTAGCCCAAAAAGTCAAACTTGGCCCAATTGACTTGGAAAAGCCCTATCTAACTCAAAATTTAATTCTAAGAACAAAACTCTAAAGGCCCAAAAGTTGAATGTGAGCTTATCACAGCTTAATAAGCAAACAACTTATTCTTATTGGGCTTTTTGGCCCATTAAGCAATAAGCTAATGCCATAAGCTCTAATTTGACACACAACCTTCTTTTGGGATGCTTATGAGATCTGTAAAAAGAAATTTTGAAAAAGCACACTCAATAAGCCAGAAATAAGCAAAGTATTATTTCACTAAAAGACAAAATAGTCGTTTTTGAGAAATAAGGCACCTCAGGACTTGATTCAACTTGAAAAAGATCACAAATGGACTCAATAAGCCAAAACAATCAACAAAATTCCAATAAGCAAAACCAATAAGCCAGAATAAGCCAATAAGCACTTATGAAAAAGTCAATTAAGTTGGTTTTCTAGTCAAACCCTAAAGTCAACCCACCAAATGCTCCAGTATGAACAAATGGGTCAAATAATGAGCACCTATTACAAAATCCAAGTTGTTGCTGGTTAAAATAAGCTATTATAGCTTATTGATAAGCTGACACCAGTTTAACACTAGCAGTGGTAACCAGCAGGGGAAAGGAGTTCCACTGCTTTGACTATTTGACTGAGATTTTTAGAGAGTTCTAGTTGGATTCAATTGAAAACAAGGGCACCCTTGTGATCAGTGAACCACAAGGAGTCAATAGCAACAAGAAAATCCAAATTTGGTTCACACAATAAGCCACAAATGATCAAACAGTCACCAGATACCACACAGACATGAAAATAAGCAGTTATGCACTTAATAAGCAGATTTAGCAAGAATAAGCCAACCAAACTTAACAGGATGCATACACAAGTTATATAAACTATGAATAAACACAAATCAACTTGAATCAAACACTGAATCAAAGTAAACAAAAAGATCTAAGCACAAACAGTTACTGATAAGAACATGAACAATATGCAGGCAAGTTTGCTGATCTATTTGACACTAGATCCAACTTCAAGCAGTCAAATCTCTTTCCCTGGTGTGATTAACTAAGGTTTAGCACTTGTTAGCCCTAGCCTAAGCTTAGATCTAGGTGTCCTCAAAATCCTAGCCAATTTTACCAAGTTTCCAAGATTTTATACCCTATTTTATGAATCAATGAGTTTCAAACCTCAAAACCTGCAAACAGATGAACAATAGCAACCAAATAACAGATACTAACACTTGCAAACACAATACCACAACTTAGCAAACCACAAATCCAAATCATGCAGTTGATCCAAGCACTCCTTAATCAACTACTTAACAAAGAAACTTGTGATTTCTACTAATAACCTACCGATTTTAATGATCAAAAACACTTACTAGATAGCAACTAACAGAATCAAACTCAAAAATCACCAGCACAAACACAAGAACACAAAATCAAAGCACCAAATCCAAAACAAGCAGTAACATGAAATTTTGAGAGGAATCTTAACAAGAGGTTATACCTGCCCTCCACAACATCCTAGGAGGGCCAGCTATGCTCCTTGGACCTTGTTCAACAACTAGAACATGACCAAGGTACTTCAAAGAAGAAGATCAAAGCCTGGTGATGTTCAAAGTAGAACAAGGCTTTGATTGTCAAATGTCTTCAACACAAAACAGCAAACAACTCAACCAAGGGCTTAGAACTCTTCCCAGGCTTGGTGTCAACAAGCTTGAAGGAGCTCAAGGCTTATGGCTAAGGGTTAGTACACAACAATAAGCAAAAATCAGAAACTAGGATTTTAAGGCCTTTGAACCTTGAAAACCTTATGAACCTAGACGTGCCTTAACCACAAGATTAAGGAAGGTTTAAACAATCAAATGGAACTCAGATTTAGGCTATTCTAACATCAACTTTTAATCAAATCAAAAAGAGAATTCAAAATTTTCAGAAATTCAACTTTTATTAAACTTAAAAAGGAATTACAAAGATTGATAGCCTAAAACTGGAACAAAGGGACTCTCACATGTTGAGGTCTCCTTTTATAGGCAAATGCCTGGCTACACTATTCACAAACCCTAGAAGTGAATTATCTAAAATGCCCTTGAGTGCTTCTAGATCATTTGATGGAATGAGCTATCCAAATGCATCTTATACGTTCATTTTAGCTTTGTGATCAAGCAAAGAGTGTCAGCTATTGATTTTGCCACGTAGGATTACTTGGAGGCTAAGTTGTGTTTTGATTGGGTGACGTGTTGAATGGTGGGGCCTTTTGGTGAGTGGAGATGAGGGTTTTTGGTGTGGGATGTGTTCCTGTGCGTGTGAATTAAGCGTGGGTTAGGGTAATTGTTTTTTACCCTTTGTTTAAGTTGATGGTAATTCTGGGTGGATGAACATGAACAGTGGTAAATTTTGATCCAAAAAAGGTGGGTTGATGTGTTTGGCGCGTGTTTGTGAGTATTTGAACTTTAAGAAATGGCAATAGCAGCCCTTGTGTTTTGGGAAATATGGTAAAACAAGTATTTCAGCCTTAAAAACGAATCCCCTTTGTAAATAACTTTCACATCTTTACACTTTTGGCACAAACTTTTGGAAAAAGGTTTACAAGGGTTGTTTTTGCCATTTTGAGATTTTTCAAGGGCTGATCTTGGACATTCTTGATCTTCAAAGGTCTTCAATGTATCTTTGGCATCATGAGGGACCATTATTGGCAATTTGGAATTGTTGAGGGACTAAACTTTCCATTTCTTCAAAGTTGAAGGACCATTTGTGTTATTTTGACAAACTTAAGGGACCAACTTATAATTATCAATATACAAGGGTTTTAAGTGTCATTTTTTCAATTAATGAGGATCAATCTTGCATATCTTGAAGTCTTCAAGGGTATTTGTTGAATATTCCATGAATTAAGGCCCGGTTCTTTGTACGGCTTCGTTTCTCGTGTCCGTTTTTCCTTGTATCTTGTGATCTTTTATCTTTTTCACGATATCCATACCTAAAATACACAAGTAAACAAACACAAGCATATATATGGTATATTATGACATTTTTATGCATTTAAAGCCCGAAAAGAACGATGAGATCATGTATAAATGCCATCTCATCACTCCCCCATACTAAGCCATTGCCGTGCCCTCAAGCAATGCTAGAATAAAGTATCTAAGCATCACCAAAGTTCAATTTTATTAACCTTTATTAAAGAGTAAAAGACTTGCAACATACTACGAAGATGTGTAAAGACATAATGTATGATTTTCATCACAAAAGTGACTTTTCGGGTCAAAGAATAGAAACAAGCAAATGTCCCTTAGAGTAAACTTCTTCATCCTTGATTGTCATACATTCCATGCCAAGTGAAAAAACGAGATCATTGTTGGTACAAGTCACAATGCTAACACTACTCATACGTCCAAATTGTGTAATACTTTTTCTCCCCGGAATCCTAGTTATTATAAAAGGAAATGGGTTACTAGCATTTTTTATCTATTTGTCATGGATCACAAGTGATTCATATTAACTTATTTGAGTAGTTATTAGTCCGAAAGCAAAATATCACGATTTATTCGATAGTTAGCCGAAGGACAAAATCTTTTAAAACGGCTTCTCGTGTATCTCCTTAAGTTCATATCTTGGCATAACTCGTTTCACGATTTGAGACCTTTCTCGGACCGATATTTGGCATGTACTTCATACTTCAAATCTTGGGAAGACGTTCTTGAAATTATGGTCTTCTCTTCATATATTTGGAATTTCTTCACTTGACGTTTTTGAGAGATTCTTCATATTTGAACCACGACTTCATCATTTTTCTTCAATCTTTACTTTGGATTTTGATATACAACGATCCGCCTGCTTTTCGGACTTGGATATATTTATCCTCATACCTTGTAAGGGTCTTTTTGGATAGACTTTCTCCATGATCTTTAGGGGAGTAATTTCTTTTCGTCGTGTGTCTTGATCCTTCATATTGATTTAGGAATAATGATACTTCACATCATCTTGGATCTTTAGCAAAAATAGAGCTCCTCATGCCTTGTTAGGGCCTTTTTGGATGATCGCCAATCTTCGCGTCCCGCTTCAATAAGTTATGCCTTGGCTATGAACTCTATTCAACCCCGAGAAACTTTTAAACGATCTTGCGCTAGAGGCTAAGTAACCTTTCAAATCGTACGACCTTACTTATTGCAATTATGATTTATTCCTAATGCATTGATCTTATGGGAAGAAAAAGCAACAATTAAAAACATATGAGTTTTTGAAAGAACATTTTCATGTTCTACGTATAGCATGATCACTTGTCTAACTCTATCATCTCTCGTTCTTCACTATATAAAGACCTCTAATTAAAGAGACTCGTGAATACTTAGCCATGCAAGTCAAAATTAAGCCAAATTTGGATTAGCTTTCATTAAGACTATATAAAATTAAAGTTTTGGGTTTTCAAGCCACCTATAGGATCTTGCACTTTCTTGGACTTTTTCATGTTTAGAGAATGCGTTTTATAGTTCCCTTGATAAGTGACTTTCTAGGATCAATTATAGGAACTTGCGAAAAGTTCTTGTTCTTAACCCGAATGAGTTAAGACTTTCGCGTTTTAAAGCTCCTTATATAAAAGTCTAGCAAAACTTGAATTGAGTGGGTTAAGGAATGTAAATGGCTCCAAATGCCCATCAAGTAGAAAATTAGCTCTTATTCTACCCATCGTAAAATATACATTCGTGTCTTAAAAACACTTATGAAAACTAAGAAAATTTTTAAGATTTGGCCATTTTTAGCCTTATTAGTAAAACAAATCATTGAAAATTGGAAAGCGTGAGGGCGTAGCAAAGCAAGTACCTATTCACCCCCCCATACTAAAAGTAAACATTGTCCTCAATGTTTCGAGTCTAAAGGTGGAGCACCCCCATACTAGAGACGAAGAGTCGAATGCTTAGGATCTAGCATGGAAAGGGTGATCAATAATATATCTAAAACCGTTTATTAAGTATGCTAAAAGATAATTGTTAGAACAATAAAGGATATGTCAATGGATTCGTGAAAAACTTCTTCAAGCAAACGATGGAGGCTCACGTAAACGAACACGAGAGTCTTCAATCGTAGATGATGATGATGATCTAGATAACATAATCACAAACAACCACGAGACAACGAGTTGAAAGGGTACAAGTCCCCTTATTAGTGAATAGTAAGCAAAAAGGATAAGCATGGGATATCCCCCACGAGGCACCTCGTTTTTGATTACTGAGTCATGAGCTCGACTCGATCCCTCAATGCTAATTATCATTGGGGAAGGTGACTTGGTCGAGGGGAACCATTGAAGGAATTTCCCCACCAAAGTAGTGCTTAAGCCTATGTCCATTCACCTTGAAATTAGAACCATCATCTTGAGCTAGCTCAATGGTCCCATATGGAAACACTTGTGTAATGGTGAACGGACCCGACCAACGAGATTTCAATTTCCTGGAAAATATCTTAAGTCGAGAGTTAAAAAGTAACACTTGATCACCAACGTTAAAAACCCGGTTTTTAATCTTTGAATCATGAAACTTTTTAGTCTTTTCTTTAAAAATTAACGAATTTTCATAAGCATTATCTCTTAATTCATCCAATTCATTCAATTGTATTTTCTGGTGATCTCCCGCGGTCTTCAAGTCAAAGTTTGCATGCTTAAGGGCCCAATATGCCTTGTGCTCTAATTCAATGGGCAAATGACAATTCTTCCCATAGACTAACTTATAAGGAGTGCAACCAATAGGTGTCTTATAAGCGGTCCAAAAGGCCCATAAAGCATCATCGAGTTTGTCGGACCATGAAGCACGGTTTTCTCCAATTGACCTCTCTAAAATCCTCTTCAATGCTCGGTTCGAAACCTCGACTTGCCCACTCGTTTGCGGGTGATAAGCCGTAGAAAGACGATGAGTAACTCCATATTTCTTTAGAACCTTTTCGAATTGATCATTACAAAAATGGGTTCCACGATCGCTTATAATAGCACGAGGGGTTCCGAACCGAGATAATAGTTGCTTCAAAAACTTCACTACCACACGAGCATCATTAGTAGGCAAAGCCTTAGCTTCCACCCACTTAGAAAGGTAGTCCACCGCGACGAGGATATATTTGTTGCCATGAGACGATGGGAACGGCCCCATAAAGTCTATTCCCCATATGTCGAAAATCTCACACACTTGAATTATGTTTTGCGGCATTTCATCACGTTGAGACGATTTTCCTTTACGTTGGCACGAATCACACGACTTCACAAGTGCGTGTGCATCACGATAGATAGAAGGCCAAAAGAAGCCGGCATCGAACACTTTCTTAGCCGTGAGATTAGCACCGTGGTGACCACCCATGGGTCCCTCGTGACAAGCTCTAAGGATGTTAGAAGCTTCGGCACCAAAAACACAACGTCGAACGAGTTGATCCGCACAAATCCGATAGAGATAAGGGTCGTCCCAAAAATAGAACTTGACGTCATGAAAGAATTTTCGTTTTTGTTGTGTCGTCATACCCTTGATTATGAAATTGCCCGCATGGTAATTTGCAATGTCGGCAAACCATGGGGTGGTGTCTTTAGAATTCACTACACCGAGAGTCTCAAGAGGAAATGTTTCAGTGATTTCCTTGTTCTCGAAAACATCTTTGTGAGGATCTTCTAGACGAGAGAGATGATCGGCCGCTAGATTCTCGGCTCCTTTTTTGTCAAGAACGGTGACATCAAATTCTTGGAGGAGGAGCATCCAACGAAGAAATCTCGGCTTAGAATCTTGTTTAGCTAAGAGATACTTGATAGCCGAATGGTCGGTATACACGATGCTTTTAGTCAAGACGAGATAAGGTCGGAATTTCTCAAAAGCATAGACCACGGCAAGGAATTCCTTTTCCGTTGTGGTGTACTTTAATTGAGCCTCGGTCATCGTCTTACTAGCATAGTGGATAGGACGGAAATGCTTACACAATACATACTTGAGATGTACTTTATACGGGCACATGGCAGATTCTTCCATCGTTGCCCCTGATTCTTTGTTGCCCTAGGACAAATCAGGAAAAACATGTTTTTTGACCTAGTTTGTGCATTGCCAATGTTTTTTGGACCCTTTTGATAGTTTTCCCTTAATATTAATGTATTCAAAATCATCATAGCACAACACCCTCTATTTGATCGAGATTGGTTTGATTTGACATTTATAAACAAAAAGTAAACCAAACCAATCCATTTAATACAAACATGATTTACAATTAGATGATTCTTTTTACTCGAGATATTATGCATAAAATATATACTATACCTATTTCCTCTTTTGCTAATTAATTTAATTTCGCCTGTTTAATTTATATCAATACTCGAATAGACCCATCCGTAATTTACTGGGTCAAAACTGCCACCTCTTCATGCACCTGTCCAGATCAAGTGACCAGGACAATTAAAGGCTCTTTAAAGTAGGGCTATCCTACTATCGTCAAGAAATCTAAAATGCTCAACAGCAAAGCATAACCCTTAATAGGCTAACAAGTTTTTTCCATGTAGCTTAACATTTTTCATGTAGTAGGTCTAACTGACAATTATAGTTGGAAATATTGAACCAGGTCTTATTTATCTGATGATGCAACTAGAAATGCCACAAAAATAAAATCGATGGAGTAACTAAGGTATCTTTCCTGACAGAATCAGACTACGTCCACCCCTTCACCTGAGGTAATCTCAGTAACGCGTTCAACAAAACTTTCTTCTTTGATGATGATGACATGTTGGCACCCATCTTCCGTGGCTTGTACAACTTTCTCTTTGGTTGAGACAGTTCCAATAACAGTCGCTCCAAGTGCGTTTGCCCATTGACACAATAATGATCCAACACCACCTACTGTAGCATGCACAAGGATTGTATGTCCACGTTCCACCTGTTAAAATACAAGTCTCAATTAATTTAGCTTTTGAAAAAGGTGGCAAAATAAACCAGTTGTGTGGGTTTAATAGCGTTTCCATACGACCATACCGGTACATACATCAAACCCGAAATAAATAGCTATATAAAACAAATCAGGTCAGAATGTGTCGGCTAGTCCCAAAACAATGTCTTTTGTTACTGATCTCATTAAGAATATAACTTTCATTATAATGATTAATCAGGATTTAGTATTATACTGATGAGGGTTTAACATTTTGGATACATATTCATTCGGGTGACCTCCAACCTAGCCGTGCGCATTTCGGGTTTTTTGCCATAACCGGTTACTACCCTACCCTACCCGGTTTTTTGGTCAAACCCGGTCAAACCGGGTAGACCCAATAACCGGTTAGGGTCGGGTAGTGTTTTGAGGGTAAAAAACCCTAACCGGTACTAACCATTAGGGTCGGGTATAAACCGGGTAGGGTAGGGTTAACCGGGTACAAACCGGTTTTTTTCTTCCCTTTTGCCCACTGTCGACAAGTTGTTCCTCTATTTGCATTGTCAATTCTTCTCCTATATGGCCAGTATTGGTTTCTACGAGTTGAAATATAACTAGTATTATACTTTTACATGCGAAAAACAATGGAGTATTTCTTGAATAAAGCTACTGAGTATAGGGGTATTTATAGTCATTCTTATAAATTGTCAGTAAATATATAAAATACCAGGGTATTTATGGTTAATCATTTACTCTCATACACGAAAGTGACAAAATATCAACTTTCATAAACTTTTACCTTGCGTCTTCTTCAATGATGCACCTGCAAAACAATGTCCGACGTTAAAAAAAAAACCAGGTACTAACCGGTTCTTTTGTACCCGGTTCCATACCCGGTTCTATAATACCCGCTTTATACCCGATCGCATGCTCAGAAAGTGTAACCGGTTAGTACCCGGCGGTTATGTCCATACCCTAACCGGTTATTGTCAGTAACCGGTTATGACAGGGTCCGGGTCCGGTTTTTCTTTCGGGTTCGGTTTCGGTTCCGGGTATTATGTGCACGGCTACTCCAACCTATGTGACCCACACAATTTTTTCAACCTCTATCCATAATAACTAGTTCTCTAGCGTGTTATCTAGCCATTAGTGGCCAAATAAAGCACAAATTACACCATTTTCCATAAACTGGTCATAGTCGTCACACCAGTAAGATATTGAATCAAACAATAAAAACGGGCTTCTACTAAGATAGAAGATATACCAAAAGTTTCATCTGCAAAATATTTAGTAATAGAACGAATAGTGGACATCCATGGATATCTACCCAGGTTTATTATATAATTCATTTGTCTTGCAAAAATCGGAAAGCATTTTTCTTCAAGAATCCCATGAAAAATGTCTCATTTCTATTTTCTTTTTCTAGTATTATCCCAATTTAACATTACCTTTTTCAGATTATCATTAATACAATTGTATCAATCGCGCTAATTCTAATTTTTGATCAACAAGATTCCTCTATTTGTATAATTGTATTTATGCTATATTAGATCTTGACAAACAGTAAACCTGTTTATTTAGATAAGCAAGTCAGACGTTACAAGTTTGGATTACCAAAACTGAAGTTTTCCAATGGTTTCTTGTGTACGAATAAAATGTATGTATCCAAGTTCCAAATCCTCTCAACAATCCTTTTGGTTCTATTATTTAATATGCAATAAACAATGAAGAATCAAGTTAAAAGAATATCATTATAAAACCTATTTCTTGAATTTCTGCAAGTTCTAGGGTCTGACCATTAGCTCACATCCAATCACTGTTGGCATAGAATGATGAAACAAGTCATGTTTTTGTGCAAAACAGTTGGAATTGACCAGCAAACACTCTTTGTCTTTTTTTAATAACTAGCTATTGTGTTACATATGATTCAGAAACAATGAAAGCATGCAACAATAATCTAAATTCTTCAAATAAATCGATTATGAAGGACTTGGGCGACCTTCAATCTGTTGGACCCATTATCTTTTTACCAAAAATCTGTTGATGTGACTCGTTTGAGATACAATAGGATTCAAACAGTCATAAGCAAATGGATAAAAAAAAGCCACATCTAGAAAACAAAAACACTCATTATAAGACAAAATTGACAGCCTGAAAACTCACCTAGGAACTGAGCAGTCATTCCCTTCAGCATAACAAACGCTGCTACACAAGGGTTAAAAGAAGAAGGGACATGCGCCACTTTATCAATAGGAAGTATCTGCTCTTCGGCATATGCCACTACAACAAATTTGCCCATTATTCACACTTTTTTCTTCACAGTTTACAAACTGTGAACATTTTATTTTAAAATGTTCACATTTATAAGTGTGTTAAAGGTTCTTCACACTTATTTATGTGATATTATAAAAAGTTCACACTTAAAAATGAGATGTTAAATATTTTTTCTTTACGCTTTTTAACGTGAAGAATTAAAAAAAGCTCGCTCTTCTATGCGTGATCTTTTTTTGCCACATTAATAAACAAAACCGAATGTGTATTGGAGAAAAAGCTCACGCTTATTTGTGTGATGTTTCTTTTTCATACAAAATATCCAATAATTTATGATACAACTTAAGGGGCTGCCATAAATTAAAAAAAAAAAACTAACTCAACAAACTCCTCCGCTTCTTATCATCAAATTAAATTTCAACAAACTCAACATACTCCTCCGCTTCGATCAAAACTATTCAACAAATCTTAACTTTTAATCCATCAAAATAAATTTCAGTTCATCAATTTGATGAGTTCGATCAAATCGTTTCGATCTTTCACTCTTATCGATTCATTAAAATCTTATCGATTGATCGATCAATAACCAGATCTGAAGATGGTGATTTTTGATCGGTATGTACGATAAGCTTCAGATCCGTCACTCTTAGGATGTACTTAATATGTTTGTAAATTAGTTAGCTCAAAGAAGGTGATTTTTTTTCATATTATTGAATCTCACAGTTAGGTTAGTGTGTGGGTGTTTGGTTGAGATGGTTGTATAAACTTGCAGTCGTTGTTAGTTTAATTGTAAGGTAGGTGTTATTACTGGAATCGTGGTCAGTTTGAGTCGCCCAAGGTGTCTGCGGTAGTTGCGGTAGCTGCGATTAGGTTTAATGATTATGTAAGGCCTATAGGGAATAGTGATCAAAGTAGTAGCGTTCATCAAGGTGTGTATTTGTACAGAGGAGGTAGTGGTGGTGGTGGAAGTTCATAAATTAGAGGTTAAATTGGCTAATTATTATAATAAATGATGGAATTTGCGGTGTTTGATTTTAGGTGGAGGTGGATATATTGAGGAAGAGGAGACCGAGCGCAATAGAGGCGGGGGACGTGAGGGCAGTCAAGGCGGAGATTGGCCATGCATCGAGGGTAATATGTTTTTTTTCTTTCGATTTTGTAATGTTAAGACATAACGTATCATAGAGTTCTTCCGTTATGTGTTTGTTTAGATTATATATGCGAGAATGCAATGCGTAGGTAAATGTGAATTAGGTGTTAGCCATGGAGATTTATGGTATGATAGCGCGATAGATGTCAATAAGGTGTTAAGTGTACGTATGTTTTGAAGTCAAGTTGGTTTGTTGATGCTGCTACTTCATCAATTTTTTTGCACATAACATGTATGATGATATGTCTATTAGAGAATTTTACTGCTCTAATTAACAACAATTTGACGGGAACTATTCTGATATCTTTAACTAAAATAAAATATTCTACATATCCCGATTATATGGTGATTGGGGCTTTAGAAGAGTAATTTACAGCCATTGGACACATAATAAATGACTTAGTAGATGAATCAGAGGTCGGTTCTACAAAGTAACAGAATAATGACCTTGGTGAAGATTGATCAACGTTTATGTACCCAACAAATTGTTTAAAGGTAACAACAATTTGACGGAGTCCAGGAAGACCATCCATCAATAGATGGTTGTCTTCCTCGCCCTTTTTTAATTCATTAGTGGATAAACCAGAATTCCAGGAATGTTTTTCACTAGATATTTTTATAACCGGAAACACAATCATGTCTAGAACGTCTGAAATTCATCAGAGATGGACCTTCTGTTAACACTTAGCAGCCCATAAGATGTAGATTCTAGTTCTCTTGGTCCAGTCAACACGGTTGATGCCCATGATTTTTAGCCTCATCAGTTTGTTCTCGAGAAAGGAACTTCTGATGATCAACAAGAGAAAAAGTGGGGTGTCGTGAAGGCTGTGGACGCAAATGAGAAGACGGTGAAGGTAATGTGGGAATGTGGAACCGAAGAAAAGTGCATATGAACTACTCGATCACCCTGACTATTCGTATAGTCAGGGTGACCTCATGTTAAGGCTACATAAAGGGCAAAAATTTGAGAATATGGAAGCTACTACGAAATGCAGTACAAATATTTACTTGTATAATATCTGGATTGTTATTGGCTTCATAAATGGCAATGTTGAAGTCAAATGGGCAGCTGGTTTTACGTCTAAGGTACAAATTTCTATTATCGGAACTAAATACATCTTTGTGTTTGTGTATATTCCGTATTTTTCTTGATTATCCACAATAATTTCTTATACAAACATTATATCTTATAATTTAACACTCGTACAGGTTGCACCTCATGACATTTTTCAAGTGGAAAAGTCTGAAAGCATATCAGCCACACCATCGCCTAACAATGACACCATCGACCTAAATCATGAGAATCTAGGCATGACACAAGAGATAAGGTAAAAGCCGACCCCGCTTTTGTTTTTTGTAGCATATTATAGCGTTGCTCATTGAGGTTTGAGTTGTTACTCTATATGTTTAGGATTTGTCGGATTCTGATGATGAAGAGAAGGATTGCTTAAAGACTTTATATGATTCGACTACTTTCAATGTCCCACGAGCTGCTATAGGGTTTTTATCCAATGTCGCTATGAATCTTTTTGGATTTCCACTATACACGTCATTGTCTACCACTTCACACCACGTCCTCAACAACAAATCAGTAACTAGTTTTGACAACAGGAAAGATAATCAGGAGCTCGTTGAAACATCCTCCGAGATGCCGTTAAAAGAAGCTGAAGAGTTTAAGAATGATTCATTTTTACCATCCGGAAAAAATGTGAATGAAATTAAGCAATTTGACATGGTCAATGACTGCTCAAACCACACCACTTTGTTAATAGTCTTGGGAAGGGCTCGATATCAAGTCAGGTAGAGATCGTCTACATAATCAGACTCACCTTGTTGCATATTTAGTAATTTAACCCACTTATTAATATTTTTCGGTTTCTGACAGGTGAAAAAATGTTGGCTAAATAAAGTTCAGAAAGAATGGAACATTTTGGCAAACGATCTTCCAGGTCAAAAATTCAGTCTGTTTTAGTCTCGACTTTTTTTTCCGTACCGAGGCAGAGATTGTGGTCGGGATTGGGTAGACGTCAAACACACTTTGTCCAAATTAAAATCTTTTTAAAAATAAATTTTTACCAAGGTGATTGCAAAATTTATTTATGGTATTTTTGGATTAAAGATATTCAGTTGCCATAACTTTACCCATATCCCTTTTGGTGAAGTTTTCTACATTACCCAATTGAGGTCCTAAAGATTAAACACACCATTTGAGCTCTTGGATATCAAACGAACCTTGACTTATTCTGAAATAAATGGAACCAAATTGTGAAATGATCTTTATGCATCATTTGAGGGGAACACCAAGTAATAAATATTGAATCTTTGTGCTTATTTTGACAGAAACAATATATGTCCATGTCTTTGAAGAGAGGATGGATTTATAAACCAATGCCACCTTGCATTCTTGATGTAGATTCTGATGTGATCTTGTGTGAGTCTATATAATTACAAGGTTGTTCATTGGCTGGTCGTCTTTTCTACTTTGATCCTGTTGGTCGAATTCGTCACTTTGGGTATACCAAAATCTTGTGGTTACATGATGAACAAGTCTCAGCTCACATGCACTTTAGGAATGGTATATGTTCTCTAATTTCCAACGAAAGATAAAATCGTTCTATGCAGGTTTATTATACTTGGCATTTAATGAATCCTGGAGCAAGTTTTTAAGACACCGACAGATTGTGGTTGGTGTTTCCGAAGTAGTTAGTATTCAGTTGAAGTTCAACTGTTGATGGTAGGTCAGGGTAAAAAGTGTCTTGTCAGGTAAACTGTTATATGTAGATAGTAATTTTGTGCGACCCTTCGAGTCCATGTCTAACACAACGTTTGCACGAGGTTGATAAATAAAGTCATAATCTTGTTCAATAGGAGAAATATTATGAATCATTAGCGGTGCAAGTGTGCGATTATTGTTTTCTAATACTTCTGCAGTTTTTTGCAGGTCGAGATTGGTTCACAGAACACTCCTGAGCTTTGGATTCCCAAGCTATAAAAATAATTGTTCTTTGTTAATCTGAACTAGAAGTATGTGAAAACACGAATAGTGTCATAAGCTGCACAGAATTATTTATCGTGTGGATTAAATGTAACTTTGAATTTGAATGTTATCACTTTCTGATAATCAAATTTAAACATGTATGCATAATTCATTTTACTGATTTGCCTTGTGTATGCATGGGGTGATGACATTTGGGTTGTTAGCGACGAGCCTTGTCGTCACTAAACCCAAATTGTTTTTGTGTTATTGGTTAAAAAACTTCACGCTTAAAAGTGTGAAAAAATAAAAGTTCACACTTAAAAGTGTGAAGATTTTCTTTTAACTTATAAAGAATTGTTTCAAAATCTTCGCACTTAAAAGTATGAAGATTTAAAACCTCACACTTAAGAGTGTGAAGAAATGTATTAAAATTATCACACTTTGAAGTGCGATGAATTCTTTTAAAAATCTTCACACTTTAAAGTGTGAAGTTTTTTGTAAATCTTCACATTTAAGAGTGTGAAAATATTTGTTACACCAACATTGTTCACACATAAGTAAGTGTGAACATTTAAATTCTTCACATTTTAATATGTGAAAATAAGCTAAAATAAGTGTGAACAATCACATATTTTGTTGTAGTGTGCTCCCATTGAAGTCCCAGCATAAGCAACAATATCTCCAACTTGCCTGGTGGTCAACCTAGTATCAACAGCAGTTACAACTCCCACTGCCTCCATACCTTCATATAAAAGATATATATACTTAATTATATGAACCAACAATAACCTCAGATCGACAATTCAGCCATTTACAGACTCTAACGAGGTCATTGTTTTTTCTACCACTAACAACGCAATAATCTCCTTTCTAGGATGTTCCATAATAGTAACGAGGTCACAGGTTTACAAAGACTTAATCCGAACGCATCGATTTGTTCATTAGTAATCAATTAAAAAATATGGGTCCATAAGAATAAAGGTGTTTCATTTCCACTATCAATATACGGGTTAGAAATCTGGTAAATGGTAAAATACATCTGACTAACAATGAGATAACATACCTGGTGTAAAAGGAACTGAAGTTGCCTTGTAAACACCTTTATGGAAATAAACATCAATAAAATTGACCCTTGACCCCAATGGCCTTTTTCTTCACTTTAATCTCTCCGTATTTTGGGTCTCCTAGTTCAGTGTCCTCCCATTTCATGAGCTGTGCAGATTTAAATTAACTTTATAAGCAGTAGCTACAAAAATAAAACACAAAAAATTCTTACAACCCGATGAAACTCTGATTAAGATTACATTACTGAGATGTGAAACACATATTTATACCTAGGATGAACGAACAAAAACTAACTATGCTTTTAATTTGAAAAAAATACAATCTGCTATATTTTTTGTAGTAGAACACTTGTCGTTCCTTTACCATAAAATATTAAACATACTTATGATTGTGAACATGAGAGTGTTAACATGGATATATTATGTAACTAACAAGTGGTCCTGAAACAAATTCAACATTTTTTTGAGCATCTCAATTTAGTGGCAATGTGTTCACGTATGCAAACATTTCAAGTTATAGACTTGTAATGTCTTGTTGATCAGTATTCATTACAGCATACAGAAAAAACCAAATTAGCTTAACTTAAAGTATAAACATAAGACCGCAAGACCCAAGTCATTGAGTTTTTAAGATCAGCCTCTTCAAGTTTAAGCTCAAGTGCAACTAGTATTCAAGTCATTATTGCGGTTTACAGTCTAACGGTTTCAACCTGACTTTTCATCTGTTAGTGGTTTTTTCAGGGGGTTTCTTATTAACTTAAATACCATTAGTAGTTTCAGTATGTAGCGTTGTGACAATCTGTCAATTTATGATCAATATTTTATTCTCAAGTATTATTTAAAACCATTATTTTAATGTTATATTATAAAGTCACTCATTTTTGGGAAGAAATTTAGGTTTACATCTCAAAGTAGCATCGACTACGTCTAAACCGGAGGACTCTACGTTACGTGCTTACGTTTACATACACCGTTTTTTGTGACAGTCTGACATTTCAGGAAATAAATTTATTCTCGAATATTATTTTAGACTTTTAAATTTGTGTTGGTTCATAAACTCACAAATTTACGAGAAGAGATTAGGACTTACGTGCATAATTTAATGTCCTTTACGATTAAACCGGAAACCCTACGGAATGACGGGGCGTAAAGGGCACGTAGGCGGTGAATCGGGTTGAAAGTGAAAGTCGCCAAAAAGTGGCGGATTGCTCTCGAAACCAATTCACTTGAGTATGACATAGGAGAGTGGAATTTCGTGTGTAGAGGTGAAATCCGTAAATATACGAAGGAACGCCAAAAGCGAAGGCAGCTCTCTGGGTCCCTACCGACGCTGGGTGCGAAAGCATGGGGAGTGAACAGGATTAGATACCCTGGTAGTCCATGCCGTAAACGATGATTGTTCGCCCTTGGTCTACGCGGATCAGGGGCCCAACTAACGCGTGAAACACTCCGCCTGGGGAGTACGGTCGCAAGACTGAAACTCAAAGGAATTGACGGGGGGCTGTACAAGCGGTGGAGCATGTGGTTTAATTCGATACAACGCGCAAAACCTTACCAGCCCTTGACATATGAACAAGAAAACCTGTCCTTAACAGGATGGTAAGGTTTACGTATTTACTCTTTTGAACTCCGTTTTTGATGAGACAATTTTATTAGATTTGTTTTGTGCCGTTGATTCATAATTTATAAAAACGTTTTTCGTAAAACGACCCTAGGGCACACAAATCGAGGAAACTAGAATCGAGTAGTACCCGTAAATTAATGGGGATGGGACAAGTTTACACTTGCCCACCCCCATACATGTGGCATCTAAGGCTTCACCAACACACATCATGTGTGTCAATTTCTAGTTAGCAACTAGGACACTTGTCCTAGTTAGCTTACAAACCACTAGCTAACTTATCAAAACCACCAAACTTGAAACTACTTCTTCATTTACAACATGCAAACAACTCCAACTCTCTCCCTAGCTCTCCTCCTTGCCGTCCAAACTCACCACCATAAACCATTAATTGATCAAAATTCATCCATAAATCTTATGTTAATCTTGCATAAGATGATGTTCTTTTGAAGACTTGTTGATTGGAGGTGATCTTAACAACTAGCAAGGAGATTTCACGAAGATCAAGGGCTGATTTCTCAAGGAGTCTACAAATACTTGGTGATCCTAGAAGTGGTGTTGATATCTCATAATATTGGTTACCCAAAACCAAGTCTTGTTCATCCAAAATCTCATCATTTCATCACTTTGGTGGTATAGAGATTATTGCTTCCTATCATCTTGTTATTTTGAATATGTAATCTTGTATTTTCTTCATTTATATATATGTATATGATGATGAATGATGATCAAAATATTATGTGGGGATTTGGTGTTGATAAATTTGGTTAAAATGATTAAAAGCTACATGAAAATATGTTAAAATCATGTCTAAAATTGTAGGCTGTGTAAAACAGTAAACAACCATATGATAACTTGTTAAAATGACTTTTATAACTTAATATACAGTAAGGTATGTGACTTATACATATGGGAGAGTTGGCCACACAATGGAATCCATAAAATGAGTGAGATATGATCAAAACATTATTGAAGTCCAAATCTATATAGTCTATTTTGGACGAACTGTTATAGACATTTAGAGGATGATTGAGCAGTAGCTAAACAGGAGTTAATTGTAGCACATATTATGTAGTTTGTGCTGCCCAAAAATGAGCTTCTATCTAGATCTCAAGATATGGTAAAAATGGTGAAAGTGAAATTCATAATCAGATTTGTAAAATAAAAGTATACATTATAAAATTAGCACTCAAGTTAAACTAATATAAAATGTATACCTAAAAACCACTAACTTACATACTACTTATAAATAAGTATATACTTTGATAAGTAAATGGGACATTTTATAAAAATGGCAATTTGATAAGTTTTATAAGTTATAAAACTATATACATAAGTTTTACGTCTTTTCGGCTAAAACCGAAAGATTAACGTTTTCGTCAATTAAAGCTTAGACGGTCGGACCCGTCTAATGTAAACTTTTTATAAACCATATACTGATGTATAAGTATATATGACAAGTAAAAAACGATAAAACCCAAGCTTTATAACTTATGGACATTAACGGGCCAAAATAGCCTTATTGGACTATTAACCCAACAAATTTGGCTAAACACTAATGGACTTACTCATTGGGCTTAACCCACTTGGGCCCAACACATGAGTATAGATCTGATATTAAAAATATAATTAGACTAATATAATGTATTGAGCTTTAAATAGGCTTATTGGGCCTTAATATGGGATTGGATTGAAACTAGTGTAATTAGTAAATTGACTAACACATAACACTATAATGTGTATGAAGAGATAAAATCCCACTTGATCATCATCATACTTATAATGTCATCATATGTATATATAGCCATTGTTTTTATAAAGTCATTGGACAAGATTCTAAGTCGAGTATTATTTGTCTAGGTTTCCGTGATCGAAGCACGTACCGTACATCCAAATCGCCGATAACCCGCCTTTCCCAATCAACGTGAGTTCATAGCCTCACACTCTTTTAAATGTTTTATGAAATGTTTTATAAACCCGCGAGGGAGATAACATGTTAGTTTTAATAAAAATAGGACACCAGTTGTCCTGATTATTTACTTGCTGATATGGACCCGAATGATTATATGACCCGATTAATGGAATGAGATGGATTATTATTAGTTAGGTTATGTCACTAAAAGTCCCATTAGCATGAATTGTGAACTACCGGGATTTGGTAGGCGCTTATGCATATAATAGTACTATTTGGAGAAGATCACCCTAGTCCGCGATGTGACGGTTGATCCCGGTCGTGCCGCCTTGAGTGGTAAGCGAATTTATGTATGAGAAGATTTATATAAGCGTGATATTTGGGACGACACGCTAACTTAGATGGGCAAATTGAATTACGGGTTAGCTACCCATTGTTTGTTATAGTGAGGTAACAATGTCATGCGACTTATAATAATCCAATAACGAAAATACTGATATACGCACTGATTTATGATATATTGCCTGACTAGCAATACGGGGTCTTATTATTGATATTATGTTCGTGTTTTGGTTTTACAATACCATTATCATATAACGGTTTTTATTAAACTTTATACAACGTTATAAAACGTATTATATGATGTTTTTATGACAGTGGTTCGTATAATGGTTTTAAAGGCAGAAGCCTATGTTATGATTTACGACTAAGAATTGCTTAAAATATCTTTGGCCTATTTTATGGCCTATTACAAAGATTTGTACAAAATGATTTTTGGTAATAATTATATACCGATGATATATTAATGGTTTTTATTAAACTCTATGAATTCACTCGGCGTTTTCGCTGACCTTTTCTTTTAACATGTTTTATCTCAGGTACATGAAGGTAATTATCGGGAAGACAACAAGAATTTATGGCCCACACTTAAATAACAAATTTCCATTCAAATGTTTTGTAAAATTGTATGAAATATTATGACTTGGGACCTATGTAATTTGATATTTATGAATGGAAAATGCTTTATTATTAAACGGCACGATTTTTAAGCGTTGTCTAAGATTTGAGTAATGTGCTATCCCGTAACACCAACGACTCTTCCGCTGAACTAAAGTATGAATATTTGGGGGTGTTACAGTTTGGTACCAGAGCTCTCGTTATAGAGAACGAAAGATTTTTAAAACCAAGGTTTTGAATAAAATATTTCAAAATCTTTTAACCATAAATATTTTGAATAAAATGTTTAAAAATCTTTTGACTATAACGGTGCCGAAGAATTCCCGAGTTACCGACAAGGCCAGACTGAGAAGTGTTATTTTAATATATATATATATATATATATATATATATATATATATATATATATATATATATATATATATATATATATATATAACTTAGATTGTATATATATGTTGTAATTTGATTACATGATTGTTTGATGATTATTTTAATATTTATACGAGATATTTATACGACATAGATTGTCACAAGAAACCCTAACTCCCCCTAGCAAATCAATCGAAGCTATTCCCGTTGGAATTCTAGCTATTCTAGATCTAAACCAAGTTGTGGATGTTTATGATCCCAACGAAATGGTTGATATTCGTAGAAATATTGATATTAGTTGATTGAAATATTGAAGAAGAATTGGCGAAATTAAATCTGATATCGATGTCATGACGATATTTCCTTATAGAGTGGAGTTTGACAAAAACTTACCACCTGGAAAGGTGTCATCTGATTCGGTGTCACCCAATTCTTAATTTGAAATCAAAAGGGTGAATGTTGCACTTGAGGCTGTCATTGGAACCATTACCCAAAAGCCTCATGCCACTAGTACCTTTCTGAGAAGTCTAATTGAATGTGTGAGTCATTTCATACTAGTGACTCATTTGATAACTATTGTTGTAAGAGCTATAGGATTGGAAATTAAGTGTTAATCATATCGAGCTTTTATTGCCCTTTCTAGGTCTAAGAATAAGGTTGAAAGTATTGGAGAATGAGGTAGGAGATCGCATTGAGTATAAGTTGATTGAAAACTTGAATTAAGTAAAATGTAACTTGTATGGAATAAGAAAGTGTTAAGAGAAAGTTGTTGAGTCCTGTGATTGAATTATAAGGTTTTAAATGATTGTTGGTTCGTGTTAAGGGAGGATGCCTAGTGTCCAAGAAATAAATTGAAGAAATCTTCTTCTGAATTGGGACCGATGGATCTTCCAGGACAGGTGGAACACCTAATGACTCTTGTGGATTAGTATTCGTTGTGGTATCTTTTAAAAATCCCTAACTTAACTGAGACATAAGTTGGTAGGATGAGTTCTTGGAATTGTATGACATAGTGACACATAATGTGTTACCGTATAATTTTGACTTGTTTGTGATTAATGAAAAGACTACCTTTGATTGCTAAATTTTACATGTATCGATGTTATTTATCCTTTATTGCTTCATCCTAATGTTCGCATTAGTGATGCAATCTTTGAACAAGTACTCATCTTGATTTGAGTTACGTTGTGAATTATTCTTTTTTAATGCCATCGAGGTCATGAACCTCATGATTATTTGGCTTAACTCATTTCCTATCATATTGTAGTTAGTTCTTGGTGAACAAATTTTCATCACTCTTTTGCAGATCACTCATTGTTTTTATAAGTTTAAACAGTATCCCTTGAGAAAAATTTAATTTTTATCATCATATGGATTATTTAAAGTGAGACTTATAAGTAATCGTTATTGAAATAAAGTTGTTTATGAAACACTTTGGAAAACTTAATTGTTTTCATAACAAAGAACATCTCTGTAAATTCATTTTCAATTAAGCATGAGTATATATATTTTAAACATGATGACAAAGTTTTGACGAACTGAGTATTGCATCGTTAATCCTGAAACTGTATATAGTTGCACGCCTACGTACAATTTAGAAGGGACCATGCAAGGCTGATTAGTAGTCACCATGCAATTGTTAATAAACATTACATTTTCCTTGAAATTGTGAAAGATTAAATTTTATGAGATCTGCAAGAAGTGCAAAATAGGGACATATTGTTAGAGACACCTACATATGTGCCCGTACCATTTATTTTCTGAATAAAATTTACTCATCTGTGGAAATTGTCTCATTTGACAATTGACATCCCCTTCTTGTCCAAGCCTCTAATGATGAGATTCTTTGGAAAAGTATCTAATTATCGAGTATTGATACCCGACTAGGTGTATCGACGTTCCTATCATTTCTTTTGATTAGATTTCATTTGAATGACCTGGGTAACGATCCGAGGAGCTTTCAATTGCGTACTCAATTCATGAAAACATGGGATATATTCATATTCGTTAATGTTTTCGTCCGTATCTGATTTGAAATTCTCTCGCGTAGATTATGAGTTGACCTTACTCTTTTAATGTTAGCTATGTATCCATATATCCTCGAATTTGTGAAAGGATTATGAGTTATAATTAGTCTTTTGAGAAGTTCACATCTTATCAACGACAATGAAACTGGAAAGTTGGTAGTGCCAGTAGAATGGATTGATTGATAATGACATGACGACATTGTCTTAATTGATGGGAACTCGAGTAGAATTCCCCTAAAAGATAAGATGTTGATTATCAAAAGTGATCTAAATAATTCTTGATGGATGACCATATCCTGCATTTAGACTTGAAATTATACCATGAATAGTTGTGAACTAGTCATAGACCGTGTAATCTAGAAAGAACCTAAGGTGGATTTATTAAAAGATGTTTCTGTTATCTGAAACTTTAGGAGGTATTTGTTGGTGAATTACCTAGACTTTTGCCATTAAGGAAGGTTGATTTTGGTATTGATTATATTCCCGGTGCTGCACCTGTGGCGTGTGCACCCTATTTCAGCACCATCTGAATCGAAAGAGTTACCGTGCAACTGAGAGAGTTGACAGAAAAATCTTTTATTCTACCAAGCTCGTCATCATGAAGAGCTATGGTGTTATCATTCCTTATATTTATTGATTACCGTGATCTGAATAAATTGACGATCAAAATTCATATCCATTACTCAAGATGGAAGATTTGTTCGATCATTTACAAGGTTCTAGCGTATATTCAAAAATTTGATCCACGGCATGGTTATCATCAACTTCGCGTCCGCGAAAAAGATTATCTATTCCAATCACTACATCCAGAACTTGTAATGAACATTATGAGTTTCACGTGATGTCGTTTGGATTAACCAATGCACATGTAGCATCCATAAATATGGTGAATCTCATATGTAGGCTGTAATTTGATAAATCCATGCTTGTGATCATTATGAACCATCTGTTTGTTTCTAAGAATAGGAAGGAGTTAATAATCATTTATAGACTACCCTGAATTGGCCGAGCAATGAAAACATGTACCTTGAATATTTAACATATGATTTAAGGCTTAATCCTTTACATCATTTGACCATGTGATAAATAGATAATGGAATATACTGACTCTTCAAAAATTAGAGCTATTTAAGACTTTGGGTTATACCAAAAAGAAAGTGCAAAAATGTGTTGACAAATATTTATCAAAGAATTTTTTTTAGGAATCATTCCCTTATAACCAAATCATTTAACTAAACTCCTTTAGGGGTAAATTTTTGTGTATACCTCAAGACAACCTAAGAGGTATTGAGGAAACCATTTAAACCATGACTTGGAATTTGAAACGACATTTTTTGCTTTTCAACTAAGAAAAATTTGACCAAGGTATAAACAAACTATTTTGCGAACATTTACGGATCTTATCAATTACTTTCGATAAATCAACAAAGATCGTGTTAACTAAATTCAAACTTATTTTGAACATTTTTCTATAATTGGACGAACTGAGAAATTTAAATTTTTTTACGTTTACGTTTCGTAAAATTAAATATTTATTACTTATTTACTTGTAATGATCATCGACGCTTTAGACGTCGGATTGAGCAAAACTGATGAAAATAATAGTTGAGACGAAATTAAAACTTAGAAAATATGAAGAAATAATTTTTGAATGAATTGTGCTCATGATAATTATTTCATCAGGAAAGGTGAATGTAAATACTGACGCATTATCTAGAAAGGATAAAGAATCAATTAGGATGTGTTCCCTAGTAATGATTGTGCAAACTAATTTGCCTGAACAATTTAAAAATAGCTGATGCTTGTAATAAGGATTTTGAGATTTAGTCATGTTGGAATCTCATAAGTTTAAGTATTCTATTCATGCCATTTCAGATTAAGTGTATCTTTATCTGAAGAAGTTGTATTGATGGAAAATTATGAAGGCAGACATCGCCTCATACATTAGTAAACGTCTAACTATTGCAAAGGTCATCGTCTGAATTTGATTCGATTTGGGTCATCATCGACAGACTAACCAAATCAACTAATATCATTCCCGTTAATGATAGATTCTCGATGAAGAAATTGACTCTTTGTATTTAAAGGAGTTGTGTAAACATAGTGTGCCTGTGTTGATCATCTCTATCAAGATCCTCGCTTCGCATCGAATTTAACACCCCCAAATTTACACGCAGCGGAATACATCTTTGGGTGCTAAACAATGATACAACAACACATAATTTATAAAGAACGACTCGAAAAGAGACGTTTTAGATTTATTTTTCCTAAAACATTTGTCAGAGTAGCGTAGTCCCAAGTAATCGTTACCAAACGATAAGTTAAAACAACATATTGGTTTGTTTTGAAAATTGAACGATAAATAAATCAAAGAGTTTGAACAACAAAAGCAGTGCACAACTTCATTCCCCGTGACCTCCAAGCTTCCACTTCTTGATTACCTGAAATACATGTGAGTAAAACGATCAGCAAAAATGCCGAGTGAATCTATAGGTTTATGAAATCAATTTGAACACAAGCAAAGATTATAAGTTTGTGGCATGCTTATAAGCATCAAATAATAATTTGCATCAACAATGATAATTGTATATAGCATAAATTGCAATAAGCTCATGGAACCGAGCCCTTAGACACTCCCATATCAGTCTAATAAGACGAGAGATTTATTAATTGTCGGTTACCTACAGATTATTGGTACATTGCCGTATACCTGACTTCTCAATACAATATGCTCAAACAGTGTGGAGGTCGGGCCTAAGCTTCTATGACAAGTCCACAAAAACTGAACCGGGCCGGCTTCCCCCATAAATCTATTAATTGTACTAGCGGTTAACCCATCATAGGTTAATTAACGGTCCATAATTGAGGTTTTAACAAAGGCAATCACTTAATGCAATTTAAAGGCAACCACGGGTCCATTCATAGAGGGACAAAGCATACCATAAAAACTTGTGTTCTAAGTTTATAAAACATGTATTCCCCCTCGCGGGTTTAAAATCATTTAATAACTAGTATAAAGCGAGGCTATAAACTCACGTTGATAATGAAAGGCGGATTATCGGCTACGGGCGTGCTTCGGTCACGGAAACCTATATAAATAATAATCGGTCTTAGACTCTTGTCTAATGACTTTTATCAAAATAACAATATACATATGATGATTTTGTACATATGATGATGATCAAGTGGGTTTATATATCCTTGTTCACTCATTTTAGTGTTTACGTATTGGTAACTTTTTACTAGTTTACTAGTTTTACCTATTCACCTATTTCGAGTCCAATAAGCTTAGTATAAGTTCTTTAACTTGTTTTAATCCATTTTATACCTATATTATCAGTATCTATACTTTCCATGTTGGGCCCAAATGGGTTAAGCCCAATAAGTTCTTTTTATAAGTGTTTATCTTATTTAGTCCAATTATTAGTCCAATATGCTTATTTAGCTCGTTAATGTCCGTATGTCCTATAGTTCGGGTTTTATCGGTTTTTACTTGTATTAGTTACTTATATATCAGTATATGACTTTTATAAACTTTACATTAGACGGGTTTGATCGTCTAAGTTTTATTTGGCGAAAAACGTTAATTTTACGGTAATAGCTGAAAAAGTCGTAAAAATCAAGTTTATAGTTTTTATTACTTATAAGTATTATTCCACAACCATTTATATAACTAATCCATTTAATTAACCTTTTACATATTTATATAAATAAATTTCATAAGTTAGTGGGTTTTTATTTTACATTTTAGACAATAAAATTTGAGTGCTTATATAATAATAATAAACATTAATTCTCAAAATCTGATTTTTATCTTCATGTTCACCATTTTTATCATATCTAGAGTTCTATAATGAGTTAGAAGCTCATTTTTGGATGGCATGATCTTCATATTATGTGATACATTTAACTCAGGTATAGCTACTGCTCATTTTAAGTTTATCTAGTCTTAACAGTCCCTACAAAACAGCTTATTCAGATTAGCACTCTCATCTTGTTTTGATCATATCTCACTCATTATAATGATTCCATTGCATGGCCAACTCTCACATGTGTATAACATCTTATACTTACTGTAAATGGATCATACCATGCAATTTTATTAGTTCAAGTTTTAGTTATATACTGTTTTTATACAGCCAACTAAATAAGCATGATTTTAGCCTCATTTCTTGTAGTTATTAACCTTTTTAAGCATATTTATCAACACTTGATCCCCACACAACATTTTTATCATCATATATACATCATATACATATACAATAATAAAGAAAATACATTTGTTCGTTACAAAAATAACAAGAGAAAATGGAGAGGATGATCTTCTTTACCAACCAAGTGTATTTCTTGTTTTTGGAAGACAAGAACTTGATGAACACCACAAATAACTCCAAGATCATCAAACACCAAGAACAATAGTTGAGAAATCAGCCCTAGGACACAAGCAAATCATCTCCAATGTTGTTAATATGGCCACCAAATGATCAAGGCTTCAAGATAACTCTATGATAGAGCTAGTTAACATGTATTTCATGGCTAGAAAAGATCAAAAGGGGTGTTTGTAGCTTGAAAGTGGATGGCAAGGGGTGATGTGGTTGAGAGGATTTGAGGTTGTTTGCATGTATGGAAATGGTGGTGTGTGTAGTAGCTAATGGTTTTGACTAGGAAGTGGAAAGTGTAAGCTTAAGGTGTAAGCTAATGCTTACACTTGTAGCTAGTTAGTTAACATGATGCCACATCCTTAGATGTGGTGTCATGTGTGACATCCCAAGTTAGCTAGTGGGGTGGGATAATGTATTTTGTCCCACCTCACTAATTTACGGGTATTCCTCGATTCTAGTTTTCTCGATTTGCGTGCCCTCGGGTCGTTTTACGAAAAATGTTTTTATAAATTATGAATCAATGACACAAAACGAATCCAATAAAAATTGTCTCATCAAAAACGGAGTTCAAAAACGTAAATACGTAATCCTAAGGTTTCCGGTTTAGTCGTAAGGGACACTAAATTATGCACGTAAGCCCAAATTTAAATCCGTAAATTGTGAGTTCGTCAACCAATACAAAAATAAGTTTCAAAATATTATACGAGAAATATTTCACTACCTGAAAATGTTAGATTGTACTTTTTAAAAGTTTAAACACACACGAAAAATAATAATATAACCACTCGATACGTAATTGAAACGATATCGTCGAAAGTATTAAATATCGAAACTATCGATAATAAAATATAAAATTTTTGGCATCCGTCGGTATCGCGATCACTAGTAGTCCTCGTTGCTCGTCAAAATATTAAAATATAATATTTAATATTGGTTTCAATTTAAACCGTTAAACATAATAATATTTAACGTTATAAAATACTTCAAAATAATTGAAAATAGAATTAAATTATGACCTTATTTTTACGGGTTTTACATCCTCACCACCTTAAGGGAGCGACGTCCCGGCGCTCAACTCGCCTCACTTTCGCCAACGCGCATTAAAGTCTCAATAAACATCGTCGTTGAAAGTCAAAAAGATATCACATAATATATGTTATACATGATCGTACGTCATCGGATGATGCCGTCTCAAGTTCTCACAACTTACGATCATTTGACTAGATCACATACCACATAAGTACATAAAAATAAAAGGTCGAACAATAACATCAAGTATAGATTTCCATCGTTAATCATCGAGAAAACCTTGAACGAACCCTTGATAATAACCACTTGATCACAAGAGTCTTTCCACTTGCGGTGTCGGCTTCAACATGCTCCTCGAGGTTGTAACAAATTTATTAACTCCATTCATTAAGAGATTCGGTCCTCAATCATTCCACTAGTACACGCATAAATCCTGGTGATACTTATCGTTTCTTCTTATACACTGCTTCCCGAGATTCATTTTAAACTAAAAAAAAATTGTGATCTTCAGTACGAGGAACAGAACGAGATAAAAATAAATTCAATAAACGCATAAACGGACAAGATGTTGTAAAATGATTTAAGGTTGACGATCGACGAGGGATCTCGACTTACGTAACCATAAAACATAATAATTCGCAATACTAGAACAATAAGAGCGAAGAATGAATTAAATATTAACAATAAAGTAACATTTGTCACAATTATCCGTCCCGGATGTGTATTACCTTAAAACTTAGTTGAGGTACCTTCTTGATAAAGATGATATATTAAAAATAGAAGTTAAATAGCTTCATAATTTATTTTGGTTGTCTTAAGAAACTTTGAAAGAATGACATGAATTTTATAAATTAAACTCATATTGTTGGTTACAATTAGAAGATATAATTACCAAATTAAATCATTATTAGGAATATAAATTAAACCGGTAATTTCATTACATTTAAAGTAAAGTATGATAAGTCAATTAGTTCAAAAGGTAGAACAAAATTTTATTTTTTTAAACATTAGTTTTAGTTATACAGAATATGATGTAATAATTTGACCTTTTACTTGTGATGGTTATTTCGATAACTGAAAATCGTTGGAAAAAAATATATAAAAGTTCCATGAAAATTTTATAATACTTTGTAGAAATACATAAAGGTGTTTTATTTCAAGATAACATGGGATATATTCGGGTTTCAAAGTGTGACAAGATAACAAACGAATACGAATGGTAATAATGTCAACAATTAGTACGAAATCAACAGTACAAAAGAGGACGAAGCAAATGTCGTATGAATTCTTAAAGAGAATAATAAAATAAAGGCGTTGATGGTAAGACGATAAGAAATAATAGATTAAACAAGTTGTCAATTTTGTTAGTGTCGTCGATGGTTCACCAACATCAGCTCGTTAACTTAGCGGTAGTCGATACACGATCGGAAATAAGATCCATACAAAGTTTTTAATCACATAAAATTCCTAATAATCACTTGTAATTAAAACAAATCAAATGAACGATGTTAGTGTTTAAAGAGAGAAGTCAAAGCACGGTTCACAAAAGTAGATTTCGAGACAAACGAGAGTGACGGACGTCATCCCGGATATACGGAAATCACTCTAGTGATAATTCATTATTCACGTGCGGAGACATTCCAAAGATCTACCCAGTCGCATAAGGAAGATTGGACGAGACGGAAGGATAAAATATCGAGACTTTTAGGTCATTATTAACAGTCCATAATTAGACGAACGGTCAAAAGAAATCAGTTACAAGACAAAATGAAGTAACAAGTGAAAAAGATCGTCGAGTAAAAACATATTCGTAAGCGCGTAATTCGTTCAAGAAAAGGCAAGATAATGTATGCGGATGCATAGAAATTGCGCTACTTGCATAAAATATAAAGGTTTTCAAAACTTCTTTTCACTTTATTTCATATTATTTATCTTTATCATAAATACAAGTAAAAAGTTCTTTATTATCAAGATTTTTAAGGTGACTACTATTCAGCCTAGCATGGCTTCTTCTAAATTAGACATAGGTGATCAGGCCATGTATAATTTAGGAATAGCAATGCATTGCTCAGTTTCGTCGAAAAGTATTACGTTTCTTATGTTTATATAAACCATGCCATTTGTAAAATGGAATTTAAAAATAGTTTATAAATTTATAGGATACAAGTAATTTGTGAGATACTTAATAAGCAACTTTTAATCTTACGAAAAGTATTTTATAAGACCAAAGTAAAAATAATTGGTGAAAATAATCGTAAAACAATATCAGATTTATTTATAATATGACATTATGACAACGTATAAAGTAGTCAAAGTTTTGCAAAAAGTGGCAAATAGTAGCTCATAAAACAACCAATGAAATGGTTACAAGTTGTTAAGGTTTCAAAGGGTTATAAGGTTTAGACGAAAACGTCATGAGATACGCGATACGAATGTCAACAAAAAATGTGAAGGCAAAACTTCAAAACTCAACTCAAATCAGTGGAAGGTTAGAAGAAAACGAAAATAAAATAACATCGAATGACAAATGAGTCATATATATGAAAAGAATAAAACAATCCACATGTGTATTCTTTGTAAGATACTCGACACAACATGCTTTTAAGAAAGTATGTTATTCGTTTTTAAATTACACCATTAATCCGGTAATTGCAAATCCTGTATTGTTTCTTTTTTTAAATATTTTCACATGCAACTAGTATTCGTTAGTTGTAAAATAATATTTGTTAAAATTTAACGATCTCAAATGAAATCAAAACAGCTTAGAAACATTTAAAACACATGTTCTGAATTTTCTATCAGATTTAACTTTTAAATATGAGCCGATTAATTGACCCGATAAACGACATCTCCAAGACTCAGAGTCTAAAGCATTTTGATGCAAAACGACGTTTCAGACGACTTCCTAGTTTTACCCGAGACCTGAAAACCAATGTAAAATGACCAAAATACCCCTGCAAGTTCTGTGCAGGTTTGACTATTTTATTTTAAAAACGCAGGTTTTACTTTTAAGTTTTGACCTGTTTATACTGCCCCTACAGTTTCTGCATAAAGTGTATTTTTCGATACTTCTTAACGGCTCAAAATATATACATATATACACACATGTCTTGTGGATTTTATAATAACGAAAAATAAATCTCGTAATGAGCATCAAATAAAATATAGTATGATGAATGACAGAAAATGCTTCAAGGTATTCAACACGAAATTTAGGAAGCAAGACGGTGAAAGACGTTCGTAATTTAGATTTCAAATGCAATGTAGGCAAACCTCCTTGGTGCCACGATTGTCAAAAACACAAAACATAACAAGAAAAGAATGGAACATTCATAGGTTACGTTTCGAGAGCGAGAAGGTTAATGAAAGAGGATAATACAAGTTTATAGATGTAAAATCGTATTCCAATCTAGCGCCATAATCTAGACGATGATTTATAAAATGACGATGACGTTACCGAGATATAAGCGAACAATACACTTCGGAGTCGATACATATAAATGTCAATAAATAGCGGTTAGTCTATTCCAAGGACACATTGAGCTACACAATGGTCTGGAGATTACGTTAAAAGACGTCCAAGCACAAATAGCCGGAAGACGATTTGAATATCTATATAGATATCACAAAGGGTTAAACAATGAAAGTAACGCGCGTAGATGAAGTTATGTAAGGTCATAATATAAAATTTTTGCAACAAAGGCAATTTAAATACTTCAAAAATAAATACAGAAAGATCTTGAAAATTCAATGTATTTATTTAAGTTAATCATTAATAAATGATAAACTTTTATCGAAAAGTTTAACGACATAAATATATATCGATAAAGGATTATAGTATTTATTTAGAAATACTTAGCAATAAGGCATACATAATAATGTATACTAAAGTTGTAATCCCAGAAGTAGCTAGAACCTGAAGTCACGCGAAATCCTGTGCACCGACTCTTTGAAAAATAAAACCGACAGTTATAGTTTAGGTTTTTAGAAAAAGACCTAGTTCTCTATAACTCATGGCTCTGGTACCAATCTTTAACACCCCCAAATTTACACGCAGCGGAATACATCTTTGGGTGCTAAACAATGATACAACAACACATAATTTATAAAGAACGACTCGAAAAGAGACGTTTTAGATTTATCGTTCCTAAAACATTTGTCAGAGTAGCGTAGTCCCAAGTAATCGTTACCAAAAGATCAGTTAAAACAACATATTGGTTTGTTTTGAAAATGGAACGATAAATAAATCAAAGAGTTTGAACAACAAAAGCAGTGGTCAACTTCATTCCACGTGACCTCCAAGCTTCCACTTCTTGATTACTTGAAATACATGTGAGTAAAACGATCAGCAAAAATGCCGAGTGAATCTATAGGTTTATGAAATCAATTTGAACACAAGCAAAGATTATAAGTTTGTGGCATGCTTATAAGCATCAAATAATAATTTGCATCAACAATGATAATTGTATATAGCATAAATTGCAATAAGCTCATGGAACCGAGCCCTTAGACACTCCCATATCAGTCTAATAAGACGAGAGATTTATTAATTGTCGGTTACCTCCAGATTATTGGTACATTGCCGTATACCTGACTTCTCAATACAATATGCTCAAACAGTGTGGAGGTCGGGCCTAAGCTTCTATGACAAGTCCATAAAAACTGAACCGGGGCGGCTTCCCCCATAGATCTATTAATTGTACTAGCGGTTAACCCATCATAGGTTAATTAACGGTCCATAATTGAGGTTTTAACAAAGGCAATCACTTAATGCAATTTAAAGGCAACCACGGGTCCATTCATAGAGGGACAAAGCATACCATAAAAATCTTGTGTTCTAAGTTTATAAAACATGTATTCCCCCTCGCGGGTTTAAAATCATTTAATAACTAGTATAAAGCGAGGCTATAAACTCAAGTTGATAATGAAAGGCGGATTATAGGCTACGGGCGTGCTTCGGTCACGGAAACCTATATAAATAATAATCGCTCTTAGACTCTTGTCTAATGACTTTTATCAAAATAACAATATACATATGATGATTTTGTACATATGATGATGATCAAGTGGGTTTATATATCCTTGTTTACTCATTTTAGTGTTTACATATTGGTAACTTTTTACTAGTTTACTAGTTTTACCTATTCACCTATTTTGAGTCCAATAAGCTTAGTATAAGTTCTTTAACTTGTTTTAATCCATTTTATACCTATATTATCAGTATCTATACTTTCCATGTTGGGCCCAAATGGGTTAAGCCCAATAAGTTCTTTTTATAAGTGTTTATCTTATTTAGTCCAATTATTAGTCCAATATGCTTATTTAGCTCGTTAATGTCCGTATGTCCTATAGTTCGGGTTTTATCGGTTTTTACTTGTATTAGTTACTTATATATCAGTATATGACTTTTATAAACTTTACATTAGACGGGTTTGATCGTCTAAGTTTTATTTGGCGAAAAACGTTAATTTTACGGTAATAGCCGAAAAAGTCGTAAAAATCAAGTTTATAGTTTTTATTACTTATAAGTATTATTCCACAACCATTTATATAATTCATACATTTAATTAACCTTTTACATATTTATATAAATAAATTTCATATGTTAGTGGGTTTTTATTTTACATTTTATACAATAAAATTTGAGTGCTTATATAATAATAATAAACAGTAATTCTCAAAATCTGATTTTTATCTTCATGTTCACCATTTTTATCATATCTAGAGTTCTATAATGAATTAGAAGCTCATTTTTGGGTGGCATGATATTCATATTATGTGCTACATTTAACGCAGTTATAGCTACTGCTCATTTTAAGTTTATCTAGCCTTAACAGTCCCTACAAAACAGCTTATTCAGATTAGCACTCTCATCTTGTTTTGATCATATCTCACTCATTATAATGATTCCATAGCATGGCCAACTCTCACATGTGTATAACATCTTGTACTTACTGTAAATGGATCATACCATGAAATTTTATCAGTTCAAGTTTTAGTTATATACTGTTTTTATACAGCCAACTAAATAAGCATGATTTTAGCCTCATTTCGTATAGTTATTAACCTTTTTAAGCATATTTATCAACACTTGATCCCCACACAACATTTTTATCATTATATATACATCATATACATATACAATAATAAAGAAAATACATTTGTTCTTTACAAAAATAACAAGAGAAAATGGAGAGGATGATCTTCTTTACCAACCAAGTGTATTTCTTGTTTTTGGAAGACAAGAACTTGATGAACACCACAAATAACTCCAAGATCATCAAACACCAAGAACAATAGTTGAGAAATCAGCCCTAGGACACAAGCAAATCATCTCCAATGTTGTTAATATGGCCACCAAATGATCAAGGCTTCAAGATAACTCCATGAGAGAGCTAGTTAACATGTATTTCATGGCTAGAAAAGATCAAAAGGGGTGTTTGTAGCTTGAAAGTGGATGGCAAGGGGTGATGTGGTTGAGAGGATTTGAGGTTGTTTGCATGTATGGAAATGGTGGTGTGTGTAGTAGCTAATGGTTTTGACTAGGAAGTGGAAAGTGTAAGCTTAAGGTGTAAGCTAATGCTTACACTTGTAGCTAGTTAGTTAACATGATGCCACATCCTTAGATGTGGTGTCATGTGTGCCATCCCAAGTTAGCTAGTGGGGTGGGATAATGTATTTTGTCCCACCTCACTAATTTACGGGTATTCCTTGATTCTAGTTTTCTCGATTTACGTGCCCTCGGGTCGTTTTACGAAAAACGTTTTTATAAATTATGAATCAATGACACAAAACGAATCCAATAAAAAATGTCTCATCAAAAACGGAGTTCAAAAACGTAAATACGTAATCCTAAGGTTTCTGGTTTAGTCGTAAGGGACGCTAAATTATGCACGTAAGCCCAAATTTAAATCCGTAAATTGTGAGTTCGTCAACCAACACAAAAATAAGTTTCAAAATATTATACGAGAAAATATTTCACTACCTGAAAATGTTAGATTGTACTTTTTAAAAGTTTAAACGCGCACGAAAAATAATAATATAACGACTCGATACGTAATTGAAACGATATCGTCGAAAGTATTAAATATCGAAACTATCGGTAATAAAATATAAAATTTTTGGCATCCGTCGGTATCGCGATCACTAGTAGTCCTCGTTGCTCGTCAAAATATTAAAATATAATATTTAATATTGGTTTCAACTTAAACCGTTAAACATAATAATATTTAACGTTATAAAATACTTCAAAATAATTGAAAATAGAATTAAATTATGACCTTATTTTTACGGGTTTTACATCGAATTTCTAGAGATTTGCTCAGAAGTCATTGAGAACGAACCTTGATGAGACTACTGTTTACCACCCCAATCGAAGGGACGAGGTAAAGTAACGATACAAAACACTATAAGTGTTGTTTTATGCTTGAATAATTGACCTTTGGTAATAAACCGTATAATCGTTTTCCTTTGGAGAGATTATCATTGATAATTATCATATTAGGATCCAGATTGAATCTTGTGAGAATCTAAATATAAGAGCATCTATAGGCAAGAGTTGGGATGAAGAGACCCGACATACACCCATTGTGAGTTGGACATGTCTTTTAGGTTTAAGGTAACCTATGATGACAAACCTAACCTTACAAAATACCCGACCCACGAGACCTGAAATGATTGTTGAAATTAGGATCTGATTATTGACTGCCAGTAGTGGGCAGGAGGTTATGTGAATATGAAATGTAAATCTTAAAGTTTAGGATGGGTAGCGAAGTTATGCTAAAAATTTTCACCTTGGAAAAGGAATTGATGATCTAAGAGATCATGGGAAACAAGTCCCCGTTGTATGGGACCATTGAGATAATGTAAAAGTTGGTTTGAAAGGCATATAAGCTGGATCTACCCTAGGACTTCAAGGGCTGCATGAATTATGTTTCGTATATCGAACTTGATAAAATACCTATCAAGTGCAAATCTGATTGTTTCTTAATGAAGTGTGGATTGGCGAAAAGTTGCATTCATCAAAAACCCGTGAACATCATGGATAGAGAAAGTAAGTCAACTTAAGCCTGATCGTATTCCCGTAGTTATGTGTGATGAAACTCGTGTATTGTAATGAATTACACTTGAGAGAAAAGACCGAATGTGAAGGAAATACCCACATGGGTTTAACTCTATAAGAAGCGAGTAGTAAGATAAATTGATCTTTGAGGACAAAGATCCTGTTGAGGGGTAAATGCTGTGACAATCCGTCAATTTATGATCAATATTTTATTCTCAAGTATTATTTAAAACTATTATTTTAATGTTATATTATGAACTCACTCATTTTTGGGAAGAAATTTGGGTTTACATCTCAAAGTAGCATCGACTACGTCTAAACCGGAGGACTCTACGTTACGTGCTTACGTTTACATACACCGTTTTTTGTGACAGTCCAACATTTCAGGAAATAAATTTATTCTCGAATATTATTTAAGAATTTTAAGTTTGTGTTGGTTCATAAACTCACAAATTTACGAGAAGATATTAGGACTTACGTGCATAATTTAACATCCTTTACGATTAAACCGGAAACCCTAGGTTTACGTATTTACGTTTTTGAACTCCGTTTTTGATGAGACGATTTTTATTAGATTCGTTTTGTGCCGTTGATTCATAATTTATAAAAACATTTTTCGTAAAACGACCCGAGGGCATGCAAATCGAGGAAACTAGAATCGAGGAGTACCCGTAAATTAATGGGGATGGGACAAGTTTACACTTGCCCACCCTCATACATGTGGCATCTAAGGCTTCACCAACACACATCATATGTTTCAATTTCTAGTTAGCAACTAGGACACTTGTCCTAGTTAGCTTACAAACCACTAGCTAACTTATCAAAACCACCAAACTTGAAACTACTTCTTCATTTACAACATTAAAACAACTCCAACTCTCTCCCTAGCTCTCCTCCTTGCCGTCCAAACTCACCATCATGAACCACCAATTGATCAAAATTCATCCATAAATATTATGTTAATCTTGCATAAGATGATGTCCTTTTGAAGACTTGTTGATTGGAGGTGATCTTAACAACTAGCAAGGAGATTTCATGAAGATCAAGGGCTGATTTCTCAAGGAGTCTACAAATACTTGGTGATCCTAGAATTAGTGTTGATATCTCATAAGATTGGTTACCCAAAACCAAGTCTTGTTCATCCAAAATCTCATCATTTCATCACTTTGGTGGTATAGAGATTATTTCTTCCTATCATCTTGTTATTTTGAATATGTAATCTTGTATTTTCTTCATTTATTTATATGTATATGATGATGAATGATGATTAAAATATTATGTGTGGATTTGTTGTTGATAAATTTGGTTAAAATGATTAAAAGCTACATGAAAAGATGTTAAAATCATGTCTAAAATTGTAGTCTGTGTAAAACAGTAAAGAACCATATGATAACTTGTTAAAATGACTTGGATAATTTAATATACAGTAAGGTATGTGACTTATACATATGGGAGAGTTGGCCACACAATGGAATCCATAAAATGAGTGAGATATGATCAAAACATTATTGAAGTCCAAATCTGTATAGTCTGTTTTGGACGAACTGTTAGAGACATTTAGAGGATGATTGAGCAGTAGCTAAAAGGGAGCTAATTGTAGCACATATGGTAAAAATAGTGAAAAAGTGAAATTCATAATCAGATTTGTAAAATAAAAGTATATATTATAAAATTAGCACTCAAGTTAAACTAATATAAAATTTATACCTAAAACCCACTAACTTATATATTACTTATAAATAAGTATATACTTTGATAATTAAATGGGACATTTTATAAAAATGGCAATTTGATAAGTTTTATATGTTATAAAACTATATACATAAGTTTTACGTCTTTTCGGCTAAAACCGAAAGATTAACGTTTTCGTCAATTAAAACGTAGACGGTCAGACCCGTCTAATGTAAACTTTTTATAACCCATATACTGATGTATAAGTACATATGACAAGTAAAAACCGATAAAACCCGAGCTTTATAACTTATGGACATTAACGGGCCAAAATAGCCTTATTGGACTATTAACCCAACAAATTTGGCTAAACACTAATGGACTTACTCATTGGGCTTAACCCACTTGGGCCCAACGTATGAGTATAGATCTGATATTAAAAGTATAATTAGACTAATATAATGTATTGGGCTTTTAATGGGCTTATTGGGCCTTAATATAGAATTGGATTGAAACTAGTGTAACTAGTCAAAAATTTGACTAACACATAACACTATAATGTGTATGAAGAGATAAAATCCCACTTGATCATCATCATACTTATAATGTCATCATATATATATATAGACATTGTTTTTATAAAGTCATTGGACAAGAGTCTAAGACGAGTATTATTTGTCTAGGTTTCCGTGATCGAAGCACGTACCGTACATCCAAATCGCCGATAACCCGCCTTCCCCAATCAACGTGAGTTCATAGCCTCGCACTCTTTTAAATGTTTTATGAAATGTTTTATAAACCCGCGAGTGAGATAACATGTTAGTTTTAATAAAAATAGGACACCAGTTGTCCCGATTATTTACTTGCTGATATAGACCCGAATGATTATATGACCCGATGAATGAAATGAGATGGATTATTATTAGTTAGATTATGTCACTAAAAGTCCCATTAGCATGAATTGTGAACAACCGGGATTTGGTAGACGCTTATGCATATAATAGTACTATTTGGGGAAGATCACCCCAGTTGGTGATGTGACGGTTGATCCCCGTCGTGCCGCCTTGAGTGGTAAGCGAATTTATGTATGAGAAGATTTATATAAGCGTGATATTTGTGATGACATGCTAACTTAGATGGACAAATTGATTTACGGGTTAGCTACCCATTGTTTGTTATAGTAAGGTAAAAATGTCATGTGACTTATAATAATCCAATAACGAAAATACTGATATACACACTGATTTACGATATATTGCATGACTATCAATACAGGGTCTTATTATTGATATTATGTTCGTGTGTTGGTTTTACATAACCATTACCATATAACGGTTTTTATTAAACTTTATACAACGTTATAAAACGTATTGTATGATGTTTTTACGACAGTGGTTCGTATAATGGTTTTAAAGGCAGAAGCCTATGTTATGATTTACGACTAAGAATTGCTTAAAATATCTTTGGCCTATTTTATGGCCTATTACAAAGAGTTTTACAAAATGATTTTTGGTAATAATTATATAATGATGATATATTAATGGTATTTATTAAACTCTATGAATTCACTCAACGTTTTCACTGACCTTTTATTTTAACTTGTTTTATCTCAGGTACTTGAAGGTAATTCTCGGGAAGACGACAAGAATTTATGGCCCGCACTTAAATAACAAATTTCCATTCAAATGTTTTGTAAAATTGTATGAAATATTATGACTTGGGACCTATGTAATTTGATATTTATGAATGGAAAATGCTTTATTATTAAACGACGCGATTTTAAGTGTTGTCTATGATTTGAGTAATGTGTTATCCCGTAACACCAACGACTCTTCCGCTGAACTAAAGTATAAATATTTGGGGTGTTACAAGCATAACCACATCAACTGTATCAGTTTTCAGGATTTTCTTGATCACATTCTCATTATATATCCATCTACTACCAGAAAGAAAAAGAAAAACCATTTATACTTGTTGGGTGTTTGGATTAGCTTATTTTTGGGGCTTATGGGCTTATTCGATATTGAAAAAGCTCATAAGCTCGCCTTTTTCAGCTTATGATTTTATCGAGTTGAGCTTATGGCTTATTAAAGTCATAAGCTCAACTCCATAGGCTAAAAATGGGACATATGTGCTTTTTCAAAACTAAATAAGCTCATAAGCCCCGAAAAGAAGGTAATTAAAACACCCCCTAATGTAAAAAAGAAATGAAGAAATAAAAGAAGTAAGTTCAGACCTCAGGATCGCCAAGTTCATGAACCCTTATACCTTTCACCATACTTGCTTTAATTGTTACAAATTCGGGTTTGTTAAAACTGGGGTAATTTTGTTTTTGATGGATTATTATGGAGTTCATATTAGTGAATTTAGTACTTAACAACTTTCTTGTTGTTGATGATGATGATTCATGAACCTGAACAAAACCCATTTGGTTCCATTAGTTTTAGACCTTTGTTACTAGCAAGATGGTCAAACCCGCGCTTCGCTGCGGGGAAAGATAAAATTCAACCTTGCACAGTTCGACGGGAAAATATCTATAAGTAATATGATCAAGTTAACAATTCAAGCATAAAACTGCACGTAATGCGTTTTTCTTTAAAAAGGACTTATACCATAAAGATGGATAAACCTACTGTTACTATCTTTGCATCTCCATATATGCAATTCCTTAAAAATTTATTCAAACATGACATTTATATAGACAATTAAAGATGCACTGAAATACTAAAAAGACCATTAGTGAACTTGGACTCTGCTAAAAATATACATAAGCAATCATTAATGCTTAATATTTGTCTTTTTATGTGACAATCCGTTAATTTATGGTTAATATTTTATTCTAAAGTATAATTTAAAAACATTATTTTAATGTTATATTATGAACTCACTTATTTTTGGGAAGAAATTTGGGTTTACGTCTTGAAGCGGCATCGACTACGTCTAAACCAGAGGATTCTACGTTACGTGCTTACGTTTACATACACCATTTTGGTGACAGTCCGACATTTCAGAAAATAAATTTATCCGTGAATATTATCTTGAGATTTTAAATTTGTGTTGGTTCATAAACTCACAAATTTACGAGAAGAGATTAGGACTTACAATTATAATTTAACGTCCTTTACGACTAAACCAGAAACCTTAGGATTACGTATTTACGTTTTTGAACTCCGTTATTGATGAGACAATTTTATTAGATTCGTTTTGTGCCGTTGATTCATAATTTATAAAAACGTTTTTCGTAAAACGACCCGAGGGCACGCAAATCGAGGAAACTAGAATCGAGGAATACCCGTAAATTAGTGGGACGAGACAAATCAAGTTTTGCCCCACCCCACTCAAAAGGGATGGCCAAGACAAGTACACCACACATTGTGATGTGTCAAACTTGTAACTAACAAGTTTACACTTGTTAGCTAATGCTTAACATGTAAGCTAAACTTACAACTACACCACCAAAACCATTCAAGCTAAAACCACTTCTCCTAAACTCATACATGCAAACCACTCTCTCCTTCTCTCCCTATTTTCGTCCACTCTCTCTCTAAAATACCATTTTGATCAATCTTTGATCAAATCTAGCCATAAACTTTGTGTTATAAACACACATGATGATGCTCCTTTGAAGCCTTGAAGATTGGAGGTGATTCTATCATCCAAGGAGGTGATTTGGTGATGTTCAAGGGATGATTTCTACAAGAAGTTTACAAGTATTGGTGTTCTTGAAGATTGGTGTTGATCTATCACAAGTTTTGTCAACAAAAATCCAAGCCTTGATCATAAACTACTTAATCTTGGTGGTATAAAGATTGTTCTTCCTATCCTCTTGTTATTTTGATTATGTAATCTTGTATTTTCTTTATTTATGTATATGTATATGATGATGAATGATGATAAAAATATTATGTGGGGATTTGGTGTTGATAAACATGGGTAAAAAGATAGAAAACCACATGTAAAATGGTTAAAATCTTGCTTAATAAGATGGCTGTATAAAAACAGTAAGTAACCAAATGATAAACTGATAAAATAGCATAGTGGAATCAATCTACAGCAAGTATTAGATGTTATACACATGTGAGAGTTGGCTATACAATGGAATCATAAGAATGAGTGAGATACGATCAAAACAAGATTAGAGTGCAAATCTGCCTACACTGTTTTGGACGAATTTATTAAATATTTAGAGGTTGATTCATCAGTAGCTATAAAGGAATAAAATGAAGCACATATCATCTAGTTTCTGTCATAAAAATTTGAGGTCCTATCTCCTTATAGAACTCTAGATATGGACATTTTAGTGGATCGAAAATTTAGGACAGATTTGATAAAATAAATGGTATATAATATAAACACTCAAAATTTTTATTTATAAGATATACATATATAAAACTCACTAGTTGATAATAATCATAAATAAAGAAATACATATATATTGATATTAAAATGGGACATGTTATATAAATTACAAGTATAAATATTTTTCCAAGTTATAAAACTATATACCTAAGTTTTACGTCTTTTCGGCTAAAACCGAAAGATTAACGTTTTTATCAAATAAAACATAGACGGTCGGACCCATCTAATGTAAGCTTTAATAAACTCACATACTGATGTATAAACTTATATAACAAGTAAAAACCTATAAAACCCGAGCTATACAACATATAGACATTAACAGGCCAAAGTAGCCTTATTGGACTATAAACCCGACTAGTTTGGTAAAACACTTATAAACTTACTTATTGGGCTTAACCCACTTAGGCCCAACATGTAAAGTATAATACTGATAATAAAACTGTAAAATGGACTAATATAAGGTATTGGGCTTATAACAGGCATATTGGGCCTAAAACATGTAAATAAGTAAAACTAGTAAACTAGTATAAAAGTTACCAATACATAACACAAAAATTGAGTAAATGAGAATGTATAAACCCACTTGATCATCATCATATATATAAAATCATCATATGTATACATAATTGTTATTTTTATAAAGTCATTGGACATAAGTCTAAGACGAGTATTATTTGTCTAGGTTTTCGTGATTGAAGCACGTACCATACATCCGAATTACCGATAACCGCATTTCCCAATCAACGTGAGTTCATAGCCTCGCACTCTTTTAAATGTTTTTATGAAATGTTTTATAAACCCGCGAGGGGATAACATGTTAGTTTTGATAAAATAAGACACCATTTGTCCTGATTGTTTGTTTATTGATATTGACCTGAATGATTGTATGACCCGATGAATGATTATATGACCCGATGTATGAGATAAAATGGATTATTAAAGTTAGGTTATGTCACTAAAAGTCCCATTAGCATGAATTGTGAACTACCGGGATTTGGTAGACGCTTATGCATATAATAGTACTATTTGGGGACGATCACCCCAGTTCGCGCCTTGACGGTTGATCCCCGTCGTGCCACATTGATTGGTAAGCGAATTTATGTATGAGAAGATTTACAAAAGCGTGATTATTGTGAAGACACGCTAATTTAGATGGGCAAATGAGTTTCGGGTTAGCTACCCGTTTTTTGTTGTAGTAAGGTAACAATGTCATGCGACTTATAATAATCCAAATAACGAAATACTGCTATACACGCTGAATTACGATATATTGCCTGACTAGCAATACGGGGTCTTATTATTGATATTATGTTCGTGTTTTGGTTTTACATAACCATATTCATATAACGGTTTTTATTTGACTTTATACAACGTTATAAAACGTATTGTATGATGTTTTTACGACAATGGTTCGAATAATGATTTTGAAGGCAAACGCCTATATTATGATTTTTGATAAGGATTTGTACAAAATGACTTTGGCTATTTTATGGCCTATTACAAAGATTTGTACAAAATGATTTTCGGTAATAATTTTATACCGATGTTATATTGATAGATTTTATTAAACTCTATGAATTCACTCGGTGTTATCGCTGACCTTTTCTTTTAACATGTTTTATCTCAGGTACTTGAAGGTAATTCTCGGGAAGACAACAAGAATTCATGGCCCGCACTTCATTAATAAATTTCCATTCAAATTCTTTGAAAAATTGTATGAAATAATATGACTTGGGACCTATGTAGATCTGATATTTATGAACGGAAATGCTTTATTATTAAA